>JARHVA010001186.1:75000-410000 GCA_037957365.1 Torreya grandis | reverse complement strand
GATTAGATAGGTTTAAAAGGTACATAATGTGTTCTTCCTCACATTTTGCATTCATAGTATGAGAAGTAATGCCATCATTTTAAATATGTACTAATTTAGCTTTATGAGAAAAAAATATCTTGTTGATTTTGGTCAATTTTTTCTTCCATTTGGTATAACCAAAGAGTTCCTAAGGTAATTCATATGGAGATATAGTAGGCATAACCCAAAATTATGTTGGAATTACTTTAGGACCACAAGTAATTGGTATTGTTATGTTACCAAAGGAGTATTTCCAACCTCATTTGTTTTTTAAGTTTTTTAGATCAATGCCAATTTTTTGTAAGCATATTACATTAAAAGTAGTTTTTACTTGTGTATTATCAATGTGGTTATGCTAAAATTAAGCACCACACATATATAAGGTAATTTTTAAATCTTGTTGGTGTGTATGATTTTTATTTTGTTCACTTTGAGATTATTTCATGAGACATGGACCTTGGATTATCCCCATGTTAATTAAGATTTTCAAATTGGTCATATAAAGATTTGGAATAACACATTTTTGTTCATAATGCTCCTTAGGTAATATATCTCCTTCCTTTGTGTGAGGGATAATTTTTTTGTATTTAGAGGGAGATAAGTTAATTTCCTTGAATGAGTAATTATGAAGGAAGCATATATATGCATATCATTATAGAAATGGGTAAATGACTCATATTGTTTAGGAAATGCTCTTTCCTTAATGGAGAAAGAAGGGCTCTATTAAAGATAAATTATAATTCCAAATCTGAGGGTCTAAATGCTAGCTCATATGATGTAATTTTGAATTGAATGGTATAATATTGAAGTGATTCATCATAATTTTTTTTGAAATTATGCAAATTCTCTAATGTAAGATTTGGAACTTTATAGATATTGAAAACCATGAAGAATGAATCTTCTAATTGAAAAAAAGTGGCTAAGTAACCCTTTGGTAAACTATAAAATTAATTTTGAGTCTCATCTAAAATGCTCATATGGAAAACATTTAGTAAAAGTTTCTCATATTTTTCCCATTGATAAAAATAATGTACATAACATATCATGTGCTCAAATTGATCTTTTTGTGTTTCAAAGAGAGGAACATATGGTTGCTCAAAACCTTGTGGATAAGAATATTCACTATACATTTTGAAAGAGGTTTATTATTGAATGAGGTTACATGTGCATTGTTATTATGGAAAGCCATTTTCATTTGAAGTATAAAAACCTATTTTTGAAGATCCCCGATAGTGGTCATCATAAACATAAGATATTACATGGGAATAGTGATTTTTGTCATAGGTGTTATCATTGGTTCTAACCCACCACCCTTTTAAAATCTAGGCATACGAGTACCATCATCCTCATGTATAACAAATTCAAGTTCATGATCACTAAATTTAGTGTAATTCAATAGTGGTGTGGGATATTTAAACTTTGGTACTTTTGGTATATATCTTGGAACATTGGAAGAATTTATTTCATTTAGTTTTGGTATAAAAATTTGAGCTTGAATAATATTTTGTAAATGTCCCTTTTTAGTATAGAAGTTATTTCTAATGAAGGTATGAGGGAACCATCACCTTTTCTAAGGGGGATATTATTTGGGAATGTATAAATTATGGGGGTGTGAATTAATTTTTTTAAAGGCATTTCACCATTATAAGTTATTTGTAAATCATTCATAATTTGTTTATGTATTTGTCTAAATTTGATCAAATGAAGGAGACTTTTGGTCATATGTACCCACTTGTGTGGTAAAATTTACATAAAGGGCATGATTATATGAATCTACATGGTGGTGCCCAATGGATTTTTTAAAAAATCCTGAGCCTTTCTAATGTATATTATTTTAAGAATAATAGGTTGAGATATACCTTTCTCATGTTTGCCCAATCCTTATCCTTTGTATCCATATTTTTTAAAATATTGAAGACCAAAATCATATGATGTCATGTAGGAATTTTGGGTAAAGGATATTTATCTTCCTTAATATGAATCAACTCATCTCTTCAAATGGTGGGAGTATGGATCTGATTAAAGGGATAATAGCTACCACCATTCAAGGTTTTGAGATTAGATGCCTTAGTAGTTGGGAGGATACAAAAGTAATCAAATTTTACCCCTTATTTTATGAAAATTTGGAGAGTTTCATAGTCATAATCATCAAATAAATTAATATCATCCATGATAAGAGATACGAAGTGCATAAATATTAAGACAAAGTAGGTAATAAACAACAAGCATAAATGATGTTCAAATATCAGGTTCACCAAATGTTTAACCCTAAAATGATACAGAGAGGGGTTATATAAGGTTAAATGGGTAGATATATCCTAGGGTAAAAGGATGGTAAACTATCTCTAAAGTAGGCCAATTGGGTGCTAAAATTAGATATAACATATGCTAAGTTGATAAAACTAAGAATAGGCTAAATATAGAAAGTACAATTAAGCTATACATGTAAATGAAAAATAAGTAATGTAATTAACTTATTCTAATGTTAATGTAATTATGTATCTAGAATAGGTAAGAATCAAACTAGAATATGGTTCTATAACAATCATCAGATTATGATTTGGATGCTTTTATAGCTATAAACACTAACATCAACCTTGGATGGTTATGCCAAATTTATTATTTGAACTCAATTCAAGTGTCCTATATATAAAACCTAATGGAAAATGATGTGACCAATTGGATGATTTTAGGTTTGAATTTACCTTCTCTTTTATGTATTTAGATTTAGGTCATAGACTATCACTCTTCATGAATTTTTAAAACTTGAATTCTTCATCTTCATAGTAACCTTGGGGAAAAATGGGTTAGTCAGAACATGGTGTTGAGTTGACCATAAATACCCCTCTATTAGTGAGCAATTCCTACATAGACAATAATATGAAGAGGGACTTAGACTGATATAGTTCCCTACATGTTGGCTTATGTGTGAATAATGCAATGTGTGATAAACAAGTACAATAGTGACCTAACTTGTAAATTGTAAAATATAGCTCTTGGGATACTCCTTTAATACTTAAAACCTATATTTATGTTGTTCCTATTATTGATATGAAAATAGGATAAAATAGGGAAGATTTACTCACTTTAGTTCTTGATAGAATGATTTTGACAGTTTGCCTTGGTCTTTTTGGTCTTTTATAGGTTTTTCCCAAGTGAGGAATGAATGAGGGTTGATCATGTATTTATATCAATCCATTTATAAAATTAAATCTTATTAAATAACTTAGGATGACCATTAAGATATATTTAATTTTCAAAATAGATGACTTTATGGAACTAGACACTTGTATCGGGTCATGACAATAACATCGATGATAGTTTTTATCATGGATTTTAGTGTCCAAGGAGAAATAAAGTAGTTATAGGCTTAAAACTTATAGAAGTAGAAGATAAGTAGGTTTTAAGCATTCTAGGCAAGATAAAATGTCCAAGTCATCAACATAAGACTGGTCAAACTAAGATATAGGCTAAGGGGTACAAGATAGAGTAAATGCAAGACATGTAGAAGTGAGAAAGGTCCAAAATTAAGAGGAACAACCAAAGTTTAAGTTTGATAAGCGTAAAATACTAAGGTGATATATAATCTATAAATATCATCTACAATATGATTTGAAATGTAAGATAAATTAGATTAATGAAACATTTGAAATTTGAACAAGTAATGATTACTCTAAAATGAGAGCAAGAAAAAAAGAAATCTTAAGCTATCATAATTGGACAATTACTATTACAGGTATCATCTCAGGGAGACTCACAAAAAGTGTATAATTAAAATTCAAGTACAAGTATTTATAAGAGTTTAGTGCCATTATATTTAGGTACATATGAGGATCATGTTTTATAAAATTGGTTGGTTATACAATTCCATTATAAGTGGTGTGTCCAATTGTGATGAAATCACCAGTTAGTTCTACACATAAAATCATCACAATTTAATAATATATAATTCACACATCACATCAATATATCCTATCATTTGAAATACTAAATTTTTAAATTTTAATAAACACATAAAAATGAAACAACATAACATAATTAAATATCACAACTCCATCACAAAAAAATTCATTAAGCATAGTCCAAATATCATAAATATAATCTAAAATAAGTGTTTACAATATAAAATAAATCACATAATAATGGGTGCATGATGCAATTATCCCTCTACATTTCTACCCTCATCTCACTATGTTATTATCCTCATCTCAATACATAAGCCTAGGTTCCCTTAATGATGATGCCATGCTACCATCCTATCATGATTGTGATTGAGATTGACTCTCTCTCTCTCTCTCTCTCAATACTTATAAATGGCTATTTTAGATTTAATTTATACAACAACCTTTCCATGCTCACTCTATATTTGTAAATATTGTTTAAAAATACTCTGATCTAAATCTGCACCACCAACTAGTGAGGGAATCTATTAGCTTACTATATGTGTCCTCAACTCATCTCACTAAATTTTAAAAATAAGATATATGTTTATAGAAACTAAAAAAAGATAAAAAAGAGGCACACAAATACCTATTATATCATTAATTCTCCTAGTAGCCTACCCTAGATTGCATCACTAGGAATGCACCTCTTTAATACTTGAATATAGGCCTTAATAATAGTAGTCCAATACTCATTTGAAATAAAACATATGAAAATTGTAAAGTATTAGAAACTGATAAGTAAAAATATAAACATATACTAAACATTATAAATACATATATATGCATACCTTTGTCCATGATAAGGGCATTGACTTTTCTGGACACCTATCTCTTTTTTCTATCTCTGCACATCTCTACACCAAGTTGTGGCTTGGGACCAACTTTGGTTATCTTTATGACAATAAAAAATAATGAGGCTAATTGGTACTATGCCCACCACTATGTAAACTCAACTATATAACTTATGTCATCCACATCAATAATAACAACTAGTAGATCCACATTTTTTATAAGAATTGGTGCCAACTCTACATCAGTTGGTTGACTTCTTTCTATAAGACATCAACTAACTCTATGGGTGTGTGTCCAAGCCAATGGAGTTTGGGGCATAATATATATCAATTAAAACTACCTCATAATTTTCTCATTATAAAATATCTCATACACCCTAGGTAATCTATCATGAAACTAAAAACTCACTCTAATCTACCATATCTGTATGACATCCTCTATCCACCTTAGAAATGCTCTATATGGCCTTTAAATTATTGAATTAGGAGTCAAATGATCAAGTATTACCTTATAATCCACCATTTTTATCTAAATAAAACATGGGATATCAACCCATATATATGAATACATATGTGGATATACCCACTCCAAACATGGCATACCTAAGGGTTGATCTAGTGATATGTGCTTGCATGCCCATACATTTAGTAGGGTAGCAGACCCAAGACCTCCACTATAATAAAATGATGTAATATGATCAATATATTTATACATGTGTGGTAGCATGGTATAATCCCAATAGTACATCCCATGGTTATCTATATCCTCCACAATAATATGCATCCATTAAGAAATAACAACAACCCTTCCATTCACTACTATAAATGAAGTAGGTAATATGAATAAATATGTCTAAAAATGTGTAGCATTTGTCAATTGTTTTAACTTATTTTGGATTATTTATCTAAATAAGCATATGAATTTGAATATTCAAATTGTCTAATATATGTAAAAATTAATCAAATTTGAAAGCTACAAGTAGATTTTCAATTACACTTTACTATGTATGGAAAGTACAAAGAGGACTAGGGCACTACTCATATTACCATATGTTTTGGTTTGTGACTATGTGTAGGTGGAAGAAAGGATTCAAAATGGATCTAGAATCACTTAGCTCTAGAGATTGACTATTAAGACCTTCCTGTAAGTTAGTCTATTAGAAACTAGATGCTTATGATAGAATAAGGTGTATAAATCTTAACAAAAGTGTCTTGAAAACTTGTACCCCATTATTTTGACATAAATCACTTTACCTGCTTGTAAACAATCTTCTTGTGTGATATCAAAACATTACCATGTTTAAAAGTCTAGAAAAATTATATCCACTTCAAATGCATGGATTCACTTTTGACACTAGGTATAGGATTGGAAAAGGGGGTAAATGTGTGATAATCTAATGCCAACCACCCCCCACTAAGTGGTTGATCACTATTATGTCTCCAATACTTTGAAGAGGGCTCAAACTACATGTAGTTGTCCTAGTTAGGTGTATGTGTGCAATGGTGATCCTTTAGTATGTATGTAACCTATGAACTTATTTTTTAATGTATGAAAATGGAACAATTAACTTACATTAGGTGTTTTGGACTTGGATAGAGCCCACTCCTTGTGAATAATTTTTGATTTAAGATATTTAAGGCAATCCCTTTTAATGTGTAAGTGATAAAACATGCTTGCTTAGTACTTGTTTGATAGATGCTAGATAGGGATTTAGAGTCACACCTATTGTGTATAAATAAAGGAATCTTTGGGTGACTTATTATGCCACCAATGTGTATAATGTATGGACCAACCCAAAAATATTATTTTAGTTTAGAAGATAGTCATTGCTTAGAATGTATAAAAGTCTATCAAAGTGGATTGTTTTTGAAATTCAAAGTTATTTGAGTATGGTTGAATCATCTAGAAAGACAATAATAATGATCTAATTATAAATAGATAGTTTGATTAGGATAATAATAAAGTTATACACAAACTAGGTAATTATTTTAGTTGACTAGTATAAAATGAGGAATGACAAGCCCATATGAGCTAAGTGGATAGGTGAGAAGAGTGTGAAAGATTCATATGTGTATGCATAAATAATGTAAGGTAAATATAGGTGAAAATAACATTTTCAAGTGTCTAATACTAAATTTTAGTTTCTAAAAATGCCCACATTTTATCATAATATTGAAACTAAAAACAATGTTAGAGTAAAAGGATAAATAAATTATGTACCTTAGTGTGTAAACACACTTTATATTTGGGAGAAGGCTATAAGTTTCCAAATTGGTCCTTGTCAACCTAAAAGGAAATAATATTAATTAATGTCATTATATGATTTGAAATCTAAATTAAATTAGATTAATGAAATAATTTGAAATTTTAAGAGTAATCAAAAAATACACATGTAAGTGGGTGAACTCTGCTACCCTTGAAAGATTTTGATTTTTAGGTGATTGTGCCCAAATGGAGAATTATATGGGGTGATTATTACCCAAGGCAAGTGACTTTGTTTAAATCTAGGGTTGGGAAAATCAATTCCCTAACCCTCATGGAGTAGTGCTAGGTTATTGAGTGATGTAGAACCTTAACCACACTAATCATTTAACTAATCTTGGACCTCAAGATGAAAGTATGGAGTCCCATAATAGGCTTATATGTATACTAAATAAACCATTTAGGATGTATTTTGGATTCAAAATGTTACCTTCAGTACCAACTCAAAAATAGAAAAATTTCAATAGTGTGTGCGCATGAACAATATTCATACTAAAAAATCTCATCAATTGTCCTAATATGATATAGAGTGCCATAAATTTATATGTCACTCTATCCTCGATATGATAAATATAATAACCTTTCACTCATGTACCTATAAATTATTTGAATATTCATTACATATGCCCTCATATCTATCTCAATTTTTAAAAATAAGTCCTATAAGCTTAACTAACTTGATAATATGACCCAATTTGAACCCTCAAATTTATGCAGGTTATCCCAAAATATGAATTATTTGTGTATGCAATCTTAAATATCTATGACAAGCCCACTAATATGCCCCCCTTTTAAGGTGAGGAATTTAGCTTGTGAATTACTTATCTCAAATGAAAAGAGATAAGTACATCATGTTATATTGAATGATGTAAACATGTAAACATGTGCTAACATGTGAAAAATATGTGATCATAGTAATGAATAAATCATCAAATTATATATGAAACATGTATCCTAAGGCATAAAAGTGTCATATATATAGATATATAAATTAAACATGTAGTAGTACTTATTGCATATAAAAAAATGATTAATAACTTATACATAAAGGTTTATGATATTGATCATGGCACTAAAAGATCAATAACAAATCATATCTATATCCAATCATAATCACATAACGTCATGGCCATGACACACATAATAAAGCACATACAATAGTTATCAATATCATAAAATACAAGAGCCACACATAAAGTATAATCAATTTCACACTTCAAGATCCACATAAATAAAGAGTCATGACATAACACACATAATCAAGCTAAGTCATACACCAAGGCAATGTAGATGATAAAATATGATTTATATAGTACTATACTCTTATACACTTGATAAATATCGATCATGGTTATACCTTTTAGTTATAGACCTACCCACTATCAAAAGGCTCATGTTCATGATATATTTGTGCCTAAATTACTTATCTTTTAGTCTGACCATTGTTATTTTGATGACCATGTCTTCTACACTATGAAAAAATATCTAAACCTAATCATTATCCTTTTACTACTAGTTTTGAACTTGTACTTATTTTATAGATTCCTAGACACTTGCATCCCAGACAAATACCTATGTCAATGAAAATGTCCACCTTTCCTAAAAAGTGTCTAATACCCAAAAGTCATCTAATTTTCAAATGAAATGTATCCTAAAGGTTGGTCTATGTTATTTAATGAAAGATATTTACAAAATGGATTGGTATTTATACAAGATCAACCCTCATTCATTACTCAACTAAAAAAAAAAGGAAATCACAAGGAAACTTACCGAGAAGCACTTAATAAAGCATTCAAGTGAGAAAACTTGACCTATTCATCCTTATTTATATATAAATCATATGCTAAATATTCCCATACATTTAAGGCATTAAAGAGTAGTTTGTGAGCCATATTTTCAAAGTTCCAAGATAAGTCACTACATGCCAATGATTATACACATTGCATCCTTGTGTACACATAAGTAAATAAATAGGGGATAAATACATAATCCTAAGGCTCTATTTAGAGTAATCTATTTAATCAAAACCCATTGACATAGGTGTCCTTGGGGTAACTTGATACTGCGATCCCATTAACCCATTTTTTTGATAGTCACTCCAAGGGTAAGAAAATAGGGTTTGATCATTTAACAAAGAATGATAACATGTGCATGAAATTTATATACATCAAAATAAAGGTGATAGAAAACCCAGAAGGCTCTAGTTAGTTGCATATAGATCCAATCACTATTATATAGAGGACACCTATGTCAAAGTTAGCCACCTGTGTCAAGGTAACTATCTAGATCAGACATAAATGTCTGAGGACATAGAAATAATATCCCTAGCATATGATGATTGTTCCAATATCATATTCTAGTCCACTTCCATCCTAGTTTAGATCAGAGAATGAACACAATAAACCAAGTATCATTGTTCCTTATTCATTGTAATATCTATCAATAACTATACTTCACTATTTTCAAAAAAATTAGTTGTATAAATTATTAACATTATTTATTTGATTTTATATTAATTAACATTCTTGTTATGTTAGTTCACCATCCTTGTGTAAAATCTAATTTAATACCCCTTAACCCTAAATATCCACACATCTAAATTTAGGGTTAAAAATTTGGTTAACCTGATCTATGAGTTTCATTATCACATAAGTATTCTATATTTGATGTTTTTCACCTTTTTTAACTTAATATTTCTCTCCTTTATTTCCTTCATCATGGATGTTATATATTATTTTTGATGCATATTATTATTAAACTATTAAAATTTATATCAAAGGAATGAAAATTGACTATTTTTGTCTTTTTACAATACACGAGAATGCCATCTCAAATATTTAAATGGTGGGATCTACCATCCCTATAACCAAGTCCATGTCAACACCATCCCAAGAGCTAGGTTTAACAACATTAAAAATATAGAACTTTTCCTTCATCTCCTCTATCTACATTTGATTCATATGGGAAAAATATTCCATTATATGATCATGATTGTTTTTTTCCAAATACACAATGACATCATGGATAATTTACAAACTACTAAAAAATGGAATGTTTCTTAAAACACATTAATTTAAACTCCCATACTTACAACATTTACAAATAATATATCTCTCATTAAGGGTGATTATTATTTCATTTGATATTGAATTTTTTGAAACATAAATAGAGAAATCACGAAGTCTTTACCAAATAACATTAAGGCACCATGAATAAGGGTGCATTAAAAACCTAAAGTGGTAAAACCTCACAGTGTTCAAAAAAATTCAATTTTACCAATATCAACCAAGGTTTCTATGCAAAAAATATTCTTATATTCCAAAATATTCTTTCATACAATTTTTTTTGCATACCAAAAGTATTAAATTTACTAAAGACACCTATATTTATAGTTTCTATATCATTACCAAAGGTGGATGAATTATCAAAGGATAGGATAGAAGTTCCAAAATTCAAAGATCCAATACCATTTCCAATAAATACTAAATTTAGTGATTCTAAACTTGCCCTTGTTATTAATGAGGATGATAATACTAATATTACTAAATTTAAAAGAGGTGGTGTATTAGAACTAATGATAACACATTTGTGAAACACCACCACTCCTAGTGATGATATCATGTCCATTATTAGTGCTATTTGAAAGATTCAAAGACAACTATATATACTTCAAATGCAAATAGCCCACCATAATGCTAATTCCAATATTGACTTATTCCATAATCAACTAATTACATAGTGTATAATTGAATATCCTTATATGCAATGTTTTAAGCTAAAACAATTAACTCTTTTTGAACATCATGAAGATACCTTTGACTACATGATTAAATATGCACATTATTTTGGTCAATGGGATAAAGATGACAAACTAATGCTAAATGATTTTCATATGAACATCATCGATGAAGCTCAAAATTGGTTATATATCTTACCTAAGGGTTCATTAAATAATTTTTCGTAATTATAGGATATATATATTTTTTGATTTTAAAATACATAAGGATCCTAGACTTACATTAGAACATTTGAAAATTTTCAAAAAATATGACGATGAATCCCTTCAAGATTATGCTATTCAATTTAAAAGTACATCATATTCTTTAGAATTTATAACTTTAGATTTGGAGTTACAATTCATATTTAGTATATATCTTATTTCCCCACTAATGGAAAGAGCATTATATTAGAAATATGAATCATTTACCTATTTATACTCAAATGTTCATAGATATGCTTCATTCATACTCATGTTTCCAAACAAAATTAACATCTCTTTTTCAAAATATAGAAGTTTTATTCCACATATAAATGAGGAAGAAGAACTACCAAATGAACAATAAGATAAAATGTGTGGTGTTCCTCACATCCATATGGGAGCATTACAATCATTATTAAATATGGGACTGATACAAAATACACATCCACAACAAAAACCTCATGTTGAACAATTAAAAAAAGCATCCATGATAACAGGATCTAACAATCATATTATTCATGGGTGGTGCTTACTTTTGGCATAACTATGTTGATCTTACACAAGCAAAAACCACTTGTAATGTAATAAATTTTTGACAACTTCATTTTGATCTAAAAAACTTATAATATAAAGGAGGTTGGAAATAATTCTTGAGAAGCATAATAATAACAATTTCTTGTGGCCCTAAAGTGATTAAAATAAGAGTTTGGGTTATGACAAAAAAATCTCAATATGAATTCAAATTAATAACCCTTTAGTTATACTAGATGGAAGCAAAAATTGACCAAAATCAGCAAGCTATCTCATTTTATCATGAGGGTAAATTGATCCATATACCACATGAAGGTAACTATTCTTCTACTTCACATATGAATCATGTGGAAAAACATGTGATGCATAATTTTGACCCATCAAAACTTGTTATAAACAATGAAAATGATCCAACCTAGTGTTGAAAACATAAAATATACCAAAAAATTCAAAAAATTCAAAAATTCAAAAAATACCAAAAACATTAAAAAAAATTCAAAAATAACATAAATTTTCAACATGTTCCTAGTTGAACTATTTATTATACATATTTTTTTTCTCCATGGTAGTAGATAACATATCATTCTTTCCTATATACACATGCCTTTCATGCTTTGTTGGTGTTTGATACAAGCATACCTAGGTACATGATATATTCACATACAAATTTTAGGACTTCCCTCTACACATGTTCTATGTACACTGGGTGAATTTTCTTCTTTGGTCACAATACACCTAGGTTATATTATTATATGATCACTTTACATGATCATATTTGAGCTTATATAAGTACATATGCCTCTATCCATGTTTATATTTTTCACATTTTACTTTATATGATATGTACTTAGCATTTCTTGCATACACATATGTTTAGGAACTAATATGCAATGTTCTTGTTGGTTTTATATTTTGCCTTTCTTGCTATCATATAGCATTGTATTGCCTATTGGAGCATTTGAATATGATCCATTGATTGTGGCCTCTATTCCATGATTGCCTATTTGGACATTCAAAAATGTTATTTTTATTGTATGTGGATATTTGAATATGTCATTCTATGCTTTGTGGACATTTGACACTTGTCATGTACCTTCAATTCTGTGGAATTTAAACATGCCCCTTGTATGAGGCCTCATTCAACAATTTATTATTGATTTAATTTTGAGTGCTCTTGTGTGTGTTTGATTACTTAATGAGCTTGAAATGCTACTCTCTAGTTTTTTCCATGATTTAAATCATGCATCTTAGGATTTGATGTGATCACATACTGTGTGCCTAAATTCTCTATCTACCTAGATATGTTACCTTTATATGTTACATGATACAAACACAACGTATAAAATTATCTTATAATTTTGAGGTGAGGTAACTAATAGATTCTAATTCCCCTCACCTCAAAATGGGGCATATTAGTCAAGGCATATAATAGAGGCATGGCTTCCACACTTTAACAATTTTAGATTGTAGTGGGGGCATGTCAAAAAACTTATTTAGTAAAAATCATATCCAAATTATATTGGGGGCACATTATGTAAACATGTTTTCTAAATTTAAAATAGTAGGGGCATATTATAGAAATATGTTTTGCACACTTGCAGTGATTTCAAATTCACTAGATTTCATAGTATATGATTCAGATACACATTTGTGGCAACATTATCTACATTTATATTGTTCCTATACCTATATTTTAGCTTGATAAATATACGAGGTGCACATGCCATGAAAATAAAACCTAAAATTTTAAAATTGAATCATTTATAGATTTCAAATACTATTATGGACTATTATTATAGCTAGGTTGGACTTTCATGGATTGTTATTTAGCCAATCTACTATAGTATTTGGTTAACTTTTTGAAGGTTGAATTGATTAAATCACTCAATCTTGCTAAATTTATAAGTTATAATTAATTAAATCATCTAATTTTACCATACTTATAGGTTGGATTTGATTAAATCATCCATACTCACTAGATATATGTTCTGAGTTAATTAAATCTCTCACACTCATTAGATCATGCACACATTTGAATTCTATGATTATGATGAAATAAACTCAATGGATGTGTTTTAACTCACATTTACATCAATTTTGGAGGCAAGTGTTCTCCAAAACACACACACACACACACACACACACACACACACACACACACACACACACACACACACACACACACACACACACACACACAATTTTAGGTTAATATTTGTCCTAATATTAAACTCAATGCTTCATAATGAGGTATCCTTTCAAATAAAATTTCCATAGAGGTGTAATCCTAACCTTGCTCTTTCTATTTTCAAGAATTTTAAATTCTATCAATTTCAGATTTCACACACTGATTATATATTGTAACATCATCTTGGTTATATTCTAATCACCAAAAAATCACTCAAGTTGGGTTCACATAAAGACAAAGCATGTTATACACACCTAATTACACATTTATTTCATTTAAACTAACATTTTCATTACTAGATTAAATGGGGGGGGGGAATGTAGATACTATAATATGATTTATGTAGTACTCTAGTCTTGTATACTTTACAAAATATCCATCATGGCTATAACTTTCAGTTATAGACTTGATCACTATCAAAAGGCTTACATTCACTATCACTTTATGCCTAAATTGATTATCTCTTAGTATTGACACTACTATTCTGATGACTAGGCCTTATATATTATGAAAAAATATCTAAACCTAATCATTATCCTTTACTTCTAGTTTTGGACATGTACCTATATTCTAACTTTTTGGACACTTACATCCTAGATAGACACTTGTATCAACGTAAGTGTCAATAATTATTACAAAGTGTCCAATGACCAAATGTCATCCAATTTACAAATGAAACATATCTTTAAGTTCATATTAAGCTATTTAATATGAGATATTTCCAAAATAAATTGGTATATATACAATATCAACCCTAGTATATTCCTCACTAAGTAAATATTAGGAACCCATAAAGAAACCTAACAAGAATCACTCAATCAAGACTTAAAATGAGAAAACCTACCATATTCATCCCTATTTATATATAAATAATAAGTTAAATATTCCCATAGGTTTAAATCATTCAAAGAGCAATTCATTATCCATATTTTCCAAGTTACAAGCTAGGTCACTACATGTTATTAATTATCACAAATCACATCCTTGTGCACACACAAGCTAACACAAAGGGGTGAATTACATAAGTTTGAGGCCATATTAAAATTATTTTCTATGTAGGTATCACCCATTAAAAGAGGGGTCCTTAGGGAAACTTGACATCATGATCCCACTGACTCATTTTTGCACAATCACTCCAAGGGTGAGGAAGCTAGGGTTTGATAATTTGATGAATAATGACAAGCTTTGAATTTAATATGTATAAATAAAAAGAAAGTTGACAAAAAACCTAGAAGTATCTAGTTATTCACATCTAGATCCAGTCAATATTCTTTATAATAGACTTATGTCAAATTTAGACTCTTACATCGATATAACTATCTAGATCCAATGCAAGCATCCAATGGTAACTATTCTAGGATCATATTCTAGTCCATTTATATCCTATTCTAGATCAAACCTACATGAGCACATTAAAATAACTATCATTGTTCCTTATTCATTAAAATATCTATCCATAGTTTTACTTTACTATTTTGAGCAATCTTAGTTGCATAAATTTAGAATATTATTTATCTGAGTTTCTATTAATTATCCTACTCATTAGGTTATTTCACCATACTTGTGTAAAATATAATATAATAAACATTAACCCTAGATATCCACACATATCTAAATTTAGGATTAAATAGGTAAGAGCCACACATAATGAGTAATCAATGCTATAATTATAGACAATCAATGTTGCACAACAAGGCAAGGACCATATAAAGAAATAATCATGGCATGACAAAGTCAATAAATCAATGTCATATACTAAGGCAAATAAAAAATAAAGTGGTACACTTACTCTAAGAATTTTTATAGAAAAGGTCAAGAGCCAAAGAAAGAGACAATCACATAGTGATACATTCAATCAAGTAAATGTCATAAAAGAAGGCAAAGTCTAAATAACAAAGAATAAAATGATACATTCAATCAATAAAATATCACATAATAAGTCAAGAGACAGACAAATAATAATCATTTATTATATCATATCAAATGAAATAGAAATAATGACACATAGAATTAGTCAAGCAAGTCTACATTATGATCCATGTCAATGTCACAACATAGCAAAATAACATATCCATAAAATTTAGCACCATAAAAAAAGACAGAGAAGGGTATATGTAATAAATTAATGTAGCTTAACATGATAAATGGAAAGTACATTGAAATATATAACATGTAACAATATGACCTATGGAATTAGATGACCATAACATTAACATGATCCCTAGGTATAGGAATGTCCTGCATCTGTACAGTCATATATCATGTATAATATGTATGTCCTGCATCTCACTCATATATACCATGAAATACATATGCATATATAAAAGGATATAAAATCTATCAAACATGTGATAAATAACATAAATCAATGTTGTAACCAATAAAACTTGCTATGCTTAGGAACCATTTTTAATTTTTAGAACATACATACATACATATATACATACATGCATGTGCATGTGCATGTACACACACACACACATTAATTTTTTGAATATTTTGACACTCATTACTCTAGTCATTTTAATTTTTAGTTTAGAGATGTTCCAAAAATATTTAATATCTATATGATGATATGCATAACCAACCACATCATATTGATGAATTGATTTATTAGATATTTTTTTATCTTTACCATGTTATGATCTATTAGTATCACATGGCTTTGTTGTGATTATATTTGATTCCTTTACTTGAGTATTAGGTGAATAAATGTTTTCCTCTTTATATTATTTTTTTGAAGATATTATATCTCTTAAAATTGTAATAGTTTCACATTAATGATTAAATGCAACATAATCATGATTCTTACTAAAAGTTTTTCCCATTTCTCTTATCCGTGATATTGAAAGTTCAACATTGTATGGACCCAAAGTAGGGATAATATGAAATTTATCAGAGCATGATTTTAGGCCAAGAGTTATAATAAACTCAGTGGATCCTATTAATAGCTTAGACAAGGTAGTCTTATTTAGATGTTCAATGTCATATCCAAGAGAATTAAGAAGTGTCATATTACATACATTAATTTTTTTAGTGCTATCAATCACAAAAAATTTATACTATTTTACATGAATGTGAGGGTTAAAAATAAAAGGCTATAGATATGAGGAACACTTTTCAATTTCCCCTTTGGAAACTAGACTTATAAAAATAGTATTCTTGAGTACACATTTATTTTAAACTTATTTATTAGGCATGCTCTCTTGTTTAGACTGATATTATTTTTGTAATTTTCATTTTGAAATTGTTCCTTACAAAACCATTATTCTAATAACTTCTCTTTTGATAATCACTCTTTATGTAACTATTTTTCATGTAACTCATTCATAGAATATGGAACCATATTTTGAGTAAGTTTTTAAATAATATAATGTGTAGGTGGAGATTTTACACACACACACACACACACACACACACACACACACACACACACACATCCAATGTAAATTTACCATTACTATTTAGATCTTGTGTTCTAATTTTTAAAGGCCAAAACTTATTTATATGATTTCCATGCATTATATGATAGGTATAATACATGTAAAATTTTCATTGTGAATATTCATAGTTAGTCAAATATTAGAGATTTTTTAACTCAAGATTGGCTATGTGGATGAAATTGGGCTGCATAATAATTTTATAAGAAAATCATACATGGTACTATTTTCCACTTGAATATCCAAATTATTTCTAATCCCTATGGATTTTTTTTCAATCACCATCAAATTTATGTTTTAGGATTTTAAATAATGTTTAAATCCCCACACACTCTATGGGCCTTGGGATCACACTCACAAATATTTTAGAGGGAAAAATTGAAATGTAATTAAATTCACCATTACCCAAATGTTTTAAATGAAATAATATAATTTATTGATAAATTACTAAATTATTCAAGATATAATGAAATTTTATGAAAAGGGGTTAAGGATCATTTCAAGTATTCCAATGTCTATTCAAAATAACTTTATCACAATATAACATAATTTTATGGCAAGGGGTTAAGGACCATTTCAAAGATCCATTGGTTACCAAGGATTAATATATATTAATAAAAAATGGTGGGGTAAATATTATAAATATTACAAGATTTAATCAAGCTCTAGCAATGAAATCTACCTAGATACTCAGATGAAACTACACATATCTTTGGAGCATTTTCATAAGAGATAAATAATTGCTTCTACCATGTGAGGGAATTATAGTAACTAAATGGAGGTTTAATATTTTTGATGTCACCAGACACATACAATAAGATATCCAAATCCTTAACAACAAGCTCCCCTAGTAAGTTGGTAATAGGAAAACTATTATATTTTTGGAACCACATTTGAATGGTCATGCAAATTTGAAAGATATACAATGTAAGAACTTGAAAAAAATTATACAAGGGAATGGATATTTAAGAACATATCATTACATCCAACCAATTGATACTCATTCATATGGATGGAATAATGATGTCATCTCAACATTGAGTAATAATCATGGTGAAAAAGTATAACACTTCCTTCAAGAGATATCTAATTGGCCGATACTTTTCACCACTTAATTAAAAAAACTTGCCTCACCCCATACCCATACAAGTGTTGTCTATCCTTAGTGTTTCAAATTCTAATTGCTCATAAATATCCTAGTGATTGGAAATGGATTATAGTTTGGTCATATCATATATGACCCAAATTAAAGGCATGACATTTTTGAATTATAACTACTGATAATGTTTAGAAACGAGGATGAATAGGCCCTACAATATGACCCAATTACTAGTGTAAGAAAAAATCTACTTAACATATTTTCCTTGAATGCTCACTATAAATGGATGTTTGGTTCTTGATGGCTACCCCATTTGGTATCCAAAATATTAAAATTACCAAAATGGATACAATTATCCTTAGGTGGACAAAATTTAGAACAAAAATTAAACAACTCTTTAAGATAACTCTAGGTTTCACTCTTTGGCACATATGGAAAGAATGTGATTCTCTAATATTCAATAATGAGGCCAATAATGTAGAGAATTTTTTGCATCATATCAAAATTAAATTTTTTACTACCTCTCTATTATACATCTCAACTAAATAAGATATATATCATTCCTACAACATAGATGACCATTACACAAAGTAGTTACACTACACTGGGTAAAGTTTTATCAAATCCTAGATGACTAGAATTATTTTATTAATCATAAAATCAGATTACAAACATTGAATGGAGGTGCACTTTGTTATACCCTTCATGTATTCTATTTTATTTATTAATATTATTCATTATAAACAAACCTCCATAACAAACTATTTAAATTAGGAGTGGAATTGTTACACACATTGTTGATACATATAACAAGCTATCTAAATTATATAGAATATAATCCAAATCTACAAATAAATCCTAAATAAATAATTAATTTAGATTATAATATATAAACATTAACCCTAATCATCCAATTTTGTTTATGTGACACACTCCAATTTTTTAAAAAACTTGATTCGATCTAAAGGCTTGGTGAAAATATCAGTGATATGATTTTTTATGAGAAAAAACTTGGATTCGAATACCTTGTTTGATACCAACATCCTAAGATAGTGAATTTTACTTCCATATGCTTGATCCTTGTATTAAACACTAGCTTATTTTTAACCATGATGACATTTTGACTATCTCTACAAACACATGTTGGAGCAATTTGAGAAATCTTAAGTTCTTCTAGAATGCACCAAAGGTAGACAATTTATTTTAAAGTTTCCCATGCTACAATGTGTATTTATTACGTTATATAATTGGCTATTATTTCTTGGTTTTTATCACACCAATCTATAGTTTCTGATCCAAGATGTATCGTATATCATGTAGTAGATATTTTGTCGTCAACATTGCTCCCATAATGAGCATATGTATACCCAAAAATATTAAAGTTGTTATTTCTTATATATATATAAGTTCCTTGAAAATACCTCAAATATTTTTTTTGCTAACCAATGACTTTCTTAAGGTTATTACATAAACCTTGAAAGTATACATAATGTAAAAGAAATATCTAGTCTAGTTTCATCATGTAAATCAAACTTCCAATCAATTTTATATATTTAGCGACATCCGTTAATGGTTATTTATCATAATTTTAAATATTAAAATTAACTTCCATAGGTGAAGTATTACATCACTCATTTGGAATTTCTCCAACAAGTCAGTAGCATACTTGGTTTGTGAGGTGAAAATCCTAATGTAAAGGGTTAAGATTGGTCATTTAAAAACCTTTATTCAACTCATTTTTAATTTATTTGTTTTGATTTTCATTATTTATAGTTAAAATAATATCATAAAAACACAAAAATATAGTAACAATTTCTTCCCTTGCATGCTAGAATATAAAGTATCATTTAACTCATTTTGATGAGGAAATAATTGTTTTTTCACACTATGCTTGGGTTTTTTGTTTTAAACCATAAAAATCCTTTACTATATGACAAAACTTGTGCTCTTTAATACTAAATTTAAAACTTATAAGTTGTTACATGTAGACTTATTTTGTTAAGTCAGCATTCAAGAAACCACTTTTTACATCTATTTGATGTAGTGTTCATGCTTATGCGTAGTTAAATCACTTAAAATAATAATAGCATATTAATTATGAGTGAGATTAAAAATTTATTCATAACCTATACCTTATTTTTTAGCATATCCTTTGGTGACCAATTGAACTTTATACCACAAAACCATTTGCATTATACTTGATTCAATAAACCCATATATAATGAATGGGTTTTGTACCAGGGGGATAATCAACCAAATTTCATGTGAAATTTTTTATGATTACATCATATTATATTTTCATAGAATATTTCAATTTTTTAAAGCCTAAAACATCAAAAAAACAAATAGGCTAATTAACAACATGAATTATAAGATCACAATTCACTTTTTTTAGTCTTCCTATTAGAGGTACAATCACTGAGAGAGGGGGTGAATAAGTGATCCTAAATAATATAACTCAAATTATGATATTTACAAACACTTAATTAGTTATCACAAGCATTAATTAAGCATACATCATTCATATCAAAGAACAAGAGAAATAATGCAAGATCAATCACATAACACATGACATACATGGGAAACCCTCTTGGGGAATAAAACCCACTAGAACCTACAATTGGACTACTATCCTATAATAATAAGAACCAATTTAGAATATCTAAAAATGATCAAGGAAATATAATCCCTATTTATTGAGACTATAATCCCACAAGGTCCTACCATACATGTCTAGCTGAGCTACAACCATAACCAGACTTTTATCAAGTGTTACCTTACAAGGAAGCTATAACCACAGATGCTAAGCTACTACAACAAAACCTATCAAAACATCCAAATTTTAAGTAATGTCTTCAAAACATAATGATGTACCTCTAATTATCACTCTTCACCTTCACTCATACTCAAAAAATAAGAGCACTATTTTACCAATAAAAACATGACCAACATGTCAAACAAATAGTCCTCAATATATTATTCTCTTCAACACATCCACATGGCACACTATCACTCATTCAATCCACAATCCACACACGTGCCTCTCTCAAATCTTTCCCAAGTCTCTCACTCATAAAAGTCTAGAAATCACCATCTTTGATTTCACTATTTATAGAGCAATCTTGATAATTAATAGATTGGTCGGCCATTACACATGCCTTAACCCTTAAATAAACTGTCTCATAGAGACATAGCTTATTACAATATTCATAGGTTAGACATAGAATCTATGGGTCACCCTTAAGTATCTACACCTTTTAATAAGGCCCTTATAGCTCTTATATATTTCATGAAAACCTATTTAGCCATTTATCACATCATTGAACAAAAAAAGAACATAGGACCACTTCCAAATGTATAGGTCCACACTACATGACCCCTTATTCATCCTCAAATGCTTACAGTCATCATTACACTCTTTAATGCAAGCTCACTCAATATTTTATGCACACAGTCACCATCTAAACCATTATTCCTACTTCATATGATTGTTCAATCTTTCATAATGCACACAGAGCATCCTCATGGAGTCTAAAATACTCCCCAATAGCCAATTCAGCAATAGATATCAAAACAAAATCAACACAAGATCAAATATCATTTTAAGGTCACTTAAAAAGTAAATACAAAAACATAGTAAACTTTAGATCACCATACCTTTTTTATACACACTTTCAGACCTTCAAATATATATTTATATATGTACCTTGGAGTCCTATACCACTTTGATTTTTACTACATGAACAAATTCTACCTGGATCAAAAGATGTGGTCCAAAAACCATAGACTAGTTTTTCCTTTAATATTTTAAAATATTAAAATACAAATAGTCATAGTTAACCTTCAAACACAATGCTCACATCTCATGTCCTTTGCCACTTAGATCAATTACACACCATTGATATTGTCTTAACTTTAACACATAGGTGCCAATTATCAAATGTTAAACCTTAATCACTTTGACCTCATCTTGTGTAATCTTAAAATGTTGACTCATTACACACCATCAATATTCTATATGTAGTTTGATCTTTAACAATGCTAAATAGCTATCATTTTGACCTCTTGAATTTAATATGCACCATTTATCTCTATTTGTATGATCTCCCACTCATTATTGATCTTTATAATAAGGTTAGTCTTTATCTCTGATCAGTGTTAAAAATCATGCACCTATCCTCATCTCACTACTTCATAACATATTGGAGAAAATGTGCTCTATCAATATTTCTTAGAGTTTAACTTGTGTAGAAATGACTATGGGAACCATTGAAATATGCCTAGAAGTCCAAATTTGCATAGTCATAAATTTTGCCTCGATCAATCTCATGTCTCACAAATTGCACCATATGTTCTCATTTGAAAGAGGAATCCAACCATGTATCAAAATTATTATAAAAAATTTGCATGTGTGAGATATAATTCCATTAAAAATCCTTCCCAAAATCTTCTATCATAGAAACAATGATGCTTAGAATTTGTCTAGGAGACCAACTTTTCTCCTGCATAACTTTTGACGCCTATTAGTGCAAGATCTAAAATTTAACAAAAATAAAATAGGTAAAAAATATAATATACCAATATGATCACATTATCTTGAGATGTACACATTTTCAAGATATTCCATCATAAAAATTCCTACTCGGTTGTTTCTTTCCTTATGAAAATTCGGCTAAGTATGGGAAAACACTGTCAAAATTCCTATGATCCCAACTTTTCACATGCATATGTTTGATGCACTAAATCACATGAATTTAAATTTGGAAAATAATAAATAGGAATATAAATGAATAAACCCATATGACCATTTCCTCCTAACTCATCCACACATGGCAATGGTGATGTCATCAAAGTGTCTAATATTTTTTGCCACTGGATCCAAATTGTCTAGATGAAAACTATAGACAACCATTTTAATTCCACTTATGCACATAAGCAAGAAAAGAATATAAAACATCATAGGGACCTATTTTTATAGTCTCAATATTACATAATCATCCCTGAACATCTTTAGCCATGTCAACACTAAAGATCAACCAATCATACTTCAAGCAAACTAGGACAAACACATTACACACTTTGTCATTATCACTTAGGCTATCAAATAAATTCATCCACTCACTAGGATATATCTATGAAATCACCATTACATCACTAAAAACTCTCTAACAATCTCCCCCTTTGTCATTTATGTCAGCAACCATCATATATATCAATATACAACTTACCTTCTCTCTCTTTAAGCACTCCCACAATAGGAACATTCTCCTCCTTTGATATCATGAAAAAGTAGGCACCAAATAATCTTGAAGACCTAAAAATACCATAAATATGAAAGGAACAACTTATAAAGATGATACAAATCCCCCCTTAATTTGATCCTACCTTTTCTTCCCTTGACAAACTTCCTCTTGCTCCATGCCAACACTCTCTTCAATCAAGCACTGTAGTCAAATGAAGAAAGAACACACAAAACCATTAAAATATGATGGAAAACATAAATAAACATATGAGATGGAATCCCCCTAATAAATATTAACCATTTCACCTTTTGAGCATCATCAGATCTCCACATACCTTGAAGAATCACCACACATGCTTACTAGCCTTCTCTCTCAAGCTACCATAAAGACCACCAACATAACTTCATGCCACTCACCAAATAGGAAACATGATATTAACCAAATTGAAAACTCACCTTGAAATATTCATGCATTTATCTTTTGGATGATTTGATCAAAAGGCACTCTTCTTCAAACTAGGCCTGTCTAGCCTCTTTATAACCCTACTTGTAACTTGCAGAGCCCACATCTTTAATTAGACACATATTAAAGACCTAAAAATTAATATATGTATCACTCTCATTTCCACCTCAAACACACATATTTTCATCACTAAGATAATCCTTTACAACAAATTTCCTTCACAAACCTACTAGCCAATTAGCCCTCCATATTGATAAAAAAATGAATAACATGAGAACATCAAACCTTAAAATATCTATGAAGCTTTATTGGACAATACATTTGGCCCATTAAACCTATTAATAATACTTAGACCTTAATTCATAAGTTCAACTAATTTTTTAGCATAGCCTAAAACCCTATAATCTTAAAATAAATAGGGTCAAAAAACCTCTTTCTAGTCAATACACACATCTAAAAATTATCTTACACCTGGAGACACCCATCACACACTTCTGGACCAAGAATTGAGCCTTCACACCTTTGGGAGCCTTTAATTCCTATAACCCATTCTAGGCCTACTTGCCCTTAAACCAAAAACTAATAAAACTAAGAGCACTCAAAAATCTTCAATTTATCAAAAACATACCTTTAGACCATAAAATAACCTAAATCACATCATAAATAAGTGTATAAATTTTTTTGAGCATCAACCTTTTCTTGACATTAACATCAATCTCATTAAGCCACCTGGAACCACCCATTCTAACTCTATACTATAGCTCCTTCACAAACCTCTGAAATAAGATCATGAACTTGTTGCTTCCTCTTAACCAAATAAATCTAATTGGCATTATCATATTGAGTGAAAAAACATGATTAACCACTAAAATGAGTCTCTTATGAAGCATATATAGAGACCTCATTTACACCACAATGCTCTACCATGGTGTGAAACTAGGAGTTGCCCACAACTCCTCATATTCCTTCTCCTCTTTGGTCATCTGATACTTATAATTCTTATTCTTCTTCTTTGGATTAGGAGAAACAACTTCCTCATCCATTACATCATTCTCCTTTTATTCTATGATTGGATTGACAATACATGGAGATAACATAGATTCATTACATACCTTTTCATTTAAAGGATCCACCTTTTAGTTTGGAACCTCATTACTAGGAACAAACAATTGAAGTTATTTTCATGATACATGATAAAAAGTAATAGGATGTTCACTTGGATCCATACATACCTTAGTTCTAGCTTAAACTAGAACTTTGGTCTTCCCTTTGAGCGTGATATCTTCATTCTCAACATGAGTAGACAATGAGATCCCTTGGCACTCTTTAAATTCTAAATCATTCTCCACCATAATAAATAGATTACTTAGACCTATAGTCTCATCATGACTCACACTTTTCACCTTTGGCTTCCATGTGTTAACATGTCTTCTTTCTTGCACTCTAAGAGCCTGATTGAACCTATTCTAACTTATAGACCTTCTCTTGCAAAACCTAGTAATGTGACCTCTCTTTTCATAATTGTATCACATCATACTCTTTGATGCAAACATAGTTTGTCTTATTGTGTTTAGATAGAAACTTTCAATATGTCCTTTGTCATGATAAACAAAATAACCTCCCCTTTTTGAAGAGGATTCACCTTATCTAATCTTATGTGGAAAATGGTTTTCAAAGTGTCCCACATCAAGATAGTTAAAGCACTTAATTCTGTTCACACATTTTGACTAATGACCCCCATCATAGTCCCATGCAAATTCATTTCTAATAGGTCTCTTTCACTCTCTATCCTTCTGACCAAATTGATTACATATATAATAGTAATAATTTAATCTTGCATACCTCATGACATTTTGCTATTTGATCTGATTTGTCTTTACTCTACCAGCACCTTCATTCTTTTCCTAATGATTTGTCTTCAAAGTATGATTGTCCTAGTTCACATTAGTCTTCATATTGTCTTGAGTTATATTATTTTATTATTATTCATATTTAAGACCAGTTTTATCACCAACATGATTTTGACCACTCATAATTTTGTCTAGATCACATGAGATATTTTAAATTATCACAAATGACTTTACCTTACTAGATGTCTTCTCTAACTCAAATTTCAAAGATTCATTTATAGAAACATACCTTGAACATTCTTATTCTTTGGGTCTTATACTTTCAGACATAGATTCCAAATTCAAATTAAGAAACATGACAACACCTTCATACTCCCTAGAGTCTTCAACCAATGTTTCCTCAAATACACTAAATTTATCCTCATAGTCTTTGAGCTTCGATTTCATCTTCTTCTCAATCTTCAGTTCTTCAAGAACATTCATCAATATAGTCTCATAGTCCACCTCATATTCATCATTATCTAAATCACTCCAAGTAGACACCTTATGATGTGAGTAACTTCCTTCCTCATCCATGAATAGAGATTCATATTTATTAGGACCATCATCTTCATGATCATATTATAAGTCACTGTCTTCACTCTCATTACTCTCATTTGATGAGCTACAATCTTCTTTGGTGTAGAGACTCTTCTTGTTTTTGAAGGACTTATTCTTATTGTTAAACTTTCTAAATCCCTTCTTTGTGTTTGTCTTTTTGTCATCATCTTGGCCTTAACCATGATATTAATCATATTTATTATCATGATTATAAGGGAACTTATGAGAAAAATGTCTTATCTCTCCATGATTGAAACATTTTAAGGGTAGTTTACCCTTATACTTCCCTAAGCCTGTGTTCAATTTCCTAGTAATCAAAGCAATTAGTTCATCCTCATCAATGTCATAAATGTCATCCTCTTTGGATTTATTACCTTGGAACTTATTCTTAGGATTTATCTCTATCTTTAATGTAGATTCCTTTTTTGGTGGTATATCATCATTTATTCTCATCTTATATGCAGTAAGGGTGCCATGTAATTGATCCATATTTAAGTAAGATCATGAATCTCTTCTATAATAGATACTTTTGGATCAAAATTGAGAGATAGAAACCTTAATACCTTTTGGACTATAGTTGCCTCTTCAATATTCTCTCCAAGACCTCTGATGAAGTTCATAGTCTCATCAACTCTCTATAGAAAGGATGCCATAGAATATTTTTCCTTCATCTTGAGACTTTCAAATTGCTTTTTGTGAGTCTGTAACTTAACAAGTATGACCTTTGAATCTCCTTCAAAAATGATCTACATTTTGTCCCATATCTATTTAGTATATGTATAATGGATTACCTTGCTATATCCAATCTCTAAAATAGCACAAGTGATAATATTCATTGCTTTGGAATTGTTCTCAAACAACTTCTTGTATATAACATTAGATATAGGAGTAATAAGAGCAACATAATCATCTAGAATGGATTTCCATACATCAAACCCTAGGGACATAATATATGTCTTCATCCTTAAGCTCTAAAAAGCATAATTGGATCCATTAAACATTGGTGCTTGCTTAGTAGAGAATCCTCCTTGATGACTACCCATATTGTACTTTGGATCACCTTTAAGTTGTTAAGCCTTTACCAAAGGACCTGATTTGATACTAATTATTAGAGGTATAATTATTGAGATGGGGGGGGTGTGAATCAATGAGCCTAAATAATTCAAATTCAATTCTAATCTTTAAAAATACTTAATCAGTTACAACAAGCATTCATGAAGCATACACATCATTCATATCAATGAACAAGAGAGACAATTAAAGATCAATCACATAACACATGACATACATGTAAAACCCTCTTGGGGAATAAAACCCATCATAACCTACAATTGTAATACTATCCTATAATAACAATAAACAATTTAGACCATCTACAAATCATCAAGAATATACAATACATATTTATTGAGACTATAATCCTACAAGGTGCTAAAACACCTATCTAGATGAGCTGTAATAACAAGAATTTTAGAAATTTTTACCTTGCAAGGAGGTTGAAACCACCTTAGATGCTGATATGCCATAATAACACCTATGAACACATCCACATTTGAAATTATGTCTTCAACACTTGACGATGAACCTCTAGTTATCACTCTTCACCTTCACTCATACTCAAACAACAAGAGAACTTTTATGCCAATAGAAACATGACCAAATGTACATAAAAATAGTCCTCAATCTATTATTATCTTCAACACATACACAAGGTGTATTACCCCTCTTTTTATCCATAATCCATGCACATGCCTCTCTCAAATCTCTCCCAAGTCTCTCACTCACAAAAGTCTAGAAATCACCATCTTTGATTTCACTATTTATAGAGAAATATTAATAATAAACACCTTGGTCAACCATTAGGCATGCCTTAACCCTAATAAATACAAATCTTAATACAATATTCATAGGTTAGACATAGAATATATGGGTCATCCTTAAGTAGCTACACCTTTTAATAATTCCCTTGTAGCTCTTATAGATCTCATGGAGACCCATTCACCCATTTAAAAAATAATCAAACAAAAAAAAACATAGGGCCACTTCCAAATGTATAGGTCTACACTATATGACCACTTAGTCATCCTCAAATTCTTATAGTCATCATTTCAATCTTGTATGCAAGCTCAATCAACATTCTATACACATAATCACCATGAAGGAACACATAGTCACAATATAAACCTTTATTTATACTTCATATGATTATTTAATCATTTATAATAGACACAAAGTATACTTATGGAGTCTATAACACTCCCTAATATCCAATTCACCAAGAGATATCAAAATAACATCAACACAAGATTAAATATACTTTTTGGGTCACTTTTAGAACATATACAAAAACACAATAAACTTTAGAGAACCATATATTTATCTATACACACTTCTAGATCTTCA
The DNA here is from genome assembly GCA_037957365.1 of Torreya grandis. Lineage (NCBI taxonomy): Eukaryota > Viridiplantae > Streptophyta > Pinopsida > Cupressales > Taxaceae > Torreya > Torreya grandis. Next base: position 381,186 of record JARHVA010001186.1, on the reverse strand, counting down.
TATCCATATTTTTAGATGTTCCTTGGAGTGATATACCACTTTTATTTTTACTACATGAGCAAATTCTACTTGGATCAAAAGATATGGTCTAAAAACCACATACTAGTTTTTCCTTTGCAAATTCAAATATTCAAATACAAATGGTCATAGTTAACATTTGAACACAATGCTCACATCTCGTGTCCTTCATTTATCATATCAATTAATCACTATTGATCTTCTCTAAACTTTAACACATAGGTGCCAATGTTCAAACATTAAACCTCAGTCACTTTGACATCATCTCATGCAATCTTACAATGTTGACTAATCACACATTATCAATCTCCTATATGTAGCTTGATCTTTAACAATGATAAACAACTATCACTTTGATCTCTTGAATTTAATACACACCATTGATCTCCATCTATATGATCTCTTGCTCATTGTTAATCCTTGGATGAAGCTCAGTCTTTATCTCTACTCAGTGTTAAACATCATGCACATATCCTCATCTTACTGCTTCTTAACATTTTGGAGAAAATGTGCTCTATCAATCTTACTCAAAATTTAACTTATGAATAAATGACTAAGTATGGGAACCATTAAAATATTTTTAGAAGTCCAACTTTGCACAATCATAACTTTTGCCTTGATCAATCTCATGTCCCATAAACTGCGTAATAAGTTCCCCTTTCAAAGAGGAATCCAAACATGTATCAAATTAATTATAAAACATTCATGTGTGAGAGATATAACACCATTAAAAATCATTCTCAAAATCTTCTATCATAGAGCCAACTATGCACAAAATTTGTCTGGTAAGCCAAGTTTGCTATTTCATAACTTTTATCATGCTTCAACACAAGATCTAAAATTTAGTGAAAATAAACTAGGTACAAAACTAAATAAACCCATATGATCACCTTCTCCTAAAAATCCACATATTTGATATATTCAATCATCAAAATTCCTACTCGACTCTTTCTTTCCTCATGCAAATTTGGCTAAATATGGGAAAACACTATCAAAGTGCCTAGGAGTCAAATTTTGCACTTGAAAATCTTTTAACACACTACATCACATGACCTAAAATTTGGTGTATAAGAACTAGGCACAAAAATAAACAAACCCATGTGACCATTTCCTCTTGACTCATCCACACATGATAATGGTAATGTCATTAAAATGTCTTTTTAGATTTTCTACCACTGGATCCAAAGTGTCTAAATGAAAATTATGGACACCCAGATGAATTCCAGTTAGGAACACAAGAAATCAAAGCATATAAAACATCTTAGGGACCTATTTTCACATGCTCAATATTCCATACTCATCCCTGAACATCTCTAGCCATGTTAACACTAAATATCAACCAATCATACATCAAGCAAACTAGGACAAACACATTACACACTTTGTCATTATCACTTAAGCTATCAAAGCACTTATTCCACTCACTAGGATATCTCTATGACATCACTATGACATCATTGACAACTCTCCAACACTTCAAAGGCCCATGTACATCTATCTCATTGGATCTTATATATTCAAGTTTTACTCTTGCAATTAAAAAAGTTATATTTGTATTGATTCTAGGTTTATCAATAGGAAACTCATAAACTTGAAAAGGAGAATCATTTTATTTTTTAGAAGCTATTATTTCCTTTGGGGATTAATTATCTTTTTCCTTTTATTCTTCCATATAATATAACGCTCATTGACTTCTCTGATTACTTTCTTTCTACACTTTCTTTTATTTTTTATTTGTAATCCTAATAACCCTATTTTGAAGTTGAGAAACATCCAAGATTCTATTTCATCAAAGACAACATCCTTACCATGAAATTATTGTTTTCATGCTCAAGTAAGTGATAAAATTTCATTTTATTTAAATAACTAATAAAAATGCATTTCTTAGTTGTAACATCTAACTTATTTCTATTTTCATCTATAATAAAGGCAACACATGTGGAACCAAAAATTACTAAATGTTTGAATTTTTTTTTGTAACCATACCAAATCTCCCAAGGTGTTTACCAACTATAGGTGATGCCAATTCTCTATTTCACATATACACATTTATATTAATTACTTCAACCCAAAAATTAGATGCCAATTTTTTACATTCCATCATGGATCTTTTGTTTTATTTAAATGTTTAATTCATCCTCTCTACTAAATTTTTATATGGAGAGTATGTATTGTAAAATTAATTTTGATGATTTGATGCATATAAAATTTATAAAATCATTTAAAATGAATTTGATTCCATTATCACTTTGTAAAGTAGCCAACTTCAATTCTTTTACATTTTAAACTAATTTTCTACTCTTGAAAATTAATAAAAACTTCAAAATTATTTAAAAAAAAACACATCCATATCATTCAACTAAAATCATCAATAAATAGAAGAAAACAAAAAAAACCTTTTAACATACCCATATCACATACATTAGTATGAATAAACTTTAGACATCTATGAGTTATCCATTTAGATGCATTTGGAAATATTTCATTGTTTTTCTTTCCAAGAACACAAGCTTCACATAACTCATTTTCCTTGTTAAATTTTGGAAATACCCTCACCATATATTTTATCTATAAATTAATTAAAAATTGGGCATTCAAATGCCCATATTAGAGATGCCACAAATGATGATTTGGCTTCAACCTTGTCCATGCAATAGATACTTGATCCTTAGTCCTCACAATAAATTTTCATTGAAGATGGATTAAATTCTCATCTTTATATCATGTACATATAGTCTTGTAAATTTATTTTACAAAATTAATTTTAAGTAAACAAAAAAAATCTATTTTTTTAATATCCACTAAAAAGATAAAATTATTTTTCAATATTGGTACATACAAAACAACATGAATGTACCTCAAAATATAATTGGGAAAAATAATATTTACTTTAGCTATGCCAACTATAATATGAATTAACTTATCTAAAATATGAATTGGGTTTAGTATTGTAGTCTTGTAACTCCAAAAGAATTATTTTTTATAAGTAATGTGATTTATAGAACCTAAGTTTATAAAACGACATAAATAATAAGATCATCAAATTGAATTGAAATAACTGTTAAAAATTTTGCATCCCCATCACCAAAATCTATTAAAATTTATTCATTTTATTCCTAAACATATTGTACAAAATAAAAAAATGTATGTCTAGGAAATGAAGATCTACATTCACTAGAAAAATGTCCCATTTTACCATATTTATAGAATTAGACCTATTTTTATGTTCATAATCACTTATTTGAGCTTGACCATGAACAAATTTGTGATAACCTCCTTTGAGTGTACCAAAAAGTCCTTAAACACATCTTCTAATTATTTTACTTGAAATTTTAACAAATGCATCTAATTTCATATTTTATTTCATACAAATAAGATTAATGTAGTGTTGAATAATAATTTATGAAAAAATTTGAAACTTTTCATTTTGTGGTTTGTCAAAAAGTTGTAACATCTCTAAAAAAATATTAGAAGAATTAGGATGACCATTAATTGTAAATGTAATAATAAAATCTTCTTAAAAATTGTAATTTTAAATATTATTTATTTACAATATGAAAAATTTAAACCATGATATGTAATGATGTACATATAAACATTATACCAATGTTTTATTAAATAAATGATTATATAATTGTATTTGAATATACTCTAGTTACTTGCCATATAAATCTTTCAAAAAATGCCATGTTTCAATGACATCAATATGAACAAAGCTCTTCATGACCATGAGATTAATATTAATGCCAATGATTTATCATTATTGATATCAAACAAGGATTTATCCTTAATCACTTTTTGTATCTATTAGGTTATGTTATTTAAACAAGGACCACCACTCATTGATAGCAAAAGTGTTATTCATAAATTTTTTCCAATGTTTGTAATTAGAAATCATTAACCAATTTGACTATATAAATAAATAAATAATTTTTGACATGTAAGCTGATAATATAGGCTTATATGATACACTTGAATCAACTAAATAAAGACTCCAAATTTAAGATGACTTGAATGATTTGCTCCAAAACATTGTGTTGGAAGAAAAAATAAAAAATATTATTACTTTGGATTTGAATGATCCTTAAACAAAATGAGAAATAAAATTCACTCTTAAAGCACATTTTTCATACTTTTAAATGACCATGAATTAGTTTTAAATTATTATGGAATTTGATCATCAACTTGAATGCCTTTTTGTTCCTCATTTGACTGATTACTTTATCAATTAATTATGGGGCTTAACCTCTTCCTCAACTATTTTTTCCACATTTAGAGAGGATTGGTTCCCTTATAAATTCCTAGGTCATTTGTGATATCAATGCTTTCCTTAGAGTGTTAATGGCATCCTAGTTTGTTAAGTTGGGTAAAACCTAGTTATAAAATTACCTTCCTATGCTTTCAACTTCTGACTCTTGAGCCTTTATTTTTATCCTCTTTGTCTCTAGAATTTTGACTTATTGAAAAAGACACTAAATCAAAATTTTAACCAATGATTTAGAACCTCCATACTGATTCAATTCAAGATATCTCTTGGTAAGATATTATACTAATGTACTCAATTTCACTAAGTTAGGGATTCCTTACAAGCTACCAACCTCGTGAGGTATTTTAGGATCCCTATTCATTAGAATTTATTAACAATTTTTTATATTGTGTAAAAAATCATAATATCCATGATATATTATTGAAAGTGAAGCCGCATTATCCTTGCCAGATAAGACTTGAGGGTGAATAATCAATGTTTTAGGTAAATTCAAAGATTATAAAGTTGTATCAGTCTAGATTTTACCTATAATATAGAATTTATATTAGTCATAGATATAATATGGAATAATTTCATCCATTTATCCTTTTTTGGCCCACTTATTGGTATAATATCCCTACAAATTTATTTAGGATTTTATCTAACTTTTGATTCATTATGCTTTGTCTCTCTAACTTCTGATTCATTATGGTTTATCTCTCTAACTTGTGATTTAGTATGCTCTATCTCTCTAACTTATGATTCATTATGATATGTATCATCACTATTTAGACTTGGATTTTCACTTGCACTCTCTTCATTCTCATTTCAGACTTCCTCATTTTCTAAGTAAGATTATTTAATATTATCATTTCCATTTTTCAAAATGTTTTCCATATCCCCCACATTAGTTTTATCAGTGGAGGTAGGTCTAACATTTAATTATTTATGGGAATAATTATTAGTGACTTTCACATGTGGTGGTGTTTTCAGAGTGGTTTTTTGAGGTGGCTCCTTGGTTAAGTATCATTTCATATTCTCAACCCCTATCAAATTGAAATTTATTATTGGATATTCATCCTTCTCACTACCTCTTTCACTAGTCTATCCATCTAAAGGTACAATGCAATTATTGTCATTATAAGAATAAAATATATCTTGAAATTATTTCAATAAGACTAGGACATTCACCCCATTATATTATCTTGATTACTCATTGTTATCCATAATATTAAGAGATATCATTTTCATTGCATCTTTATGGGTAGTATTTTCATTTAATCTAATGGATTTCATATAACCCATGAAGATCCACCTTAAAGAGACTTTTGATACTACATTAAAATCCTCAATTTATACATATGAATCCTCAATATTTAAAAGTGAGAGAGGCTCTTGTTTGAGTCTATTGTAGGTTGTGAAAGAGAAGCCTATTTATGGAAAATATATGGAACACAAAGGAGGAATCACTAAGATTAGAATATTTTATTAATATGTTGAAGGAAATCTAAACAAGACTATATATGATGGAGACTACACAAAGTGGAGAAGTTGTTACATCTAGGAGAGATGATGAAGAAGATGAAAAGTTTGAGATTTTGATATCCCTATGATAAAAATTTGATACCATGGAGAGAGGACAAGTAAGTAATAAAAATATAAAAATAGAGGTTATGGTGAAATAAAAATGTAAGCCCACTTGAAATTTAATTTTGTTTTATGGTAAAGAAATCCCAAATGAGATTATGAAATGGGAAGTTGAGTTGGAAAATTTATTTGAAGAGAATTAATAAGACCCTAAAGGGTAAAGGTTACAAAAAAGAGTCTCTATGATAGTGAAACTATGTATTATAGATATATCTAAGAGAATAGATAAAAGAGAGGAAAAAATAAGGTGAGAAGTTGGGAACATATGGTTCCCAAGTTTATGGGTCATGTTGTGCACCAAGAATGTGAGTAGAGTGGTTGAAGAAGCTTCATGTCTTAATGATTTAGAGATAAGAGAAAAATATTCTCTTGAAAGACAATAAGAGAGTGAGGTTTTCATGTGAGAATCCCAAATATAGTTTCAAAAAAAAAAAAAAAGAGAAATAAGGGTGTGAGAAACCCATAAAAGAAGGAATCCTCATAGAAAAGGATATGTAGGTGATAGATTATTCACCATAATAAGGAGACCCATTACTATATGATGGGAAATATTTTATGGTATCTAATAAGTTGGAAGAGGTAAAAAATGAAGTGAAGATTGTAGAAAGGAAAATAATGACAGTTATTGAGAATAGACCTTTGATATTCCATTATATTAATACAAGATATAAGGATAATACATGTAATAGATAAGATATATAAAACATGTATTTGACCCATGATGAAGAGGTTGAAGAATTATTTCTAGGAAACTATTGATTCCCTTAATGTGTTTGATTTATATGCATGTCTAGAAATGGATAAGATGGAAAAGGAGAGGCAAAAGTGTGGTTTAGTCCAAAATCCTAATATGTATAAGAAAAAATGAAAAGAATTGGACTAAGATGGATTTAATTTGTAGCTATTAGAGGTGAGATAAAATACTGATAAGATAAATTAGTGAGAGGAAGTGTATCTTATCAATAATAAAATCACGGAGAGAGAAGGATATACATTAAATATCCATCTTGATAAATGAATAAAGCATGAAGTGGTGGAATAAAAACTTTAAAAATTATTAATATAGTTTGATCTAAAGATAATTTGGATAAGGTAAGAAGAAGAATGTCAATCATGTGACATAGAGGCAATGAAGGACATATAGATGGTGGATATGTTTCTACCAAGATAAATGAATGATGAAAGTGGTGTGTTACATATATGGGAGTAACCCATATAGGTATTCGAGAAGAGACTCGTATTAGTCAAGGTATGTATTATTCTCATATGGACAATGGGGGTGAATGGTTATTTTCACATGGAATACATTTAATGTCGAAGGAGATGAAGAAAGGAGATAAAAATTAACCAAAAGTTGATGTAAAGAGGATAAAAATTGAATAAGACAAAGATAAATTGGTATTGTCATGTCAATATTTCACCCATTTTATTAGTAGATAATTCAATTCAATAATGAGAAAATACCCAAGGTGTGGGACCTTGGATCCTTAGGATGAACCTCAAGAAAAGGTTAGATTCCTTCCTAAACTAAGTACACTTGATATGAGATAAGATTGAAAACCTAAAACACTACTACAAATACTTATTATAGATTGTATTGAACTTCTTTTTATGGCAAATGGGATAAAGATAAAATAAAATTTCAATGTGGTGATGCACCAAAGATTAGATAACTCCTCTACTTGATTGAATCAACATAAGAAAATATTTTCAAAATTGATATCTCTTCTACACAACATTTAATTAATGCTTCTCTTACATAAGTTTTTTTATGAAATTAATAAGCCTAATATAACACCAGGAGGGATAAAAAACCACCTTGAAAAAGGATCAAATAAAGATAATCCATATCTTTTTTTTCATAAACTTGATTATACACAACATACAACTTATAAAAGAATATATTTTTACATGAAGGTGAGAAATATTGAACAACAACACAAGGGAAAAAATGATTTCCATAATCAAATATCCATAATCCATAGATTACATACAAAATTTAATAAGTTTGAATAAAGGTAAACTTATTTATTGATTTCAAGGCTAAATCTAGTGTTATGATTTGTAATGCACATAATTTTTCTATACCAAAAAAATTCCCCTTTCAGTCACACACACACACACACACACACACACACACACACACACACACACACACACACACACACACACACACACACACACACACACACACACACACACACACACACACACACACACACACACACACACACACACACACACACACAATAAAATCAAGTGGGAGTAGAAAAAAAAAATAATTTCCCACTATTACATTAAGTCATGCATGTGTAGGAGGAGAGACCAAAAAGTTTAAATCATTAAGCCTTTTCAATGATTTAGATGTATTCCATGAAGACCTATTTAGATACTTAGTGTAGTAGAGGGTAAGTCACCCTATCTTCATTATTTTTATCTCTTGGAAGGATTGTCCATGATATATTTATTTAAAATCCTTCCCACATTTCTATATTATTATAATATGCTTGGTCTTCTTACCTTAATGGGCCTTGAACTCACCACTTCCTCTTAAGCATGCATGGTTGGAGAAAATATAACTAATCTAGACTAATTATTTATGGTTAAATCCATTGCTAAGCCTTCTACATGAATATATGTCTTAAATCTAACCAAAATAAGCCTAATTTTCCCATCTATATCCCTTGCACATGCTTTCAATAAACACCAACCACTTGAGAAAGTTGTAGTTTCTGACGAGTAGGTTTCTAACTATATCCATGTTGTATGGATGCTCTTTAAAGAACTTAAATCACTCATTATATATAACAAGGCTTATTTATAGATATTGTTTGGAGTGATTTTATGTTTGTGTGGATTATTTTATAGCCTAAGAAACCTTAAAATGTTGGACGAAGCTTGAAACTTTCAATTTTATCTTAAAATATTTTGAGTTTTATATCAAACTTTGTAGTATAGACCTACAAGTTCACATTTCCTATTTTAAGACCTTTGTTCTAGCATTACCTCATCAAAAATCATGTATTGATCACTATACTTTCAATAGACCTTAAAAGATCATGTTTCTCACTTGTAAGATTTCTAGGAGACCCTATGACATTGGTGAAAAATTGTAAATGTGCTTGAAGATGCTAAAGAATCCTTTTATCATCATGAAGACTTGAATTTTTTTTAAAGACGTATAGGTGACTTGCACAAATGTATTCTCACTCTATAACCCTTAAAATCCTACTTTTCCTTTGACAAGGTCATGCTTAGAATCTTTACTAACTTTGCCTACCTACTATAGACCTCGTAATGATATTAAGATCATCACACACTTGATACCACTTACAATGTAAGAAACATATTTAGAAAGTTTGAATAGGGTTATAAGTGATTTTTATTCGTATTTAAGAGCATACTCATACCTAATAACTCATGTTTCTAACTTTAAAAACTTGTTTCTCTATTGCATCATTATAAAACCTTATAAAGTACATAATTCAATCTTGCTAAATAGCCTTACATCTACCCTAGACCTCAAAAATCTTTCATCTTTTATACCTAAAGACTTGCATGTTCATGTTTATAGGAAGTAGAATCTTTGAAATTACACTTTAACCCTACAAGATTTAGAAACCTTTGTATTATCATTGATATGGTCATGAAGGAAGATTTTAGGAAGTTTTCAAGATTTTAGGAAGATTTTTGAGGTCATGAAAAGTAATAAATATGCTTAAAACTTTGGTAATAGACTTGTAAAATAATCTTGCAACTTTATTTATGACCTGTAGTCATTTTTTGGCTTGTGGAAACTAGTTTTGAGGCTTAAAAATTGTAAAAGCACCTTGTAAAAATGTTTATAAACTTATAGACTTGTTTTTTCTTCTTGAATCATGTTTGGAATGGTGAAAACCTTTGATAGTCACCTGCAATAGTCATGTTCGATGTTATCATGGTTCTAAAGGAGCTTGAAAACCTTGGAAACCATGTAACTATACATATTTAGAGTCTTATTTGAGTATTTATAGACTTAGATCCTATATTGTCATTTTATGATCATAGAAACTTATTTAAACTATGTTCTATATCTTGTGATTTCATGTTATGTCATCAAAGAGCCTTGTGATAACTCCACTACTGACTTGTAGATAGGTTAACTAGGTATTTAGAGGTTAAAAATCATTTTTACCCTATTACAAATCATGGAGACCTATAATACTAGACCCTCACGTTCCATTCTAATTAGGATCACAATTTAAACTTTATCAAAGACTTGAAAACTATGATTTATACGTTAAGGCCTATAATTGTTCTTGTATATTATGGAAATCTCTATTTTCACCCCATACTCAATCCTATAACCTAATTATTCCTACCTTATTTCTATACATAGACTTATTATATCCCATGAATATTTAAAACATTTCATTATCACTATGTCATCATGATATATTTCAAACTTGGATGCATACCTATAGCATTAGGTTTTGGATCTTGAAAATATTGTATTCTATACCTTGTATACCTATATGCTAGGTCTTTGATCTATAATTTCAGATTACAAACCTTGTTTTATATCTCATATATCATTTAAAAATTGTATGAAGGTTTGAATAAATGTATATAGGTTCCTAAAACTTAAAATCTTATGCCCTAATATTAATAAAGTCAAAGAACATGGTTAACAACTTGGTACAATATTGTAGGAGAGACTTAGGAAATTTAATCATGTTTGGTCTCTCAATATCCTATTTTAAGACCTTCATACAACCTTATATTACACCATAATACTCAAAATTTTCATATTTTAATATCTTAAATCCCATAATCTTGCTTCTATACACAACCATCTCATGGAAACCTTGAAAGACTCTAACAGGGTCATGAAAAGTCCTTGTCAATGTTTAAAACCTTTTTTCAAGATATCATAGACCTTGTAGTAATTAAAAAACTATATTATCCTTTTTATCAATCATGTAAACCCTATATCCATTATTTAAATTGTGACAACTTGCTTTAAAGCCTTATCTAGCTTGAAAAAACCACTAAAATATATGTTTATGGGTTTAGGATTTCTAGAGGTTTTAACTATATGCAGGGTTTTGATGGATCCACATATTTTATCCATATTAATGGAGTTTAGAGGCCATAATAAGGTTCAATAAAAATTATCATGACCTCTCCCAAACCTTATAAGCACCATGCATAACTAAAAATGAGATACGACATGACTGGGATTTTGTGAAAACCCTAAAAATCTAGTGTTTTAGCTATTTTAAAAGCTACAACCTTCATTTCCTATTTTAAAGGAAAATAAAAAATCATGGATGGACTTATTGTATATTAAAACCTATATTTTATGCTTGATATCTTTTTTGTAATATCCTGAAACATTTTTAAACCTATAAATTTTCATTTTTTGCTTTCTACATAGCTTAGAATCTTGTTTCTATGCTTTTTTTGGTCTACATACACTCTATTTTTCTCTTCAAATATTTAAAATATTAATTTGTGGTCTTTGTGACATTTTTCAACTTTATCAAGCCTTATTTCTTGCTCTTCAACCCTCTTGATAGGCTTTAAAAACCTAATATATGCCTACAACCTAGTTTTTAGCTTGTTATATATCTTGTAGGACATTATAACCATTAGAAACATGCTTAGATCATGGCATTAAACCTTGATACAACCTTAAAAGTTTGTAATAGACTTGAAAATTTAGAGATATATTTGGATGATGGTGAAACCTATGATAATTAATGTCTGCATGCTCTTTTTAAAAGGTCTTAGATCATGAAAACCCTAAATATGTGCATAATAGTCTCATGAAAGTTGGAAAATTGGGGAAAATATGGCTAAAATAGTCTTATTTTAAGATTCATATTATAAATTATCCTTGATCAAAATAAATACCTTTGCATGATCTTTATTTTTAGATAAGAACCATTAAAAATTATGCCTTGAACATGACAATAACTCATGTCCAAGGTAGAAAACCTATAACCTTTTGAAAATGTGGTTTTATTCTTGTGAAAGAGATTTTTCCTACATTTTAATATTGGAATAATTCACAAGGAGACACAATATGGAAGGAAAAAAATTCAAAACACTTTTTGAATAATATGTACAAATTTTAAGGGTTAGTGGAGTCTTAAACCTCTAAAAGACCTTTATGAATTTATATAAGACCTTTTTGATTAGTTTTGCATTGAAACACCTTATTATGTATTTTAACCTCAAATATGCCTTGATAAGAGCTAAAATGGCATTATTTTATGACATCACAATATGCTTCTTGGACCTGATCAAAATAAGAAATTGTGTAAGAAACCTCAATAGTTATTGACATACCTAATCTTAAGCCAAAGTGGTCACCATGAAGGTACCATTAAGTTCATGCTCAACTAGTTTTTGTAGAATAAGTCTTATTCCTATCATGTGAATTTATAATAAATCAAGGTGACTTAAAAATTCAATAAGTGGCACAAATAAGTTTATTCTCATCTCTAACATGTGTATAAGAGTATGAGGTTGTAACGGAGATGCAATTTGATGAAGATGGGATTAAGGAGATGTTTATACTAGAATTAGAAGCATATGGTGAAGAATATGAAGAGAATGATGAGAGGATAGTTGTGAAAACATTCAAAAGGGATAGATATGCCATTTTTTAAGACATACCAAAGATTGAAATTGGATAAATAAATTATGTTGCACTAGAGTTAGTGGATTTGGTTGACACATGAATGAGATTAATAATAAAAAAGAATATGAAGACTCTCTTGGAAATAACATTAGAAGATATGGGTGATCATTTAGATGCCCAAATGTGTTTTGAGTTATTTTACAAGTGATATAGGAATGAATAAGTGAACTATAACTCACATGATTCTATAGATACAATATTAGATATGACATATGAGTTGAACTTAGATGGATGCAACTTGTTCAAAGCTAATGTAATCTAGAGAAGATATAATGGTGAGGAAATTTAGTGATGTTGGATGGATAAAGGTGGTAAAAATTCTATAAGAGAGTGTAAAAAGAGAGATAATTGGAGGTGGTTAGATGATAGTGGGTACATCTCTACAAGAGAAAGTAAAAATCAAGGAGAATCTTGGGGGAGTGAGTTTTAGTGGACAAGAAAATGGAAAGAGAAGCAGAAAACCATTGGGTGGAGGTGGATGAACAATTCCCTGATAATGGGTAAAAATAAGAGAAACCTTTCATAGAGGTGGATGAAATATGGGTTTGGTCCTATAACTATGGAAGGAAAGAGAAAAGTTAAGTAGAAGAGGAAGGATTTGAAGCTAATAAGAAGATGTAAAAGGAAAAAAAATGATAATTAGTTGAAATACCTGTGTGTTAGAATGGGATACCATATTCATAAATCTCAATGGACAATTTTTTTTACACTTATTTTCCATAATCATGAGTAGGATATCACATTCTAATTACCTCAAGTGTCTGATGCACAATCAGTCTTACATCAACCAAAATTAATAGTTATGTGTTTATGTGGCTTTATTGGTTTAGAACAATGAATATGATCTGATTAAAGAATAAGTATGCTAAAAATTTTGTGGCACGAAACACCTTATATAAGGAACAATTTCAATAAGCTACATGGTTCTAATCAAGTTGGTTGAGTTTATCAACCATCAGTATAATTTGGAAAGTGCTTGTGTGCATTAAAGGGATAAAATAGATAGGTTGTGGGTTAAAGGAAAAAAGGGAATTAAGGACATCCATAAAATTTAATGTGATTACATATTTTTATTCCAATAAAAAAATTATGCACTTTGAAAAAATTCATCTAGTATCATGTCCACATGCCCTTTTTTTGCATAGTAACAAATTTATCAATCCACACCGAATGGTAGTTTCATACGAATCAACAATGGTTTTGAAACTACTAGATTACATAAAGTGGTGGATTTTACTTTGTGATTTGTAAAAAAAGTTACAACCCATAATGATGAATGATCAGATATTAAACATTTTTATAGCATAAATGAAGGTGAAGAGACACTCCAAGAGGTAGATAAAGTCAAATAAATATTTAAAATGGGTATAGGAATAATATTCAAGACACAAGAGATAGGGAGTTTAGATGATAATTTATGATTATATAACACCTTAGTCTTGTACACTTGGAAAAATTAGACCTTACATATTCCTCTTAATTATTTACCTTTCATGCTTCCAAAAGTCTCTCATGTAATCTATCTAATTCCCCTTATCCTATATGTCTTAGTATAACTTGTATTATGTTGATGACCCAGGCCCTCTATCTTTCCAAAATGCTTAAAATGTACTTATGTACCATATCTACAAGTTTTGAACCTATACCTACTTTTCTACTCCCTAAACACTAACATCTAAGACATAGTAGTATCGATGCTACTATTCTATCTCAATGCAAATTTATAATGACATAAAGTCATCCAATTTATAAATGAAATGTATCCTAATAATTAGCCTAAGTGTTTTAATGCAAGTTAATACTCCAAATGGATTGATATAAATACAATATCATCATCCTCATTCATTCACCACCTAAAAATATGGGAACAATACTAATTCTTCTTACCAAAGAGAATTCAATTGAATAAATATTCCTTAGTTATTCCTATTTATATACTAGTCATAGGGACTACACATCTATAGGTATGAACTACTAAAGGAGTATCCCAAGAGCCTGATTTATAATGTTACAAGCTAGGTCATTATTGTACTTGATTTACACATATTATATGATTCACTAAGAGATAAATACATGAGTATGAGACCATATTTTGGAGCATTGGATATGTAAATAGTTTTCTTCAATGGTGTGTTATTGGGATCATCTCAACAGTATGTTCTCACTAACCCATTTTACGCCAAGGTCACTATGAACATGGGAAACTAGGGTTTTGCCATTTTACAAGGAGTGATAGTCCATAACCTAGATATGAATGCAATAGCATGAAGGTGAAGGTAACCCAAAATCATATAGGTGGTCAAATCATATTTTAATATGTATTTAATAGAGGACAATTATGTTGAACCCAAACAATAATGTCAACACAACTATCCTAGGTTGGCATTAGTGTCCATAGTGCAAGAAGTGTTAGATTT
Organism: Torreya grandis; assembly: GCA_037957365.1. NCBI lineage: Eukaryota > Viridiplantae > Streptophyta > Pinopsida > Cupressales > Taxaceae > Torreya > Torreya grandis. Next base: position 366,167 of record JARHVA010001186.1, on the reverse strand, counting down.
AAAATTTAGTCATTATTATATAATCTCCTTCTGACCTAATTTATAATGATTAGATATTTATAACTACATTAACATTAAAACAATTTAAGACCTACATTCTTTGTCATCTATATATCTAACATAGTTTTACTTTCCATATTTAAACTATCTCAGCATAATAAATTTAGTTTATGTTTATATCTAAGTTTATCATCTAATTAGCCTACTATAGATTTGATTAAAACCCTTGTGCCATTTCATTTATATATACCCATTTAATTTAAATATAGGGTTAATGATAAGATCACCTTGTATAAACATTTTAGGGTTTAAAAATTGGTGAACCTATCCTCTATTTGTTAAACCAAAATCTATTTTGCATATTAGGGTTTTTGCCTTCTTCAAAATTTTATTTTATATATTTTTATTTTATATTCAAATAAAATTTCTCTCTTACTTATATGGGCATATATTAGGAATTATTAGTTACATATTTATTTTGGCCATATTGGTTATGTGTTTCATAGTTGTCTTGAGCATTACAAACCTTATGGAATCACTAGTAGAATGTCATGCATGGAAGTTCCATTATGATCATTAATTTAATCCACATGATGATGAATGTATTACATATGAAGACCTATAGAAATACCAAAAACAAGATACATCTTTTTTTTCTTACAACTATGATAATGACAAAACTAATGATGCAAACACAAATATAAATGAGTAAAGCAATGATCATGATGTTTCTACTCTTGGTTATGAATGTGATGAAATGCCTCTTGGTTATTACACCTATCCTCTTCATTTATTTTATGATAATGAAGAGCCAAATGATATGAAAAATGATACCATTTCTAATATTTAAAATTAAAATATTACATCCATACCATCTTTTTGTTATTTCAAAAAGTGAGTATGATTCTACCCTTTCCAATATTGAAAATTTCAAATATGTTAAATGTTCCTCCTCTATCTCTCACAATGAAAATATTGACAAAATCAAGTGTGTGACTTTTTTACAAGTAATATTAATGTCAAAAATTATTTTCCCTATTTGGATGATCCAAATGTAAATAACCAAATTTGTCCTTCCCCTTTAGTTGGCGATGAGAAAAATGTATATGCTATGTCTCCCATTGTCTTTCATGAGGAAAAAATGATAATGCATATGAAAATCATAAGTAAGTACTTAAAAAACATGCATTGTTTAGGGACACAAATAAAATACCAAGTATATTTCATGTATCATTTGCAAAGGAGCAATTCATATAAGACAAAAAATCAAAACTAGAATTAAATCTTCTCTCCCTTATTTACAAAGTAAAACTAAAAGTGAACATTTCATTCTTCCCTCTCATGAGGTTTCCAATGAAATAAGAAAAAATTATTTTCTTCCCTCCTTTATACTTTCTGATACAAAATACCAAATGATTACAAGTGCAACTCTTTCCTCTACTCTTGTTCAATGTCAAGACATTTAAAATGGCATAACATCTTGTAATGAAAATAATACCAAACTTCATACTATCCAACATGATATACTCACCTATTTTACCATGGATACCCCTTGAAAAAATTAAAAAAAACATGTGATGATCCTCCTAACCCTACGAAGGGTGATAAATTTCATCCCTCTATCCAAATCTAAACTATCACTTATCCAAGGAGTAAGTTGGCCAAACCTATAGTTTAAAATGAAGTTAATAAATCTAAAATACCTAGGCTTTGTTCTTGTGAATCCATAAAATATCAAATCACTAGTATGAGAAAATTAATAAAATAGTTACAAAATTAAATTGCATACATGTAGAATCCCACATATGCTAGTGTTAATCATGTGTTTGCATCCTCATATACCAATGGTGTGCCAAACAAGGTTTCCTAACTACATGAAAATAAAAAATACACCACATCAAAAATAAGTGATTCAAAAAGTGACCAAAAGGATACTAAGAGTCTAAGTAAAATCCTTAGAGACATGCTTCAAAACAAAGTGATCAAATTAACTCCTCTACATCTTATAAAGAAATTCAAGTACTATTGTGCATATCATATAATGCATGGGCATCATAAATATTATTATTTTTCATTAAATAACTAAATTCAAAGCCACAAATATAGTGGTTATCCTATCATTAATACTTAATTTAAGAAAAACACTCAAAATATCATAACCTCTCCCAAACCACAAGTACTAAAACAACAAATGTGGGTACCAAAGAAAAATTTAATGCAAAAATAGTTGCAAATATCAAACTTAGAGATAGAAAAGGTTCAAAATGAAAATTTAAATAAAGAAAAGGATACAAATTTACCTCTTAATAATGATAATTAGTGTTCAAAATATTATAATTTTAGAATGAAATATTTACAAAAAATTGGTTATCATGGTCAAGGATTGGGAAAACATTCCCAAGGAATTACTCATCTAATTTCCACATATGATTAGAATGATCATCAAGGCTTGGGCTATATTAGAAATACTGATAGAAACCTTTCAAATATATATTTGACCAATTCAGACTAAAAATAACTTAAAAATGAGAACATGTCAAAAAATAAATCACTGAAAAGGTGCCATTATAAAAAGTGTAATGGGCACATCAAGTGTTCAAAATAATATTTCTAACTAAACTTTGATGGTACCTCTAAAGGAAATCTAGGAGCAATAGGAGGAGGTGGGATCATTAGGGATCACTTAAGAAATCTAATTTTTTCCTATGTGGGTCATATGGGTATTCAATCCAACCATTATGCTATGGCACTTGCTGGTCTCTGGGGGATCAAGTTAGCAAGAGACTATCATATCAAAAATATTATGATTGAAGGTGATTTTTTGAATATTATTAATCACCTTAAGGGTTCTCATGTAATTAGTTGGACTATCAAAGACTTTATTCAAGAGGCTATTAGCATTTTTGGGGTCTTTTCAATTCATAAGATTTGTCATACGTATAGAGAGGGTAACCATCTAGCAAACTCTTTTGCTAACATGGGGGTGTCTAATAATCAGCTTCAATTTTGTTATGCTCATGATCAAATTCCTCATAACACTAAATCAATAATTATTAAATAAGGGGAAACAAATTAAGGTTAGCTAGAGTACAGATGACTTAATCTCTCATTTGAAGGATAATCATTCTTTAGATCACACTTGATTTCATCAATATTTTATTTATTGTCAGTTTTGAGCTGAGCAAAGGTAGTGTGGGGGAAATTTGTTATCTTCTATTTATGTGACCTCAACCCAAAATCTTGCTATTATCATCTTGAGTGGATCTCTTTGTCATGTTGAGTCAATTTATGACCCAAATTGGAGAGTGAATGAAGACCTTTTAAATATTTTAAATATGGGAGGATTCTCTAGTTTCATTCAAATGATCACAGGGCATGAAAATCATATTTTGGTCAAGTTTACAAACAATTGAAATAATAGGAGATTAACTTATAGAGGTAATAATCTCTCTATCATGGAAGAGCTCATTTCCTTTATTATGGGTCTCAATAGGGATGGTCTAAAATTTTATAAAACCAAATTTGACAAGGTTGTGGAGGAGAAAAGGTTCTTGGAGGGTTCCTTGGTTAATGCCTTGGAATTTGTTAAAGATAATATTATTTGTTCCTCTCTCCCTAATATTTTTGATGAGGTGGCTTACATGCTGGTTAGGTTTGTCATATTAGAAGGTAAGTACACAACACTACCTCATCATCACCTTATCCTCTTGAACCATTATCACAAAGGACCTAGAGTTATTTTTAGTTATTACATCTTGCAATATTTGCAGGCTTCAATTTTTGATTTTCAAGCTCACAAGAGTGCCTTTCCCCTTCATGAAGGGTTTATCTTTCTCTTGCATCAACATTATATCATTCTCATTGTTAACATTTTTATTCCCCTTCCCTTGTCTGAGCCTCCTTCTCAGAGTAGAGTTAGGTATAAGAACCCCAACCTTCATTCTTCACCTCCTCCATCTTCTAAGAGGGTTCTCAAGAGTAGAAACAAAGATAAGGGTTCTGAGCCTAATTCTCATAGGGGTAAAGAAATTGACATATCTGAGAGTCTTCTTCACATGAGGTAGGATGATATGGACTTTGGTCCCTCCGATCCCAAAGATCCTAGGCACCATGGTCAAATTACATAGCTTGAAGAAGAAATCAGTGATCTCAAGAAGGAGATCACTTAGATCAACAAGTTTAGTGGAAAGGGAAAGAAGAAAATGGGCAAATCCTCCTTATTCAAAACTAAAATATAAGACATTATCAAGAGAATGAAATACATGGAGGACACCATGAAATATATTAGGAGTAGGTAGATGGATCATTTAGCCATTCACCAAGCCTTTCTAGAGTTTATTGAGTTTCAAGTGAAACAAGTGTGCACCATCAACAGCTTACATCTAGGTTTGTGGATGGGAGGCAATGAAAAGACTCTAACTCTAGCCACCATTAACAAGATATACCCTTCTCAAATCACTAAACTCAATCTATTTAATGCTTTGGAGGGATTGAATAATAGTGTTAAAAATTTCACTAAGTGATTTGGCTCATTTTAACTCCCTATTTTGGTTGATCTGTTGTTGCTCAAGTGCTACTTTAGTTCTATGGAGTTGCTACTTTGGTACCCTTTATTGGCAAGTTTCTCCTTGCTAATGTTTTCTTTTGTTTCTTCTAATTTTTAGACTTTCTTGAAATAAGGGAGCTATTCTCTCTTTTATTTATTTCCTATTTTTTACTCTTACTTTATTTGGATTTTGATCCTTCTTATGTCTTGAAGCTTCCTTTATTTTTTGGATCTTGAGCCTCTTATTCTGGGTATGGTCCCTTCAAAACCATTTACCAATAATTAAAAAAGCAAAAAAGATCACAAAGCAAGAGACACTTGAAAAATCAATTTTTTTTAAATGTGGTTACAAAAGGGGAAAATATAAGCCCTTTATCATATCAAAACACTTCTACCCTCATTATTCATATATATGGTGCACAATAAAAAAATGAATAATTCAACACACCATGTTTTTATCCACTCGATAACTTACAAAATGATCATTACAATAAATATTTACTATTTCTATCTAATTTTTATTGTGTATGGTAATTACCTCAGTTTTCACTACATCAATGTCAAAGATACAACTTAAGGTTTAAACGTTTCAAACAAGTACCACAAAATCAAAAACATCCAAAAATCCAAAAACACTTTTGAAACTTACATGTTCTATTGGCTCCTTGGCATTCATGTGGTAGTTCCTTATTGATGGATGAGATACTCACTTACTCCTACATACACATATGTGCCACACTTCTACTTGAGTGTGATATAGGCATATATAGATACATGATATATTATTATTTTAGATGTTGGGATTTACCTCTACTCATGTCATATGGACATTGGGAGCATATGCTTCTTTTATATTGATACACATGCCATATGGTTCAATGATCACTCTACATTATAATGTTTGAGATCACATATGTACTTACACATTCCTATTATCCATGATTACATATTACATAGGGTACTTGATATGCTATACACTTTACATTTTTTCCTAAAACATTGGATCCATAGACTACTATGACATGTTTATGCTAGTTAATTATGCTTTACTTTATGAACTACCTTGAGTGTCTTGCCCTGCTATTATATTCATTATTTAGGCATTTAAATATACTCATTTTATTTTGGACTCCTTGCCTATGTATGATTTCATTGACATTTACATATACCATTATTTATAATATGTACATTTGAATATGTCATTATTTATTTTATGGACACTTGAATAAGTCATGTCCCTTTGATTGTGTGGCATTTGAACATGCCCCTTGTTTGTGGTCTCCTTGGACCACTACTTTTTGAATTGATTTTGAATTATCTTATGTGTGTGATTGTTAGATTTTTGATCTTATATTATTACTATATATACATTTCCATGATATTTGTCATGAATATTAGGCCTACATGTGAACACATTGGTTCTATATACTTCAATGATACATTTACCTAGACATGTTCCCTTCTATATGTCACATTATTCCATTAATAGATTATGTAGTTGTATTATCCTTTTGAGGTGAAGTAAAAACTAGTTATTATATTTCCATGACCTTAAATGGTGGGGCACATTGGTGGGGTAATGCCATAGAGGCATGTTATCCTTAATTGGAATAGTTTCAGATTTAGTGGGGGCATACCATATGGGCATGGCTTCCACACATTCACAGTTTCCATATTTAGTGGGGGCATGATTTGGAAGTATTTTATCCACACTAATTTATTCTATGTCACTTATATCAATTTTAAAATTTAGTGGCGGCATGTAAGATAGGCATGGTTTCCACATATTCATAATTCTTAGATTCAGTGGGGGCATGCTTTGGAAGCATGTTCTCCACACTATTCAATATTCAAAATATCCATATTATAGTGGGGCATGTTTTGGAAACATGTTATCCACATTGGTACTTATATAAATTTTCATATTTATCCATATATAGTGGGGGCATGTTCTGGAAGCATGTTCTCCACACTTAAATAATTTTCCAAATTGGCCAAATCACACAATCATATGATTCAAATTCATTGTTATGGTAGAATTATATTCATTGGAAATTTTATTATACATAATTTCAATATGAGACATATATAAGGCACATATGATATGTAACATGTGCCTAATATTTCAAAATTAAAATTAATTCATATTCCAAAACACTTTTTAAAGACTATTACCACATCACATACTTTGTTGTACTGATACCCATGGACTTTTATGAACTTTATTAAGCCAATAAATTGTAGTATTTTTTTCACCTTTTGGTATGGTTGAGGTGATGAAATAACTCAATATTTCCAAATTTTAAGGTTCTACTTGATCATATATCTTCACTAGGTTATAAATATCATTAGATTGCATGATTGAGCTAATGTCAACTGCTAGGTGGCATCTCACTTTGGCTCTAAAGTTGGGGTCATTTGAATTCTAATATATATGTCTCTCTTTCTATATAACTCCTTAGATATAACAAATTTAAATATTTATCTATATTTTTCCTAATCTCAATTTTAGAGCCTTACAATGATACATATTTTTCGAAAAAAATTTCCAATGATAAGGAGGTTACATTGACACATAAGTGTACTCCTAAACCTTACACTTTTAATTTTAATATATTTCAAGTAATTTCAACCCATATTATATGCATCAATTTTATACTATAACATGCTCTTGGTTGTAGGCTAGTCACCAACAAAGCACTCAAGTTGGGCACACATAAAGATAAGGTGTGTATACACACCTAAGTATGCATTATTTTCCTTTAAACTATAAATTTCATTAATAGATTAAAGTGGGGTAAATGTGGATGATATTTTATGATTATATAGTACTTTAGTCTTGTGCACTGGGCAAACTCAAACCTTGGTTGTTCCTCTCAATTCTTCACCTTTCCTACTTTTGCAAGTCTCACATCTACTTTATATAGTGTCATTTGGCCTATATCTCTTAGTATGACTAGTATTATATTGATGACCCAAGCCCTCTATCTTTCCAAAAATGCTTAAAATGTACTTATCTTCCATATCTACAAGTTCACTAAATATGTACCTACTTTCTTGATCCCTAGACACACGTCTAAAATAGATAATAACATAAACACTATTGTCCTATCCCAATGAAAGCATCTAGTTCCCTAAAGTCATCTAATTTGTAAATTAAATGTATCCTAATGGTAGTTCTAAGTGATTTAATGTGACTTATTACTCTAAATGGATTGATAAATCAAGATCAACCCTCATTCATTCACCACTTAGAAACACAAAACCAATACTAAGTATTCTTACTAAAGTGAATTAAATCAAAAAAGCTTCCATACTTATTCTTAGATCTATACTAGTCATAAAAAATGCACACCTACAAGTTTGAAGTACTAAAGGTGCAACCCAAGATCCTATTTTTCTAAGTTACAAGATATATAACTTTTGTAATTTTTTTACAAATATTGTATCATTCAAACACAAGACAAAACATAGGAGATAAATACGTGATTTTGAGGCCCTCTTCTATAGTATTGGATATGTAATAAACACCATTTTATAATAGGGTCTTTGGGGTCATCTTGACACTATGTGCCCACTAATTCATGTCCCCCCAATGTCATTATGAAGATGGAAAATTAGGATTTTTCCATTTCACAAGGAGTGACAATCCAAGACCTATATTTTAATGCACTAGAGTGAAGGTGAAGTCAAACTTCGAAGCATCTAGGTGGTTGCATCTTATTTATAGTAGGCATTCTTTATAGGACACTTGAGTCAAACCTAGATAGTAGTGTTGATGAAATTATACTAAGATTATGTTAGTGTCTAGAGTCCAAAAACATCATATCCATAATATGAATACTATTATAGAATATCCTTCCACCTTGATTTTTACTTGTTCTAAATCTATAAATACATTAGCATCAAAACAAGTTAATTACACCACTTGTTTATCATTTTTATATCTAACATAGTTATACTTTCCTTATTTAGACTATCTCATCATAATAAAATTTAGTGTATGTTTATATCTAAGTTTAACATTTAATTAGCCTACCATAGATCTGATTATCATCCTTGTGCCATTTTATTTATATATACCCCTTTAATTCAAATCTAGGGTTAATGATAAGATCACCTTAGTTCAACATTTTAGGGTTAAATAATGAATTAGATCCAAGTTGGCTCCCAGTGAGGTTTTTGGAGCTTGTTTCTCTAATAATAGAACAAAGAGGGTGTTATCAAGTCCAAGAGGGACTATGAGAGAGATTAAAATCTTATTCATGTATTATAATAAGTATGCCAATAAAATGTGAGTATATATGTGAAGTGTGTAATATTTTTAATACTTTCAAGTGAATGAAAATCATAGTGTGTTTGTGTTTCAAGTTTAATTATGTTGCTTGAAAGTGTGTCTATTCATGAGTGTTGGTCTAAATAACATGTTATAAAATGTTTCCCTTTATTGTATCCCCATACTATGACTACATGTTTACTTCCTTGACCCATTCTTTGTGTCTCTTATTTTTCTACACTTGTGCCTTATTATCTTTCCTCCTCTATTATTTATATTGCAATTTGTTCCTTAACCCTTTATTTATGCCTCTTACAAGTCTTTGTTGCACTTAAACCTTCTTGTCTTTCCTTCTTTGTTCCTTCTATTGAAGTTATTTCCTTAACCCCTTATTTTTACCTCTTAGAAGGCTTTGTTTCACTTGGGACTTCTTGTATTTTGTCCTATTTTCTTACCCTTGTATTTGTTTCATTTGACATGTTTTTTTGCCTCTTATAAGTATTTTTTACACCTGGGTCTTATTTAATTACCTCCTCTCTTTATTTCCTTGAAGTTGATTTCTTGTGCCATTCTTTGTGCTTCTTAGATGTATTTTCTTCCTTACACCCTCTTTTATTTACTTTATGATTTTATTTATCATCCCTTTCTAATGTATGTTATATTTTACAAATTTGGTCTACCTTCAACCCGTCAAGATTACCTTGTTTCCATGATAATTATTTCAACATGAAAACTTCACCACACATAAATGGTAATGTAGTTGGGTCTTCTACTACATGTTCTTTAAATAAAACATAAGTGTTATTCCTTATCCATGTTGTATATTTATAAGGTTAATTTATAAATAAAACTCTATGGAACCTTAGGGTTTTGAGCAATCAATTACCTCAACTCTATTAGCCATAGTGATAGTGTATTTTATGCCCTTTTATAGTCTACATAACTTTTTCCATCTAAAAAAGGAATACTCTTTGAATGCATATTTAGGATTATAATTGGACAAAATATTAAATATCCTAGTTAGGGTATTCTAATACATAAATAAAAGGAGAGAAAATAAAAATGTATATATATATATATATTTTGCATTGATATTAGCTTTTGATTGGAGCTCTAACTGGGTTTGGGGCACAACAGGGGGCCCAGTCTCTAAAAAGAAATAATTCCTAGAAAAAAGGGTTGGCAAGATAAAAATAATAAGTACACAATAAGAAGGAACCATCCTAGAGCATCTCAGTTAATAAGAACCAAAGAACCTACCAACAAAAAGATGTCACACCCAACATAGAAAACTAGAAAGGAAAAACCTATCAATAAACCAACTAAGAATCACTCAACCTTGAGATATAAGTGATCTTCTCCACCTACTTGAAAAAATTACTTATAAGGTCCACTAAGATCCTCCAGTAATATGATATAGGGGTGAAACTACCCATTTACACCATTAGAGGAAGACCTATGGTAAAACAAAAACCCTCTAAATTTTGGAATTCATAACCCTTATGCACACAAAGAATATTAATCATTTACCTTCACAAGCTAGTTGGAAATAAATCTCCAAAACCCCATAAGGGGAACACCCACCAACCAAAATATCACCTAAAGAGGGATCTAAGCCATTTTTGAAAGGAGGAGGAGCCTCCTCTCCTTTCCAATAACATAAACTTCATCAAAAAATTTATCCACATGGGTAGGAAGAATATCATAAGTATATAATTTCTAAAAATTAATCACTATATCAAAATTGGGACAACCAATTTTTCTTACCCATTTCTTTAGATAAGAGGCACCACTTATTTTTTCAATAAACTTAAGGAATTCCACCTTTTTGTGCCCTAACTAATTGCATTAAAATAACTTGAAAGGAATCCATTTTAAATTGACAAATTGAAGCCAAGATCCAATAAAGGATGAAATCTTAATAGAGTGATGAAAAGGTTTAGATAAGTCTACCAAAACACAAACCCTTGTAAAGCTTAGACGAGGATCCAAATTTTTATCAATTTAAAAAAAACCCCAAAATTTGATGCCAACTATTAAAGTTATCTAAGCTCTCTCATGGCTAGTGAAATATTATAAAACCTAACCCAAACTGGGGTTTTCAAAATTACTACTATAGTTGGATTAAAAAAAAGGTTCTAAGACACATAAAAATCTAGACCTTGCCAACAAATGATGGACCATTATTCCAAATGAAGTCATGATCCTCCATTAATTAGAAGAAGATTAAGAATAAACTAATTGAAATCAAAGAAAAGGAAACTTATTTGAGTTTTGGCCACTCATCTTTACACTAAACAATGAGATCTTCCTAGGATGGTCTTTTACCCATGTATCTATAAATAATATATCTACATTTATAATTCTTGTCTATCAATGAAATATCATCCTCAAAAACCTCAAACACCAATGGGTCCTTAGAAAACATTATGGGAACATACCCAAATAGTCCAAGTTCAAAATTAGGCTCTTGATGTTCCACCAAACCAACCCTATCCTTTAGAGTTAGACCATAATATTTTGGATTTACAAAACTCATTTTAGAAATAATTAGGGTTGGAAGCATTAAGAGAGTCTGAATACACCAACTCCTTATTAGTTGAAACCACTTCCTAGAGAATAGATCCTCTACTAGATCACTCCAAGCCCATCACTTTAATAGGTCTACCTTTTTTAATTTAACCCTAGTATTTTTAAACTCAAAATCTTGTGACTCTTCCCTAACACCCCTAGGTAATCCAAAAAAATCTATTTTGGACTATCTTTGACCCACTTCACCCCCTCTATGATCATCCTCACTAGCCATACTATCTTCAATGTCATTGTCTCCCTCACCTTCATCCTCAACCTCTTCCTTACCCTTCTTTCACTTGACCATCATGCTCTCATAAATTAATAATATGTATATTGTAATTTTATATAAGAGTGCACTTAGATAATTCTCTCTATATTCTGATATTTCTATGACAAAGTATTATGGCTAGTTGAATTTGGTACTTGAGATCACCATCTAATGTGATATAGTAAACACTCCTATTGATACATCCTTCCAATCCTTTTCTATGTGCCAAAAATGTTCCCTTATATGATTGATGAGCTTTATTACCTTATTATCCTAAACAAAACTAGAGAAAACTACTCTAACCACTATCTCCCATTCATATATATTCTTAACTTATTATATGATGGGTAGTAAAATATTCAAACAATAACAATAAATATGTTCCCCTTCATTTATAAAATTCATTACCTTAGTTAGGTTTTCATAATTAATAGGAATGAAAATATTTTTAGTAAGCTGAATCTTACTTTCTAATATTATGAATATGACCATCTCTACAAATACATTCATAAACTTGAAGAATGACAAGTTGAGAAAATTCATCCATTGGATCTTCTCCATTAATTTTTATTCATTTTTTAACACTAATTTATCTATATTAGTATGATATTACATTTTAAAAAATATTTATGCTTAAATGAGGGAAAATCATTAGAATACATAGCTATCATGGATGCTTCTATCCCAAATGCTCATTTTTCTTCATCATTCATCTCCACATACTCCATGTTGAATTGAGCACTCAATGCATCTAAGTTCTCTTCACATAATGATGTAATCTAATTTATCTCTTGCCAGTGATGTCATTTTCCCCAATTTTTAGCTCTACTCCTGCTCTTTTAATTTAGCTTTCATTTATTCTATGTTTTTGTATTTCATGTTTGGATTTGAAATATCCTTCAATGATATGTGAAAATATAAATACATTTTTTTACCCTTGTTTATTATAATATTATTTTTAAATTCTTTCCTCATTAACATGTTTCATATGTCAAAATGAGCATTTAATGACATTTACCTTTGTATATACTACCTTTTTTGGCATTGGGGCATTTTTTGTTTTATTTTGCAATTTTAATTCATGGTGATGTTTTTTTTTAATTTCATGGCACCCACATTTTAATTTCATGTTTTTGAATTATATGATTTGTTTATATTTAAATGTGAATCTTTTAAAAGTTTCAATGGTTTTTTTTATTTTATGATGATTTTGTATGTTGTGATGCTTTTGAATGTTGTGATACATTTGTATGAAAATACAACACTTTAAATGTTGTGATTTTATTTTAATCCTATGATGATTTTCTATTATATAATTATTTTAAATTCTTAATGATTTTTTATTATGCCATGTGATGATATTTTATGCTACACAATTATTTTATAAACATGCATTGATTTTCCAATATTGTGATGCTTCTCAAAGTTATGCTATTTTTCAACATTGTAATGTTTTTAATGATATAATAACCATAACCATAAATATATTAAAATAAGGAAGAAAATAAATAACATATTAAAATATAAAAAAAATTGATTCAATAAAAAATTTGACAGTATTAAATATAATAAAATGATAAATATGAAAAATTACAATATCATAGGTGTTGTAGAAATGGCCTTTTCTTGCATTGACTACCCTAACAAGATTGTTGATCTTATTAATGTGAAAATGGTTTAATTAACATTCATTAATTTTGAGTATCCTTTTTTTAAAAATTTGGGATCCAAATGGACAATACTCCACTCAATAACATGACTCATAACACCTTTTTCAGCAAAGGTGAGTAGAGAAAAATGACTTAGGATTCTCTAGGTCAATGGTTAGGTTTTATTCATGCCTCTATAATACCCAAATATTTTCCCCATGCCACCAATTATGGTAAAAGAAGTTTTAAGAATGTGGATCTCTCTCTAGGATAGGGAACAAAATTGAAACACATTCTCTATCTCTTTTCCATTTTAGTCCTTTTAGTGTGACTTCACAATATTACAAAAGTTCCTTAAAATTGAATGGATACTAGTATATTTTTTTAATAATAGGTAAAAATGGGGGTTTTAAAGGTCCCCAAACCTAAAAAATTTAAAAATATAATATAAATAGGAGTATTGACCATGTATAATAAAAACAAATATAGCATAACTAGAATCCCATAAGTATAATAAATAACAATCATAAACAACTAGACCACAATAATTAAGTAGAAAAGAGGAAGTTAGGAGTCAACTAAGAAGATCCCAAATCATTGAGATTATTTACCACATCTCATTATTTAATCATAAAGTTGAGGTAGTCCTCCCATCCATAGTGTTAGAATTCACCTCCTTGAAATCTATATCCTTCCATTTTTATTTAATTCTTAGCCTTTTACTAGCTTTGATTTCCATATCTTTTTCATTTTTCTACTTGAGGATATCCTTCATAATGGTGACACTTACCACATAGTTTTTAATTATGACCCTTTTGATTTAAATCAATTTTCATATATTATTTTGAAGTTTTTATTTCCATTCTCAATTTGATAAGTTTGTATTCTATCTAGGATAATTTATTTAAAAAAAAATTTGTAGTTTAAATTAAAAACCCTAATTACTTATTTAGAATTAGGTTATTGAGATTATTTTTTATATCAAATTGAAGAATAAGCTATTTTATTTTGTTCTCAAATCATTTTTTCATTTAAAACAAACTTTAGGGTTTCAATTTAAAAATATATTCTTTTTTCTAAAGGTCCAGAATCATCAGGGGTTTAATGATCTTAGATGATTTCATTTTATCTCTTTTCTTAATAGGGTCAAGAAGTTGAATTGGTTCCTCACAAATATTTAAATTTTCCATTAGGTTTTCTATCAATTATTTAGTAGGTAATATGGTAATGGAAGAGGGAAATCCATGATACAAGTGAATGAGGACCTCCAAATGATCTTCCAATGAGGTAGGCTCTAGAATAGTAGGTAGGGCTTGAGGCTTTCTTTTGGAACTTTTTTTAGGGACCTTAAACAAGTAAAGAGTCTACATGAGGGATAATAATAGAAATAGATTTGATAACTAAGCCCACATGGTTGAAAACATCAAAAACAACATGTTGCTTACAAGATTTCAAATATTTATGCTCAATGAGTTCAAACTGAGGTTGGAGAGATGGGCCAAAGGCTAGGATTTGGCGATGGTCAAAAATAAATTAAATGACCACTTTATGGAGGGGAATTAGACTCTTGTTTCATTGTACTTATATAATATAATATTTCATAGAAAATAGGATATAAAAAGGAAAATTCAATAAGTTTTTATGCATAGAATGATTTAAGAAGGAAAAATGATGAGATATGGCAACCTTGTATCTAAATTATAAAGAAAAATACCTCGTGACATGGTGGATAAAATCATTCTATGGCTTGGTTTTGGAGTATTTAAGGTATCTTCCTTCATACTTAATCCATTTCTCATCGATGACTAGAAAATTCAAGACCTACTCCTTCCTTTCACTTTTTTTGTAGAACTTTCTTCCATCCATGTTGAAACCATTAACATGTGAAATAATATCTTAAAAAAATTTAAAGGATAAACATATAATTAATAAATTATTAGAATTCAAAGCCTTATAAAATTGTAATAAAATTTGTGGGTCATAACCCATGATACTTTCTATAAAGGTAGTCAACCTACTGTGTTTGAGGATCCTCCAAGCTTTCTTGCTATTTTAGGTGCCATGGTTACAATTTGCACTCATTTCCTCCCATGGATTAGGTGATGTGAAAAATAAAAATCATCTTGATAAAAATATTACCAATATAAATCTTAGAATTAGATAGTTTGGGCCTAACTAAAAAGTTCACAACAAACCTTATGGCTTCATAAACATTTCAAAAGCTCACTCAAAGATCAATAAATGAATATCATGTGACATGTATTCCTTTCAAATGATTACCCAATAGAAATTTATAATTGGAATGATTGAGTACAATGTTGAGGCCCTTCCTTATCAACATTTTATTAAAGCAACCTAACTCATAAAAAAGACCAATGATTATAGTATTCAAAGTTATTCAAGCTTGGGGAATGAAAAAAGTTTCCTCAAAATATTTTATGAACATGGTCCTTGGATAATCATTTTTGTAACTATTGATAAAATTATTCATTATGGGGGTAATAATATTTTGACACTTTATCTCAAGCATTATCAAAACCTAGAGGAGAATACCTAGATTTATCTTCTTATAATGGCCATAATGCCTCATATGGTAATACCTGGATGTATTTCCTCTTATTAAAGTTATCAATGAAAACCCCTTGTTTGGAAAACCAATTATAAATTTTATTTCCCTATATATACACATGTTATTAAAGTTTATTCAAAGGATTATAAGTTACTTATTGCATTTGAGATAATATTTTTTATAGTCTAAATCATGGACTTTTATTTGTTAAGTAATTAATAATATTAAGGGAATCTCCTTAATTCATAATATGAGTTGCCTTTATCTCTTTTTAAACTTATATACCCCATAATGTAAATTTAGGTTTTGTCAAGTGATTGGTCTAAGTTCCCAGATTGTTAGAAGAAAATATAAGGTTTCCTTTATTATATATAATCAGACCTCCACCTCTTAGCTTTCCAATATTTCCTTTTGAATCTCCATGAAGTTCATTTTAAACCATTTTGGGGGAAGACATGACCATTTTAATAGTTTCCTACCAAATTTTCCTTGGATAGTATCTTGAGGTTTTTTATTTTGAGAGTTTCTAATTTGTATAAATTATATGTTCAGAGTCCAAAGTTTTATCCTAAATATTATTTTTGATATCTAATTTATTTCACTGATGGAATTTATGATTCTAAAGGCAAGTATATTTGTGTTTCTTTTTTTCTAAAAGACGTGAATATTTATTATCCAACCATAATCTCCAAAATACATGAGGAAGAGTCAACTATTAAAGCTTTTTGATATCTTTTCTAAATAAAGGGGAGTGTCATTGGACAAATAGATCCATAATGGAGGATGACATAACCCAAGATAATTCAAATTAGAGATAATATTTATAATGACTAGAGAATAAAAGGGGAAGTTGAGAATAAGATGGGACACATGTTCTACTTTTAACTCATAAAGAAAACATTTATTAAGAATATAAAAGAATTTTTCATCAAGTTATCAATGGTAAGAATATGATTTGAGTGAGAAAAGAAGCATCCCTATCTAAAATGAGGTCTACTAGATCTTACAAATGTTTAATATATTCTTGAATTCCTCCTTTATTTTCTTAGGGAGTGAGGGGGTGTTTAATTCACCCACTAACATCCATTTAAAATCCTTATAGGTATCTCTAAATTATCAAATTTCAGTCCAAATGGTGTTTCTTCTAATATAGAAATTTAGAGAGTTTATGCTAAAGAGGGATCCTTATAGAATTAGCCCATCCATTAGTAAATAAAATAGCTAGATGATGACTACCATTGACCAATATGTCCTTGTCTACCACTTAAGATACAAAAAATTATAAATTTATCTTGAAGAACCCACTAATTTAACACAAAAAATAGAACATTTATTACATAATTTATTTTTAATTTCACCTAAGGTCTATTTTGACATCTTGGTATATTCAATAGCCAGTAAACTAAGATTGTGATTCATTATGAGGTCTCTAAATAGTATTTGATTATTATGACTATTAAACACTCTAATATTATAAAAGAAAATTTTCATTGGTGAGGTTAAAGGGGCTCAAAGGTATACTTAGCACTAGAGTGCCATAATTACCATTAGGTACTTTTTTGGTTGTTTCTCTACTCCAAACTTCTTTATGGTTTGGCCTTCCTTTTTTAGAATTAATACCTATATTCATCATTTTTCCCCTTATCTTGTAAGTATAATGGAATTTGAAATTAGATTCAATCCTGAGGTAGGGGGAGCCATTTTTAATTCTATATAGTTCTCTTATAAACAAGGTACTACTTAAAGGTTTTTCCATTCTCATTCTCTAGATAAGTCTCCCTATAATGGGTGATTTTTGGGTTTTCCTTAAAATCATTCATGTTGGTATCTATCAAAGAATAAGAGGGATTAGATATTTTATCTTGCTTACCTATGTAACCAATTTATCCTTCCTAAATCTCTCATATTGTATTTGTTATAATATTTTATGCTTATCCTTGAAAGTTAAGGTCTACTTCCTGTGAATAAGTATTTGGTTCTTCCTCTTGAAATTATTGACCATAGATGGTCATGTCCTATTTTAATTGATTCCCTTATTTATTTTTTTTATATATGGCCATTAAATTAGTTTTCAAGGTTTATACCTATTTTTCATAATTGGTTTCTTCTTCATCTTCATTATTTTTCTTTTTGATCTTCTTAGTGTTTTTTTTTCTAATCCATATCATTTGTTCCTTCTTTCCCTTTGTACATATCTTTGAAATTTGTCCAAGTTTATGAAAACATTGATATATCATTGGATAATACTCATATTATATAGATTAAATCTAATCACTTAATTTAGAGGAAATATTTATAGAGGTTCGGAGGTCTTTTTCCACCCAATAATTCACATAGAATCTGACATATAAAAACTTTTTTCTTTCCTTTATGACTACGTCAAAGGCCATGATTTATCAAAAATTATTTTATATTCCCATAATTATCTCCTTTTTATAGTATTCTAAAGGAATATCTGGAAGCCTAATCTATATGGGAAAAAAATTAAAATTTTCATTATGTGGGTCAAACCCAGATTTTCATTTTCTTAAGAACAACCCTGCTTTCCTTAGAAATCATGGTCCTCTAGTTTATTTTTTGGTGAAATATTATTTATTAGATAAGGAATTAAAAAATGAGAATTTAAGTATGGAAAATATTTTTATATGTCTTGTAACTATCCATTTGTTTTCAAGACATCCTCTAAAGATATCAATATTTAGCTTCGAGCCCATAAAATTTACTAACAATGAGTCTTCCATCCTAGAACATGATCTATCCAAAATTTGGTTAGGGATTATCACATGTAAATTACCTTTTTCATTCACCAAATATATATAAAAATCATTTGAAATCATTTGGTTACATTTTTTCAAAACTTTATCTACCCAAGTTCTTAGAATCTAGATCATGTTGTTGTTTTCATAAAGTATATCCTATCTTTAAACCTTTTTGAAAATTTAAAAGTCACATAAGAAAAGAGTGTCCCAACCTATATAAATATCCATATCATTTTCATATTCTTCTTGATATTTATGATTTCCATTCTTACTACAAAGCCCTCTTTGAATTGGTCTTTTTTATTCCTTTTTTTTTGCATCGATCCCATTTAAAATTTGAAGCTAATAATGAGTGGTACTTATCTAAAAAAAGAGGATATATATTCTAATGACACTTGAAAATTGAATTTTCACTTTCAACTCAATTCTCAATTACTCAAAATACCTTGTAGGGTTGTTGTCTGACATGAATGACACTTCATTCTAGAAATATTATTTGTACTTGACTAAATTAGATGAGTTTGCTATCATGAACTTGAGTGTATAAATTTAATAGACAAATAAAATATGACCTAAAGAGGAAAACTAATTTTTTCCAAAATAGTTTACTAATTTATAGAAGTTAGGCTGAGATTCACATTTACATCACCACAAACACGATGGACAAATTTTCAAGATTTCCCACCCTAGTGAATCTCATTCCACCAAGATTCATCACCATTTATATACTTTTTTTTTAGGCTCTTTAATAATTTCCTTACACAATAGTATTTGCATATCTTTAGAGGATGCATAGTAGGCTAATGATCAACTTATTTCGATGCATGTTCCTTAAAGTTTCACTTAGATTCTTATTAACTTTACGTAAACTTTTTGAACCACTAGTTATAAATGTATTTTTTTTAATCCATACTTGAGATGAAATATTTCATGACACAGTTATTTAATGAAGAGGTAGAGGTGTAATTTACACTAACATGTTGAGGATTATTTATATGTTCAATCTATTTTTTAAATGATGTAATATTTAGACTTAAATATTTATTTTTATTTTATAACTCTTTAATGGAGTTCATGATAATTATCATTTGATCTAGAAGGACTACTAAAAAACCATGATTTTTTAAAATTGTGTAGATTTAACGTGATCATCACAAACCCTAGGTACTTCTAATTTGATATGCATATACTAGTCTATAGGAGAGGACACCCTACCTCTTGGGATAATGATAGCATGGACTTATTAGGAGGTATTACACTATTTTATATTAATGTTAATACTTAATAAGATAGAAAATTTTGTAATAATTCATATTATAATGTATATAAAATTATTTAAAAATATGAATTTAGAAGATTGAAATTTATTTTAAAATTTATCTTGCTAAATATGGAAAGTATAACAAAGTGATGAGATACTTAGTGGTTAAATAATCTATAAAAGACTAATAGTATATCTAGGAAGTAAAGAAGGAATGAAATTATACTATAGGTTATTCAAATCAAGGTCTAGATCTCCTTATGTACCTACATGATATTTTTAGGTTCAATCCACTTCCATCAATCTCTATGTTTTGAGTTTGATAGTTTTGTTTGTGTGAATCTTTCACTTCTATTTACGTATAGGTTGGTGCAAATATTTTTATTATGATTATGGGTGTGTAAAATTGAAGTTTGATTGTGTGCATGACTCATATAAATAAATTTACTTTACTTAAAGACCTAGGTTCATTTGCAATGACAAACTTATGCTTGCAAAAGTGTAAGAAATCACTCCTTATTGAATTTTATAGTACTTCCTACATATCCAATAATTTGAAGAGGGAAATTGAACCATCCCCATTAGGTTCATGTGTGTAATTAATTCTATTTAAATGTATGAAACATGTAGTCTATATTTTCACTCTTATAAAATGGTAAATTTGTCTTGGATTTGATGTATTTTAGACTTGGCTAAGACCTACTCGATATTAATTTTAAAACTAGGAAGAATAGGGTAATTCATTTAAATGTGTAAGTTTTTAAGTATGTTTGATAAATGATTGATATCTAAGTGCTAATTAGATAACAATATTGAGCTTATTTTATATTTATATGAGACTATTTAGGTAATTTATCGCACCACCAACACACTAGGTAGACAAGCCAAACCATAGGAATGATTTGATTTTGAAATATGGATGTTATTAGGTGAAAAACAAAAGTTTCAGTTAGGAAATATCATTAGACAATATCTTATGAGTTGAACATTACTGTCTAGGAGACATGAACATTATTTTCATGATCTATAGATCTCCAAGTAGGATAAATCACTATTTTGACATAGATTGGAGGAATTCATATAGGTGATTGATATAAAATTAGAAGGATTAGACCCACAAATAGCATGTGGATGTCAGAGAATGGAAAATTAGAGTCATATATATACACACAAGTCATGTAGGTTGAAGGTAGGTAAGAAATAACATTGTAATGTATCTAATACCAGAATTTAATATATATAAATGCCCCATTTGTATTCTATTATTGAAATGAAATGTAAATACTAGAGAAAAAGGATAAAAATACACTTGAGTGTGTATAAAACAATCATTGGGAGATGCTCCAAATGTGCATCCTATTCCATGACAACCTATAATGAACATGTATAATTTAATATCCATTAAATGATGTATGAAATATGAACTATTATTTAAATTTGAAGGTTTTAATATCAAGGAAGGAATACACATATATGTGGGTGAAATGATTTTTCCCTATAAATTGTTAGAGATGATACTTCCTTTTTAAAGAATTAAAGAGTGGTTCCTCTTTCTAGACTATTTAGAGAATTGGGGGTGGGCAAGTCCCAATTTTGTGTAATTAAGGTAAGGCCATGGGTTGGGAAGACAAATTCCCAAACCATCATGAATGAGGAGTAGTTCCAAGGTCATTGAGCATTGTTGAATGTCAACCACACTAACTAATGTAACTAATTTTATAAACACAATATGAAATATGGGAGGCACATATTGGGATTACTATGAGTAAATCCAAGGCCACTGAGTATCACTTCATTTCAACCACATTAATTCAATAAACATGAATCACTTGTTATATATGGACTTATATATTCAAGGTTTCTCACTGCTAGGTACCATAGAATATCTTTGGAAAGTAAAAAATAGTGTGCATGTGCATAAACCCAATTCATGCATCATAAATTTATGCCAGTGCCATTTGATATTTTTAATAGTGTATAAGTACATGACCAAGTATATGTTGGTGTAGAATTTTTTACTAATACACACACACACACACACACACACACACACACACACACACACACACACACACACACACACACACACACACACACACACACACACACACACACACACACACACACACACACACACACACACACACACACACCTCTATCCCTTTGTATTTATCATTCAAAGTTAATGAATACTTTGGATTTATCCATTTTGATTTGTATCATGAAATTCTCTTTTATGATTTCAATTTGCTACAGCTCTTTGGTGGTGTGCACTCTCTTTTTGTCTCATGTAACCATTCAACCTTCGCATTCACCTTATCTAGACTAAGATCAAACTCTGATATGGTATTAGAGCCACCCATGGTAAAAGTTTATCTATTTATTTACTAATAAGATTTCTATGAAATTTTGAGATTTGATGCTTAAGCAAGATCATATATATGTATTATTTTTCACTAAGATATATCCATTACTTTTATGATACATTTGCATGCTTTGTAATTTTTGTATATGGAATCTCTTTGGAGATATAATGTTCTTGAAATTTGATCAAATTAACTATCTTGGAAGAACACATTTTTTACTTAAGGAAACACATTTTTCATCACATTGTCTTTTTTGTGGCTTCTTAGTTCAGATCTGATTTTTCATTCTCGCACCTAGTTTTCCATCCACCTATTCAACATGTTATTGCTCTTTAACCACAATGAATCACATCAAAAAATTTCAAGGTTTGGTGTGGCTTGGTCTTATATTTTTGGATAATTTTTAATTTTTGAATTTTATTAAGAAATTCAAAAGTTATGACATTGTTATTAACTATTACTCAAAAAAATTAGATTTTATAATTTAACGATTGTTGCTAAAAGTTTATTTTAAAACAAGCTAAGTATATTCAATTTTTCCCTAATATTTTTATCATGTTAAATTCATTTTTTTAATAAATTGACTTAAACCAAGGGTAAACAAGATACTTTTATTTTAATTCACAAGTAATGCATAAGAATATTGGTCAAGTTTAACATTGTTAGTGGATATTTTTTATAAAACAATATTTTGTGGGCAATATTTAAAAATAAAGTATTATTCATTTTTTCTCTTGCTCAAATTGTACTTGTTTCCTTGGATGCATTATTGGTTGAGTTTGATGTCCTCTTTTTTTTTTTAAAAATGTATTTTCTAACACATGCACTAATTGCTCTATATGCACTATCAGTCGAGTTTGACATATTCTTAGCATGCATTTATAACATTTGGGCGGGGGGTTCACCATTTCATAGTTTAAGGGGGTGTACTATGCCTTTTTGGTCCCTCATTTCATTCTAATTAAACTTTTATTTCCAAAATAACTTAAACTTGCACTACTACTACATCTCATTTTTACACTAATGGATTTAATTTCAATCAACCCACTAACTCTCTTTAACTATCATGAATGGAAAATCAATGTGACATTTTAGTGGTGATGCATTGGCTATGTTGTGAGCATTTGTTGAGGTAATATTTATTATTTTACACTTAACTTATATTTTTCATTTATCAAAGATCAAAGGGTGAGGTCTAGTTTGGTAGGATGTCAAACCCCCTTACAGGTAACACAAACTTCCTTCTTGATTCTTCTAGATTGTATTATCATCATTTTTTGCACTCATAGATGTATTTTCAACTAAGACTATTATTTTATTACTGATTGTGCATTATCACTATTAGGTAGGTTACTTGTGCTATGGGCACCACTACTTTCTACATTATTATCTTTGTGTAATGATTACTCTCATTTGTGTGGACTCATTTTTAGTCCAATCCAAAGTCCATGTCTAGAGTTTGCACTATTGTTTACCTACTCTAGCGCTATTTTCTGACTTGGATGCATTCTTAGATGTGCTTGATGTCCTTATATTTGAGTGTGTATTAGTGCATATTTGAAGTTTATATCATGTAATTTTGTACTTTCCTAGTGTCTTCTTGCAATCATGATGACTCCATTTGAGATAATCTATAGGAGGAAGGTTGAGTCTACACTAGTGGTCCTTCTTAGGAAGACTAATTAAGCTTCAATAGATTTGTGTGTTTGATTTTCATGTTATCAATTTTGGATGCCCATTCTTAGATGAATCTTACATGAATTTATCAAAAAAAAATTAATATTCATCCAAGAATGGACATCTAAGACTAATGACAAGAAAATTAAACACACAAATCTATCGAATCTTGGAAATCAAGTAATGAGAAAAACTAGAATAGATGTTTTCATAAATAGAGATGAATTACATAAAAATGACTCAAAGATCATAGTTCTCACAACTCTCAAAGTTGTCACAACTCATAACTAAATAGATCACCAAAATCCAAAAGAATCCATATATACCATATCAATAAATCTTACAAAGAGATGTACATATAGGTGAAAGTTAAGAGAATCCCAAAAATACCATGCATGTGGGACTAACTTCCCTTAAATAGGTATAAGAAAGATAAGGAGAAAAATCCCAATATATATGGGATAAAATTCCAAAATGTCCAAACATAACTAATAAAACTAAATGGTTTGAAAATAAATATCCTATACCAACACCCTCTTAATCATAGCTTAGGTGGGTATAAGAATTGGGTCCTGACAATAAGACCTGATGAGGTACCAAATACATAGAAACTCTCATAAAGTGGAGAAAATGAGAAAACCCATAGGTAAAAACTCCCTCCAAAAGAGAGAAAATAGAAAACTAACTCTACTCGGTAATGAGTCACATCACCCTAATGAATTCTACCTTCATTGTGCAGATGATGACCTCAAAGTAGAGCAAGTGATCAATGTGAGAAAGAAGGAAGGAGAAAGATTGTTTACTTGTGAGGGGGTTTTACCTCCTACCAAATTGGGCCTCATTCTCTAGTCTTAGTTAAATGATAGAGATAATGTGACAAGAAAATACCTTTTATAATCTCCTTATATCTTCAAGAAATCTCACAAAGGTTATTTTTATATAAAAAATAACTAAAAAATATATAAGATATTATTTTTTAATAAAAAACAACAAAAAAAATAAAATATGATTTTTTAATAAAAAACAATAAAAAACTATTGTTCCCCACCATGATAATGTCTCTCATAAAGTCAAATCCACTAATTTGACAATACCACATGTATTATCTAAAAAAATACAATTTTTTTGGAAAAACTATGATTTACTAAATAAGGTGGTTTTCTAAACCTATTTTTCTATGAATAATACCATTCAATAAAAACATTATAATTTTTTCAATTCTCAATTAAATTTAAAATTTCAAAATGATACAAAAATATGAAACAAGGCACACAAAACCCATAAATGGTTTGGAGTGATTGTTTACAGTTTGAGATAAGTTTGAAAAAGAACATATGTTTTTACTAAAAAATAGATTTGTAAAAAAGTGATAAGAAACCTTGATTAGAGATTTGGGAAGAGAAAAAACTAGTTGAGTGTTGGATGGAGTAGCTATCAATAAGTTTTATCAAGATTTCAAAATAAACAACAAATGAAAATGGTGATCATTTTACCAGTCTTGAGGCTCTGATACCATGTAGGATTAATCAAAGTGTTAGAAGAAGAAATCAGATTGTAAATAGATACATGATATTTGTTTGATATTTATGCATTATGTACTTAGTTTATTATATATATGTCTATTTTATACTATCTCTATGACTTGTAATAGGTTAGAATATGAATAATATCCACTTTTGGTGCCAAGTATGATAAGAATATGAATAGTCATAGACTGGAAGTGTCTATATATACTTATGTTTGTATTAAGAATAGAGTTCCAATTTTTAAGAGATCAATAGAGACTATTTTGGTTATGGTTACCTATTGTGTTTCTTACTTTGTTCTTTACATGCATTCTCATTATAATGTTTTTCTTACTTTCTAATTTAATATGAATAATCTGTAAATGTTAATAAATTATTGGTTGTTCCTACTTCCTACTTAATGCATAATAATTCATCCTTGCTATGATTCTATTATCTAACCTTTTATATGCATATGATTCACAATCCTACACACTAAAGTATAACCTAGATATCCTCATCCTTAGCATGTTTTGATGCTTCAAGAACCTCTACTAACAATGGTGTGATGAGCATGGAAACACTCCTTCTAAATGAAAGTATTCTAAGATGGTTACTAGGGCAAAGATATTTTGATACATGGTTAGAACAAAGAGTATTTAATTTCGTAGAAGAAGAATAAAAATAGATTGGTCTTACCATATAATAAATCATTTGAGAGCATATTTATGAAATATTTTGGTGTGAGTTGTCTAAATTGATAGCTAATTGGTTAACATGGTTGGAATAATATTTTTTAACCCAAAAATAAAAGAAAAGATCATCTAAACTGGAGAAAATATAGATTAGTTATAGAAATTGGAAACTGATTAGACAATAGCAATCAATTATTGAGTTTCTACCACTATAGATAGATACATAACAAATTTTTCAATATAAGGATGCATATATTTTAAAGTTGTGTAAGAATTATTTGTCAAAGAAATTAGAGGGAAATTTTTGTAGTAACTACCTATCCTTGTGAATATTTTGGTTGTGGACAAAGCCATGATGCTTACTCTAGCCAATATGGAGTAGTCATTTCAAGCATATGGGGGTATGTGCAACATGATAGTGAATGATGATTAGATGAGAAGATAAGGCTTAAACTTTAATATATAATGAAGACATGAGGAAAGAATATGTTTTTGAGGTATGTTCCTAGTGCTGGTATTAAGCCATTAATATTGCCATTGATGTTAAAATCATGTTGAATTTCTTTCATGTCAAAAGTTAGAGTTGATGTTATGCTTGGTAAAGTGGCATGTAACTAAGAAGTTTTGTTTCTCTTTTGAGAGAAAATTTGAAGGCAATGTGGTATTATTTCTAAGGTTTGATGCCATTTTAATATCATGTTCAAAATATAAGAGAAGCATCTTGTTTGATCTCTAAGTACTTAGAAGCATACATGGTAAGCACATGGGTCAACAAGTTGTTAAATTTTATTTGAGGTGTTGGTACAAGGTTATGATGAGATAAATCTCATAGATATTTTGAGAATAGCTCTATATTCATAAAATAATGTTTTAAGAATGATATCATTAAGAGCTAGATTGTTTGTATCCAAAATCTAAGTATTAGGTATCTTTAGTAGCTTGGTCTAGTTCTGTGAAGAAGATATATGCATGTTACATGGTAAATATTTTTGATCTGGGTAATTACAATAATGATAAGGTGTCTTAATTTATGTTAACAATGAACAAAAAGACAAAGAAGCTTACTAATGAGTTTCAAAGTCTAGTGTTGAGGCCTCATGCTCACTTGGAAGACCTAATGAAATGGCATAGGCCTAATAACATGTGATTTGAGCCATTAGAGACTTATGTGAGTAAGGTTAGAAGCATATGAACCTATTATAAGTTCATATGACATGATTATATAGTGTTGAATATAGTTCAAGACATTTCAAGGCATGATCATAGTCTAAGCATGATTGGAAGTATAAGGCTTAGTGTACGAAGTGACCTATAACGACCTAATGAGGGGTAAAGTTAAATTTCAAAGGTGTCAAAAATATTGAAATAATTGAAATATGTGTGATGGATTTTTATAAGCATGTTGACCAAGCTTGAGGTCATAGCCTATAGGATAAATTAACAAATTTGGTGGTAAGGTTGATTATATGCACAAAATGGGGTGTTACAGACCTGAGAAGAAGTTTCTCATGCTTGTTGGAATGTAAAACATTTTCATGAGATCCTAATAAATTAATTAAATTTATGTAAGGTCTCTATCTTGAATTCCTTGACATTGGTTTTGGAGTTGAGGGGTAATCCTTTATGAATGATTGGTAAGAAGGTAAGGTAGTTAAAACCCTCTCAAAAACCTTATAATCACTCAATAAGAGATATATAGTTTTTTATGGATAAAAATGGTCCAATTTACCTATTTTTATGTTTTTAACATGTAAATTAATCTTCAAGTTATCCTCAAGTGGTTTTTTTTTCATGACAATGAGTAAAAGCTATGAGAAAACCCTTATTTTTAGGGTTTTTAATGTTATAGGTAGATTTGACTAGGTAAAAGAATAAAAATGGATGGAGGATGATGTGAAATAATTATATTTTATGCCCATTAAATTTTATGATCAGTTTTATAACCAAAAATGTGCTAAACTGGTCATGGAAGTTAACCTATCGCTAAATTAGCCTAATGAGCAAAACAATGAGAAAACTAGGTGAGAATGAGAATGAGATTAGGGATTGGTTTTAGAGGAATATGGATGGATCCTAATGCTTGGGTTAATTATTAAATACATATACATATTATAACCTTTGTGTATAATAGTTTATTATTCCTATACCCAAGAAAAAAATTATCAACAAATTGGTCTATCTAACATAGTGAAGTCTACATAGAGTGACATAGTGAGATTGGTCTGTAAAACCAATATTGATATATGAAAATGAAATATATATTTTTAAATATTATATAAGGATTAAAATTTTTCACAAAAATAAATTTTAAGATAATATAAGTGTTCCCATATATTTTCTAAGAGTTGGTTTTCTTGATTGTGTTTTTGGTCCTACAAGCAACTTTCTATGTATGTGTGAAAAGGATGTTATTGAGTCTTTTTTAACTAAATTTAATGATAAAATAGATTTAAGGTGTTATAAATATATAATATGATAATTTTAAATTTTTTTATCTATTTTAAGTCCCTTTTCAAGCTTGGAGTGTCAAATGATTTTGACTATGTGTTAATAGTGTTTAATGTTTTTGAGTGAGTCTTTTACAAAAGTATTTTTGAGGTCTTTTGGAATGTGTGATGAAGATAAAAGAATTTTTGGAAGTATTAAAATTAATTATGATAATATTAATGTTATTTTAAATATGGGTTAACTATAGAAGTTGTGTATATGGTTTAAATTTGAGAGACAAACTTTTAGGTAGTAAGAAGGCCTAAAAGTGAGTAGACCTAATTGGAGGGTTCAAGGTGTGAAATGGGACAAATGGATTTGGAGACAAAATTTTAAATTATAAATGGTATATTTTAGGAATTTATTAAGTTTTTAATCCATTATTTAATACAATAAATGTTTCTAAGGGTCATAGTACTAATGTGTGGATAAGATAGACCTAATTGCATTAGGTCTCCATTAGGCCTAATGGTGGATTTGGTCCTTATGGACTATGATAAACTTATGAATTGTTTTTTTTTAACTTATTAAAAGTTTTTAATGATATGTTTTAATAATAATACAATTATTTTAAGGTCCTTATCTGACCATGATAGGTATGGGCAAGAATCAATTATAAAGTTAAGGCCTAATAAGCATATTTTGACTAGTTAGAATATTGAGCTATTTAGCGAAGGATATAGAGTTTTGGAGAAAAAGTTAAGGGTTTTAAGATAATTATATAAATTATTTTAATATTACATGAGTATCTAAATATGTTTATAAATGTGTTTATCAAGGTCATTTGGCCTATTTTTGTCAAGGAGAGGGCTAATTGAGTGAGAAGGCCTAATAGGTTGTCAAAGAGAAAGAATTTTGAGAAGAGAAAACAAAGGAGATAATATTTAGTTGAGAAATAAAAAAATGTTAAATGGATGATCATATATAAAATTAATATTATTTGGTGCTTGGTTTCTTAGGGGGTTAGAGCCTCCTTGCAGGTTGAAGCTTGCTAAATATACTAGTTGAGTTGGTGCTTAACTAAGTGAGGGGTTGGTGCTCTTTGTGGGGTTGGTAACTAACTAAAATTTAGATTAATTTATTATATTAAAATATTAAATGTTGTGCATCAGTGGTTTTTATTCCCATAGAGGGTTTCCCACATATATTTTATGTTCTTATAGCATTTTCTTTCATAGATGCTTATATATGCATTAATTGGTGCATGTATGTGAATGGATGCTTCATGAATATTAGTGAATTTAAGGAATGTTTTAATAAAAATTATTAAACTTCCCCATCAGTATATATAATTAAAAAATTTTGTATAATAGTATAGGAGGTCTTACAACCTAAAGCAAATTCTAAAACAAGCTAAGATGGCTAGTCAAACACAAGGTGGTTTCTCTAAAAATAAAGCTCCATATTTAAATGGATCCAATTATGAATTTTTAAGTGTGAGTATGAGGACATATATTATGTCTCAAGGTCATTATGTTTGGAAATAAATCTTGGATGGGTATACTTTACCCCCTATTCATCCTATGGATGTAGTAGGTAAGAAGGCTAGTGACAACAACTCAAAAGCAATGAATGGTATTATGTGTGACCTATCAGAGGATATAAAATATAAAAGTAATGCACTATATATCTTCCAAATAAATGTGGGATAAATTGAAAAATATTCATGAAGGTGACTCAATATTCAAATTGGCCAAGTTACAAACCCATATAAGACAATTTGAAAGTCTAAAAATAAATGAAGATGAGACCATTGTAGCTTACTTATTGATGATTGATGAGGTAGTCAACATTGTAAAAGGTATAGGAGAAGAATTAAAAGGTAATAAAGTCAAAGATAATGATGAATCTGATATTGATGATGATGAGTTGATAGCTATGTTTTCAAAGAAGTTGAAGACAAGTTTAGTTAAATACAAAAGTAAGTTGCCTTTCAAATGGTTTAATTATGAAGAGGTTAGACACTTTTCCAACAAATTTCATCATAAAAATAAGACAAATGATTATTTAGAGCATAATTTATATCATTATGATGATAAAAAGTCTTATAATCTGATAAAAACAATAAAAACTTAATAATATATGACAACAAGAAAAGGTTCTTCAAAAACAAGAGGAGTCTTTATACCAATGAAGATTGTAGCTCATCTGATGATAATGAGAGAAGTAATTTAAATATTTATCATGAAAATAATGGTCATAATGTCAATGAGGTTCTCTTCATGGATGAATAAACAACCTTCTCAAATCCAAAATAATCCATATGGATTGGAGGTACAGTGGATGATTCAGATGAAGAAAGAGATGAGGTGGATCTTGAAGTTGAGTTGATGAATACTATGGAAGAGATTTAGATGGTAAATAAAAATAATAGGGTGATGAGGTCTCTTATAAAATATTATGAGGAAAAAAATCAACTTATTTAAAGCTAGACTAAGCAATAATTCCAAGGAATAAGAGGAAATAGTCAAACAAGTAAAGAGTCAACTTGAAATTGTGACTACAGGATTAGAAGCAAAAGTAGAAGAATGTGAAAGGTATGTAGCTAAAGTGAAATATTTGAGAACTGAATTTGAACAAGCATCAAATAAGGTCAAGTCATTTTTAAGGTTTGAAAATATCACCAATGATCTAGACAACCTTCTGAGTAGTCAAAAGATTGTTGATGACAAAATAGGGCTTGGTTTTATTGGAGATCAAGAGAAGGAAACTAATGTGATCAAAAGGGTCAAAGATGAACCAAATAATGATGGAGATGATAGAACATAGGTCAATTACATTATGAAATCTAATAACATAAGGTATGATAATCCTTTCAATGGATACTATTATTCATGTAACCAATTTGGTTATAGACCAAGGCATTATAGAAGGACTTTTAAGAATGAATTTGAATGGAACTATAAGGAGAACCATTAGTCAATAGGTATGATTCATGGTGTGTTTACATCTAGATGGATAACATGTTTTAATTATAAAAAGGTTGGTCACATTGAAAATTAATAAAATCATGACCTCTTAAGACAAGATAAGAAATTTGAGGCTTCTAAAACACAAGAAAAAAGACAAAATAGTAAGTGGAAACCCAAGGTAGCTAAGGTTGATAACTAGTCTACAAGTCCAAGTGGATTATTTTCCATGATAGAAAAAAATAAATATGTAAAGGAGTGCCAAGAATTTTCTCTATCATCTCAAATTGTTGATGAAGGAAACAAAATGAATAAATAAACCCAAAATGTTTCTCAAGTAAATATTGAAGGGGTCAAGCCAGAAGGATAAATCAAACATAAGTAGGATCATAAAGGAAGTTTATTCCTACAAGGACATGGAGATCTGGGACTCTCTTGAACTCATGTTTTTCTAGTTCTTTAGAATATAGGTGACTCTATTAGGCTTCATAGAGGTACTTAGCTAGAAATAAAGAAGCATTCTTGGTCATAGGGGGAGTTTTTGTGGTCTTAGGAGACCTTTAGGTTCAAGCTTTAGTTGAAGAAGTCTACTACAGATGTGATCACAAGAGACAAGTCAATAAAATTTGTATGATGACTTGATCAAACCAAGTCATAGTTTTGAAAATGTCTTGAATTTTCATGGAGATGAAGGGAGTCAATCATGTCTCATGAGTAGGTATGTGATCCTGATCTATGCTAAAGTATTGATGAGGTTATTTGAAATAAAAGGTAAGTTACCCTAGGTCTAAGGATCAAATAGCTACTAGGAAGGTGAACCTTTATCATTAATGTTAAAGGGGGGGGGGAAGTTCCTATTTCAATATCTAAGTGTTGGATAATTATCTTCTATAATTAAGAGTGTTTTCCATCAATGATAAAGGGGGAGATTTTTAAGGTATGTTCCTAGTGTTAGTATTAATAAATTAATGTTGTCATTGATGCCAAAATCATGATGAATGTCCTTTATGTCAAAATTTAGAGTTGATGTCATTCTTGGTGAAGTGGTGACTAAGAAGATTTGTTTCTCTATTGAGATAAAATTTGAAGGCAACCTAGTATTCTTTCTAAGTTTTGATGACATGTCAAGATCATGTTCAAGGTAAAAGGGAAGCATATTGTTTGATCTCTAATTACTTAGGAGCCTTCAAGGTAAGTACATGGGTCAATAAGGAATTGTATTCTATTTGAGGTCTTGGTACAAGGTTGTGATGAGACAAGGCTCATAGATCTATTGATAATATATTTATCGTTAGAGAATCATTTTTTAATAATGATATCATTGAGAGCTAGTTTATTTTTGTCTAAAATCTAAGTACTATGTATCTTGAGTAGCCTAGTCTAGCTCTATGAAGAAGATATATGAATCTTGCATGGTAAATATTTATTAATTGGGTTAGTACAGGCATGATAAAATATCCTAATCTATGTTAATAATTAATAAAGAGACAAGTAAGCTTACTAATAAGTTTCAAGGTCTAGTGTTGAGGCCTAATCCTCACTTGGAAGACCTAATAAAATGATATAGGCCTAGTAGCATGTGAGTTGAGCCATTAGAGACCTATGTGAGAAAGGTTTGTAGTTTATGAACCTGTTATAAGGTCATATGAAATGATTCTAGAGTGTTTAATATATTTCAAGATTTTTTGAGGCATGATCATAGTCTAAACATGACTGATAGTATAAGGCTTAGTGTACAAAGTGACCTATAATGGCCTAATGAGGGTTCAAGTTTAATTTAAAAGGTTTCAAAGCTATTAAAAACATTGAAATAGCTATGAGGGATTTTTATAATCATGTTGACTAAGTTTTAAGTTAGCCTATAAGAGAAAGCAATAAATTTGGTGGTAAGGTTGACTATGTGCACATAATGGGGTATTGTAGACATGAGAAGAAGTTTCTTATACTCATTAACACATGTAACATTTTCATGATATCTTAATCACTTCACATAGGTTAGGTAATATACCTATCTTGAATTCCCTAGCAATAGTTTTGGAGTTGAGGGGAAATCCTTTATGAATGATTGCTAAGAAGGTAAGGTAGTCAAAACCCTCTCAAAACCCTTATAATGACCTAATAATAAATATATAGTTTTTTATGGATAAAATGGTATATTTTACATATTTTTATGTTTTTAACATGTAAAATTACTCTTCAAGGTATCCTCAGGTGGTTTTGGTTTGTTATGATAGTGAGTGGAAGCTATATCAAAGCCCTTATTTTTAGGGCTTTTGATGTTATAGGTAGAATTGACTAGGTCAAAACATGAAAATTGATGAAATATGGTGTCAAATACTTATATTTTATTACAATTCAAGTTTATAAGTAATTTTATAGCCAAGAATGTGCTAAACTAGTCATGGAAGGTAGCCTATCGCTAAACTAGCCTAATGAGCAAAATAATGAGAAAACTAGGTGAGAATGAGAATGAGATTAGGGATTGGTTGAAAATGACTAGGGATGGATCATAATACATGGGGTTATTATTAAATACCTATCCATAATATACCCTTATTGTATAAGTGTTGATGATGCCTATACCCAAGTAAAAAGTTGTCAACAAATTGGTCTAACACAATGAAGTTTGTGTAGAGTGACATAGTGAGATTGGTTTGTAAGACCAATATTGATATCTTTAAATGTAACATAAATTTTAAAATATTATCTAAGGATTATAAATTCTCACATAAACCAATTTAAATATCACATAATTGTTCCCACATATGTTTTAAGATTTGATTTTCTTGACTGTGTTTTTAGTCCTACAAGTAACTTTCTATGTATGTGTGAAAAGGATGTTCCTAGGTCTTTTTGTACTAAGTTTAAGTATAAAAAGATATTTAAGGTGTTATAAATCTCTCATAGGATCATGTTAATTTTTTTTAATCCATTTTAAGTCCCTATTCATTCTTGGAGAGTCAAATGATTTTGATTGTGTTAATAGTGTTTAGTGTTTCTAAGTGAGTCATTTATAGAAGTATTTTTGAGGTATTTTGGCCTATGTGATGAATAAAAGTTAATTTTGGGAAATTTTTAAAGTAATTATTACCATATTAATATGATTTTTTTCATTTTTTATGTAGAGAATTTATGTATATGGTTCAATTTTCAAGATAGACTTTCAGGTAGTGAGAAGGCCTAAAAGTGAGTAGACCTAATTAGAGGGTTTAAAGTGTGAAATGAGACAAATAGAGTTGGGGACCCAAGGTAAAATTATAAGGATTATATTGGATGAATTTATGAATTTTTTAATCTATTGGTTAAGAAAATAAGTGTTCTTAAGGGTCAGAGTGCTAATGTGTGGATAAGACAGACCTAATTGCATTAGGTCTCCATTAGGCATAATGATGGATTTAGTCCTTATGGACTATGACCGACTGATGTATTGTTTGTTTCAATTAATAAAATTATTTAATGGTATATTTAAATCATAAAACAAGTATTTTAATGTCCTTTTTTACCATTATGGTTATGGAAAATAATCAAGTATAAAGTCAAGGCCTAATAAGCCTATTTTGACTAGTTAGAATATTGAGCTATTGAGGGAAGGATATTGAGATATTGAGAAAAGGATATAGATTTTTGATCAAGGTCATTTGACCTAATTCTACTAAGGAGAGGGATAATTGAGTGAGAGGGATTAATAGGCTATTTGAGAGAGAAATAAGTGTGAGAAGAGAAAATAAAGGAGATCATCTTTAGTTTAGAAAGAAATAGGTGTCCAAAGGTGATTAAAGATACAAAGGAGCTGAGTTGATGCTTGGTTGCCTAGGGGATTGGATCCTCATTTCAGTTTGAAGCTTGCTAAATGCATTATTTGATTTGGTGCTCCTTGTGGGGTTGGTGTTTCACTAAAATTTTGATTCATTACTTATATGATAGTATTACATGTTGTGCATTAGTGGTTTTTCTTCCCCTAGATGGTTTCCCACATATATTTCATGTTATTATAGTGTTTTCTTTCATAAATGCTTGTATATGCATTAATTGGTGCATTTATGTGAATGGATACTTCATGAATATTAAGTGAATTGAAGGACTATTTTAATATAATTGATTCACCACCCCTCTTAGTAGATTTACTTTCAGAGAGTCAAAAGAAAATTATGGATTTAAAACATAAGTTGTGACAATAGAATAAATGGAATAAATAGAAGAATACCTAGGTAGATGTGAGTAGCTGTAAGAGTAGTAGTAAAATAGATGATGAATGAGTAAGAAGATGTGACAAGATAGATGAAAAAGATAAAAAATTAAGGATGAATAAATAATATGATGAATTTTAATATATAGAAAGGAGTGACAAAGAATGAGACAAAGAAGAGATGTTCAATGAATAATATATAAGTAGAGCAATTAGATGATAGATGTAGTGTGAAACTACAATAATGGGTATTATCAGAAGAAGGACATGAATAATTTAGAAAAGAAGAAAAACAAATTCATATATTAATCATAAGTTCAAGCATAAAAGAAGTATAAGTTGTAGGAAAGAATTATTCACTAGAAGAGCACAATCCCCACAACCTAATTTATTACATTCTAGTAAAAGTTTTCAATTGGGAAAATAATAATAAAATATTTGGGAAGGTCCATTTTCATAAAAAGTGCATTTTTAGGGTACTAAAATTGAAAAAACATCAATTCAAAAGGATTTAAAGGCCATAGAGCTTTTTGAAACCAAGAAAAGAAAAGAAAGAAACACAAAAAAACAAAGTGTGCATGTTGAATCTCCTAGTGCACAAATAAATATTCATAGTACATACGCAAGATCACCCAAAATGTAGCCTCCTCTTGTAATAAATATGTAATAGATGCCATCAACACTAGTTTAGACAATGGGTCATATAGAAGGATTTATAAATTTGGTAATGTATGATAGGTGTACAGACCCTAAACAATACTTACTAACTTGTGAAATGAGATGGCAAGCTAAGGGAATTACTAAGAATCTGTCAAAAAGTACAAGTTATCAGGGGAAATAATAAGAAGAGCACTTGAGTTCATATATCAAAAATAAGTTTAGTAGGAAAGTATATAATAGGTTAAGGAATGGCTCATCAGAAAGTTCAAGATAAATAAATGTACAAGTCAGACTATTCATAAGGTAGAAGTTGGGGGAATATATTTGTGAATATGATCATAGATTATCTAATGTTATGAACAAGGTGGAATTTTCCTTAATAGAAAAAGATAAATATGTGTGGTTTGTCGAAGGGCTATGATCCAAAATCAGGTTTTCCACTATGAAGGCTCAATATGCTAGTAAAGCAGATGCTAGAGCTGCTGCCCTATGAGTAGAGAAAATTGAAGACTATGGGGAAGCTCCTATCATAAATTATAAGATTGAAAATACACTTCAAGATTTTATGAAGATAATGGAGCAATATCATGAGGTAGATAAACCTAAGTTAAATCTATGGTGTATAGAGTGTGGAAAAAAAGGACATCACATGAATGATTATCCTAAGATCAAGACAAAGTTTTTTGAAATTTGTTGAGAAGTAGGGAATGAAAAAATGCAATACCATGTCTTAAAATAATATGTCAAGAACCCATATAATTTGTATTGTAATTTCTATAAGATGCATAATCATGATGAAAAAAACCATAGGGCTTTGTAGGAGCTCAAATAATACATCAAGAAAAATGTATTTTCCATTGTTGTGTATCAAGTGTCCTTAGTGAAGTAAATGATTCCAAGCCCATAGGTTGATAAAGGTTGTGTGACCTAAGTAGGTGCATAATAGATTCATATTTCACCATAATACTAGCCTCAAGGTCTAGCTAGTTAGATCCCTCCTTCACCAAGCTAGACACCTCCATCTCCACAATACCAGTATGTAGCACCATAGAGCTCAACCATGATGTAACCATAATAAACAATTTAGAACCCACTATTTGCACAACAATAGTTTGGAATTGGAGATACTACCCAATAGCATCAACATTGGAACATAACATAGTAATAAGGAGGGTATAAATGAGGTTATAGGTCTAATAGAGGAGGATTTAGGGGTGGATACATAGGAGGTTACCAAGGTGGTAGAGGAAATAACTATCAATGGCCTCCTTTACAATTTTATTTGTGTGGAGAGTATAATCATGTGAAAATAAATTTCCCTTTGAATCCTCAAAGACAATCTTACTAGGAATACTATAAAATATATGACCAACATCAAATAGAAGACTATGTTGTCTTAGAAAAGCAAAAAAAGGATAAGGCCATTAGGAATGTGAATATGGTAAATGCATAGCCTAACGAGGATGCCTTCCTAAATATTATTACATGACATCAACACATAGAAAGAGGGTTGCCTCCTCTTGAAAAGTCTTAGGATTAGGGAATCCAAAAATCAAAATAGGATAAATACCTAGAACCAACTATAGAAAAGGGGCTCATATATGAATATTTGTAGATGTTGAAAAACATATAGCATCAAAACACTACTGAAGGAGATGCTACAATAATATATGATCAAATGTATGGCTAGATCATGTGCATTATGCATTAGGATGGAGTTATCATTGTACTAACAAATCTACTAATATTTTTAAGCACACTACATAATGAAGACATCTTATAGAATATCATAAACTTGACACATAATATATAGAAGATAGAATAGATTATTTGGTACATCAAAATATAGAAGCCCTGGGATGTAGATGCACAAATCGACACTAAGGTTACAGGATATGAAATTCTAAATGCCATCTTTGATTTTGGTATCATAGTCAACATGATTCATAGGTCTACATGGGAGGCTATTAGATGACTGATTCTAAGCTATAACCTAATAAATCTGAGCTTAGTTGATTATGGATGAGTTGAGCCTATTAGTAAATTATAAGACATTGAGATCAAAGTTGTAGAACTAACCCTATGAGGTGACTTTGATGTCATCGATATGTAGCAGTAACATATTAACCTATGATTATTTGAAAAAAATGGGCATATGGTGGTCAAATTATTATCAATACTACATAAAATTAACTAAAAGTGCATCAAGGATACAAGGTTATCATCATTAATTTGAATAGGGCACACAAACCTTACATCATTCTAATCGAACCAGATTCTCCATATATCACATAAGAAACCAACTAGATGAAGGTAAATTATAAAGAAAACCCAAAAACTCTACACGTAACTGAGTACAACTTCTTGTATAAGCATAATAAACCTTAGGTATAATCATTACTCACTCAATAATTAAAGACATCTAAATAATGGAGGCCTAATTTAGTAGTTACTCAGCCATTAACAACCTAATTTATCATAGAGGATTGAGGGTCCATGTATACTAAATCCCATACTTGTTTATAAGTTGATTTCCTCTCTAAATCAGATGATCATATGTAGGATTATATAGAGCCAACTAGAGAAGGCACTTTGCCTTGGGAAATAGCTTCATTTATCAATGGAGATTTAGATACACACCTACTCAACTAGGCTTGAGGTAATCATGAACTTTGACCTATGAGAATAGTCTTTGAACATGAGAGAAAACTTCCTATGAAATATGTGATTGAGGATATCAATCAATTAATTTTATTCTTACAAGTTCATGTACCCACCATTAGCCAGTGAGTCAATGATTTTAATTATGATTTGAAGGGAGTTATAGTGACATGGTGGGAAATTCATAGAAATGATCAGCTTGAGTGGGATGATGCATGTGATCTCATGATTAGTAAGTTAAAACTACCATAGGTTATTAAAATCAATTGGCATTTCTTCCAAGAAGGTGAGTGTCCTAAAATTCATACTTACAAATGTGTTAAAGTCTAGACTCAAGAATGTGTGGACCTGAAATACTAGTTCACATCTTTCGACACTTGCTCTTTTACTATCATCATGGTATATGAATCAAGAACACATGAAGGAGATAAAACATTGGGTGTAGGTGCAAAGAGAATTTATATAAACATTTGTTTTTAAAGATGAGAAACCTCTAGTTCATAGTGCATTATTGAAAATC
The DNA here is from genome assembly GCA_037957365.1 of Torreya grandis. NCBI lineage: Eukaryota > Viridiplantae > Streptophyta > Pinopsida > Cupressales > Taxaceae > Torreya > Torreya grandis. The sequence continues at coordinate 326,599 of JARHVA010001186.1, read as the reverse complement.
AAACATTTCCTATGTTATGGGTGCATAGAAGATTTAAGCACCATGATAGAATCCATTACATAGAAGAATGTAGCTTCTAATCCCAATTCAACATTATAAATATATAAAGTTTCCAAGAAAGAAGAAAAATCTCTTATGCAATGATGACACCAAATAAAAGATGAAGAAGAGGAAATTGAAGATTCTGATTCTTATGGTGATATCGATTTGATTGATTTATTTAAACCTAAATGGTTAGTAGAACTAGTAAAGGACCTTGATGTAGAACCAACTAAATAAGACAAGATGCATAACATAAAAATTCCAAAATAGGAAGGGAAATGAATGATACAAGAATCTTTTGATGAGGAAAAGTGTAAGATTTAATAGTATCCCATTAAAAAGCATGTAGTAAACATAAAAACTGAGGAGGCTCCCAAATTGGCTCATATAAGTGATTATTAGATAGAAGCTAAAGTTTTTGAAGCTATGAAACTCTTATGAGATTATCATGATGTCTTTCCCACTAAATTTTTAGAGGTCTAAGGAGTTGATCCATCTCTAGGAAAAATACATATCGAACTCAAGGAGTGCACATGACCCACAAATAAATGGCCATACAAGTTGAATCCAAACATGAAGTTAAAAGTGAAGGTTGAACTTGATAGAATATATGATGCAAGTATAATCTATCCTATAGAAAAGTTAGACTGGGTTAGTTCTATGGTATTGAAACCCAAGAAATTAGGGGAGATTAGAGTATGTGGGGATTATCGCATTTTGAATGATGCATGTGTGAATGATCCATTCCCAATTCCCTTCATAGATGAAGTTTTAGAATTTGTCTTTGACCATGAAGTTTACTATTTCATGGGTGGTTTTAGTGACCATAATTAAATACCCATCATAAAAGAAGATAGATAAAATGAATTTTACCATAGAATGGGGATCCTTTGCATACAAGGTAATTCCTTTTGGACTTAAGAATGAACCTGTAGTTTTCTCTCATGTAATGGTGATTGTGTTTAAATACTTCATTCGTGACTTCATGAAATTTTATCACAATGATTGGGTAGTCTTTTCTTTGTTTAAATAAATTTTTTATAAACTATGCCTCTTTTTATAATGCTTCTAAGCTCTGTGCATTGATATAAATTTAAATAAATGTCTATTATTTATAATTTTTGGTGTCTTTCTAGGACATGTAATGTGTAGTAAAGGCATTTTGGTAGACCAAGCCAAAATTATAGTCATTCTGAGTATGCCTCCACCAGTAAACTCCATAAAAGTGTGATCTTTTATTGGATATATAGGTTATTATTACAAGTTTATCAGAGGATATGTAGCCATTTCATCTTGATTGGAATCCTTACTGCATAAAAGTCTGAAGTTTGTCTAGACTTTCAAGTATCAAGTTGCCTTCATAGAGTTGAAGTAGAGATTAGTCACTATGCCTATCCTTGTCTTTCTAGATTAGATCAAGCCCTTTCATGTGCACATTGATGCTTTAGATATCATAGTTAGTGTTATACTTATGTAGCTAGGAGATGGTAGACTAGACCACCCTATTCATTTTTCAAGATGGAAATTATCTGACACAGAAAAGAAATACATAAGAATTGAAAGAGAAGCATTGGATATAGTGTTTTCACTACAAAAAATTTGACACTATCTTCTTGTGACACCATTTAAAGTTTTCACAGATCATCAAGCTCTACTCTACCTAGTCAATAAACCAATGCTTAGAGGACACATTTCTACATGGTTGATTTTATTTCAATAATTCCAATTTTGCATTAACGTCAAGCTCGATAGAGAAAATGTGGGGTCAGATCATCTCAGTTGCATTATTAATTGTGAAGAACTAAAAGAATTATAAGAATATTTTCTTGATGCTCATCTATTTTTCATTTTTTCAATCCCTAAATTTTTTAAAGTAATCACCAACTTCCTCAAATAAGGAGTATTCCCTATACAGTACCAAGAAACAAACAAGAAGCATTTTGTCACCAGATCTTTTCCATACACTATTATAAATGGGATTTTATATCATTTAGAGAAGGATGAAGTAATGCACATGGTTATCTAGAACATTAATGACCTCAAATCTTACAAGAGGCACACCAAGGAATAGTAGGAGGACATTTTGATAGAGAAACTACTATCAGGAAGTTGTTTTAGAGTGGGTTTTTGTGGCCAAATATTTTTTAGGATGTATATAGAGTAGCACAAGACTATGATGTATGTCAATGCATGGGTAAACCACTACAAGAAGATGAAATTATTTTGTGGCCTCTATTAGCTAAGAAACCCTTTGAAAAATGGGGAATTGACTTTGTTATACCTATTAGTCCACTGAGTAAATGTAGTAAAGTAAGCTATATTATCACTATAATAGACTACTTTACCAATGGTTTGAAGTTGTTATAACCCCTAGATATGGTGTAAAAGATGAAACAAATTTTCTCTATGAGAACATTATTACAAGGTTTGGATGCCTCATCAAGCTCATAAACAATCAAGGGATGCAATTCTTGAACAACACCATCAAGTCTCTTATTGAGGAGTTCATGATTTCTCTTCATAAAAGCACTTTATATCATCCAAAAGCTAATGGCCAAGTTGAAGCTTCCAACAAAGTGTTGGACAAAATGTTGACAAAGATATATCAAGAGGGATGATTTGGAAGATCACATTCTTATGATTCTATGGGCATATCACATGCACTATAAGAGAGACATAGGTTTTACTCCATTCTAGTTGGTCTTTGGGCTTGAAGTAATTATGCCAATGGAATACTTTGTACCTAGTCTACACATTACAATGGTCATGAGACTAGGGGATGATGAGTATCTCACTAATAGATATATAAAACTAAATAGGATGGATGAGTATAGATCCAGAGCATCTTAGACATAGGAAGTTCACAAGTAAATCCAAAAAGCATGGCATGATATGAATCTGCACCATAAGGAATTTCATAAAGATGAACCAATTTTATTATATGATAGTTGTTTTATAACATTTATGGGCAAATTATAGATTTAATGGGAAAGGCATTATGTTATACATAAACTATCACAATAAGGAATTATTGTTTTAAGAGATATTTAGGGAACTATTTTACCAAGGTAGGTGAATGGCTATAGGCTTAAACCATATCAACAATAGTCTTAATTGATCTCATTCTACTTAAGTGAGTGGGTGTTGAGTAACACTAAGTAGATTAGGATTTATCTTTTTTGCATGTTTTTTGTGCATTTTTTTTATTTGTGTGTATTTATAGATGATATCTTCACTACCATTTGAGAACCATGATACCAAGTATAGAGTGCACCAACCATGGGTGGGATAATTCATGTGTACCATTGTGGATGTCAATAGGATTGAGTGAAAGAAATTAAGTCCAAGAAAGGTAGGGATAAGTCACATCAATAATATATTCATCGTATAATGGTCATCTACTAAAAGTTAATGCTAGATCTAAGGTTTGATCAAATTAATATTTAAAAAATTAGTGGCCTATCAAAAACATCTACTCATACTCCCATACAGATATTAAAGAGAATAACAACATATCTCCACACATATGCCAATAACTAACTATCTTAATTACCAGATCATATAATATTTTCCATATCGATCATTGCATTCATGTCAAATGGATATCTAGGCATCACATTTATGTAGAAACCAATAGGCATGAAATCTATAAAGGCCAAGATCAAAAACCAAGTCAACATTTCATTCTTTCACATATTTTTATAACCTTCAAATTAAAATATCCAAGCTAGTTTTATTATCCAAAGAGTCACCCATGTTTCAAATTCATCACTCAAGAATCATGGATACTCATGACTCATCAAGAGTCTAATCAATGTATAGAAATAATCAATGGGAATCGATATGGCTCTCAAGAAGACAAATTTCAATGATCCAAGCCATTTGACTTATTTTAATTAGTATAATAAAATTTATTTCATCTAGACCCCATCTATGTTTCACAACCATTCACCCTCGTATCCCCCCTCCATTTTCATAACATAGATGTCAAGAACCTACTTCAAATGCCAATTTTGGAAAATTTGGGGAGATTTTACAATTTTTACTTGGTGAATACAAGGATGGAAATATCTACCTTGGCCTAGACATCAACATAGAATCCATGGGTTGAGCTTTGGGCATGCCTGCATTAAGAGACTCCCTTTTTCCATTCAAGATGAGAATGCTACCTATTCTCTAGGAGGTTTGAGATTTATATATTCAAGGATTAAGAGGGATCCCAATTGAATAAATCCATGTTGAACTAGTGTGCATCCTCATAGAATGTATCACAAGAATGTTCTAGCAGATGATCAAGTCTACGAAACAAATTCCAAAAGGAGTCATGAACATTTCCAAATATATGATCCATAAGAACAAGAAATTCAACTAGTTAGAGTAATTCATTCAGGGGTTGCTAAAAAATATTGACAAGTGTTTCACATCACCCAAGTAGACATTCTAGTACTAGTTCATCATATTTCTCCTCTACTTTACATAATAGAATTCCTTAGAGGGATAAGTGCACCCTAACATAGATTATTAGCTAGCATATAAATTCTCCAACCTCATATGGACACTTGAGAACATAGCCCTAGTACATGAGGACAAATTAAAATCATGGTGGGAGGAGTGTCTAAAACTAATTACCATAGATATATGGGTACCACCAAATGTCTTGTAGTATTTAGGCTAACACACTAGTATTACATTGCTACCCAAAATTGTTTTCTTACACATCCACAAGCTACCAAAGTCACTCTTTATACCTCTTCCATTATTTTTCATCATGGAAATAACACAAGTACATGTTATTAAATAGAAAGGTTTTGCAGCTAGGAGTGTGACTCCATTATAGGCCATACCACCTAACATAGCCATTCGTGTAGTGCAATAACCAAAAAAAGCCACCAATTTTTAACCATATAAGGGAAAGCAAAATATTTTTAGAGAGTATCAATCTACATCCCTTATTTTGAATAAAAATACATGAAGCACAATAACTTGGTTAGATGATCCAAATGTTTTCCAGATTACAAGCTCATGTAACCTTCCACAAATGGGGATGGATGAACAAGAAGTCTACCAAGTGATGATTGTAAACATGGCTAGAGACTTTTATAACCAAGAGGATGAGAAGCAATTCTTATTATGGAAGGTTGTGCATATGGTCCAAGTGTATAAACAAGTTCCTTTAAATTTTTGGGTTGATCTACCACCTTGCCTAACATCCATTATTATTGATATCATGTAAGAAGAAGTAAAGTAGTTGCAATGAAGGATTGGATTTCTCTAGTAATAACCTACTCCTAACTTCACATTTGAGTATTTATTTTTTCCCCTTCTAAAAACCCCACCAAAATAACTCATGCACATACCCTAAACTACATGAGGCTAGGGTCTCACCTACACTAGAAGAGTGTATATTCAGTCAACCAACATAATACACACAACCTACTCCATCCTCTACTTCACCGCCACCCAAATGCATGTTGGTCACCCTCAGATGCAATAAGGCATAGGGTTCCAAATCACTATTCTAACCAACTGATTCACCACCATTACCATAAGATTAGGAGGTCAAAGATCTCACATCCAAGTAACCCATAATAAAATAATAATAGGCCTTCAAGGAAGAAGTAGCTTGTGTCACAAAATGATGAGTAAGGAAGAAGGATAAAATAAATAAAAAGAGCAGACATGACCAAAAAAACAAGTGAATAAGATGAAGAAGTCAAGGTGACATAAAAGGCCAAAGACATAGAGGTTAACTGATAGAAGGCCATAGATGTGGCTAAAATGGCCCAAGAAGATACCAAAATAGCTAAGCAAACATTGGAGGTACAAATGGAGAAGGAAAAAGAAGCTAAGCTCACTACTAAGGCTAAGGTAGAAGACAAATCAAAATAGAAACATGATGCAATGGCCCAAGCTTAGAAGGCCATGAAAGATACCAAGAATGCACAAAAAAAAGTAGAGGAAGCTATGAAGAATAAGGAAGAAGATGAATCCCTATGACAATAATAGGCAAAAGCACAAGCACAAGCACAAGTGTAGGCACAAGCTATAGAGGAACAAGCCATGACTACATCCCTAATAGAGTAAAAGAAATAATAATAAGAATGCATGTAAAAATTACAAGCTAACATGGAAAAAGAAAAATAACAAGCTATGTAGGAAGATATGAATAATAGAAAAGAGGAGGAAGTGAAAATAAAATAGGCTAAAGATGCTACACAATAACTCAAACTGGTAGTAGAGGCTATGATACAAAAATAATAGGAATTTGAGAAACCTTAAATAGAAGTAGAATAGCCCACATAACAAGAAGAACTAACTGCAACCACATTAAGCCCTCAACTCCTAGCATTTCTCTTGGAAGGAGTTTGGCTTTAGATGTCCTAACTATTAGTACTCAGTGCACCATATTTTCCCTCCCACTTGCCACAATGCCATGAATAGATACTTTAATGTCTTTAATTACGTTGACCACACTCCTAATCAAGAAGGAAGTTTCATTGGACATCTCTAAGATCCCACTGAAGAAACCACTAGAAGGTATGACCACAATTTAGGAATCCATTATATAGAAAGCTATCTCTTTAGAGCTATAGATGGATCAATCCAAGGCAAAAAAATATAGAGTTGAAGGATCACCTCCATGAAGCTATAAATATTATCCAAGATACCTATATATAGTTGGTCACTTTAGAAATTAAATACCAAGTCATGTTTGACCAGTGCAAGCTCAACTCAGAAACTAGTGCATAACTCTACATAGTCAGCACATTGGGCCATGATGTGAATTTTGAGGTTTACACACTCATAAATTTACTATATGAGTATTATGGCATGTTGGATATTACTAAAATGCAATAACAATATGTCACATGAAATTTGCTAAACTGAAATCAACAATTGGATGATTCTTTAGATAGTTTTAGTGTAGACTTCACCATGGACATAACTACCAAGATAACTATGGGTAGCCATAATACTTGTATGAATGAGAATGATAGAGAACTTTAGTACTTTATTAATTCCTAGGATAATATGCACAAAAACATTATCAACTATAAGATTTATCTTTTGCATAGTTCCTTTACCGATCTACAAGCCCAACATCACATAGAAAAATTAGAATAGTTGAATGGTGAGATTCAAACAAGGGTCACCATCACATGAACATCACTAAATATTCAAATATTAATTAGATCATTGGATACCATGTACCATTGTGTACCCTGTGACATATGATCTAAGAAGTCATGATGGACTAGCATGTTTATAAGACCAATCTATCTCTATTTTGTAATGGCATTTCTTAGATTCTCAATACACCTATATATAAGCCACCATCAAAGCTCCAATAGGTTATCACTTAGTGTAAGGATGAATAGCCCAAGGCTAATGAATCTTTTATCCAGTCATCATTTGCATCCATGCCACTTTCATTAAGTTAAGTGCTACATAGAGTACAAATTTTGTATTAAAAAAATATAAGCATTTTATATTAGGGATGACCTAGTAAGACAAGTGGGGCTAGATTTATTGAAAACCTATAAAATATGGCCACCTAGTTATTAAATCATATTTAAAAATTGAAAGGGTGGTAGGTAGGTATGCTACTTAGTTGAAAACCTAAAAGGGATGCTAAGTAGTGCACAAGAGGTGAAAACTAGGAATGGCACCTTGAATGATTACTACGACTCTGACTAGTCTAACCACTTCTTTAGCTTCTACTCTTTGTGAAATTTCAAAATATCTTATGATGTTATCTTAGGATGAGACAACATTTTAATTCTAGGAAAATTTTGGGAGAATAGATCATATTATAAAGCTATGTAGGATATTTGTCTAATATTCATGCATTGTGTACTCAATTTGTCATGTGTGTGTGTGTGTGTGTGTGTGTGTGTGTGTGTGTGTGTGTGTGTGTGTGTGTGTGTGTGTGTGTGTGTGTGTGTGTGTGTGTGTGTGTGTGTGTGTGTGTGTGTGTGTGTGTGTATTTTATTATCTCCATGACTTTTAATAGGTTAGAATATGAACAAACTCCAATTTTAGTGCCAAGTATGAGAATAATATGAACATTCACAGACTGAAAATGTTTATATATACTTATATTTGTATTATTAATAAAGTTTCACTTTTGAAGAGATCAATAGAGACTATTTTGTTTATGTATACCTGTTGTTTTTCTTAATTTATATCTAATTTAATCTGAATACTATATAAATGTTAATAAATTATAGGTTATTCTTACTTCCTACTTGACACATAATAATTCATCCTTGATAAGCTTCTATTATCTAATCTTTTGTATGAATACGATGCACTATCCTATGTACTAAAGTATAACCTATCTATCCTCATCCTTAACATGTTATGATGCTTCAAGAACCTTTGATAACACCATAATGGACATCCAATACTGATGAAAATAAAATCAAACACATAAATCTGTTGAAGCTTGGAAATCAAGTAATGAGTAAAACTACAATATATGTATTCATAAATGGATATGGATTACTTAAAAATGTCTTGAAGCTCATAACTATCAAAAATCTCAAATTTTTCACAACTCACAACTAAGTAACTCACCACAATCCAAAAGAATCCATATATCCCATATCAATAAAAATTACAAAGGGATGTACATATAGGTGGAAGTTAAGAGAATCTCAACAATACCATGCATGTGAGACTAACTTCCCCTAAATAGGTGGAAGAAAGGAAAGGATCCAACCTCAAAATACATGTGGGATAAACTTCCTAAATATACAAACACAACTAAGCAAAATAAATGGTAAGAAGATAAATATCCTACACCAACAATATTAGGAGCCTTGAATTGATGCCAATTTTTATAGAATGTTATGCATCTATATGATAAATCTAAGAACATGCATCTCAAATGTATATGTATGTGAAAATATATGATTATTGTTCTTGTAAATTTGTAAACATATGATTTCATATGAGTGTATTTGAATATATATTCTATAACTCATGTATTTTTAAAGTGAGCTCATGTCCTTGGCATATGCCCCCATAGTCTATATCAATTTTTAAATATATAAATTAAGTTTATATTTGATCTAATTTGAAATAATTAAATCTAGTATTATGTCTCAAAATATATATTTTTTTCTCATGGAGGATTAATTCTTTATGGAAAGCCTACTAATATATCCCTCTTTGAGGTGAGTGATGTATCCTTCAACTCACTCATCTTAAAATAAAAAGATAACTATATAATGTATAAAGAAGTAATCATGTAGAATCATGTATACATGTGGATAATATGTCATTATATTAATGTATATGTCATCAATAAATATATGAGACATATTTAATGCAAGGGATATATGTGTCATGCTAATATATATGTGATAATTAGGCATATAATAATAACCATCACTGATATATGTAATTAATATGAATACATCAATAAGAGATGTACATGGTGTGAATCATGGCATGACACACAAAGTGGAGGTGAGTGATATAGATCATGAAACATAAACTCAAAAAAGTCAAAAATATCAACAGGCTCAAAAAATAATGTCCTACCTATAATGCACACACAATAACACCTAATGTCACACATAAGGCCAAGGGTTGCATACATGGGACATGAAAATTTCATAATAAACAAGGCCACGTGCCATAATAAAGGAACATGAACATGCCACATTAAATAAGCATAAGGGACACATATAAAGGACATTAAGATGTCACACACACAAGGCCAAAGGCCACACAAAATATATAATAAATGATGATCCAATCATGAAAATTAAATAACATCAATGAAGTATAGAACAAGTGAAAAATAGTGTACACCATCCATGTATATCAATATCACATCATAGTAAAATAAAATAAATTTAACACTATGTAAGATATGAGTTAACAATACATGTGTAAGTAATATATGTAACTTGGCATGGTAAAAGGTCATGGAAAGATATAACCTATGATAATGTGAACTATAGAATAATATGTACCCAAAATTGGTATGACCCATAGGTATAGGAAAGCCAAATATATATGTATCCATGTATGATTTGTATGTCCTGATTTGTTCTCATATACTGTGAAATGTATGTGTGAAAAATATTATGCCATTTATCAAACATGTGATAAATAACATATGTAAAATATGTAACTAAAAATCATGTCATGCTTTGGTTTTGATTTTTGATTATTTAAATACTCGAATGTTTTTATATTTTAGAAATATATATATATATATATTGTATATATGAAGTAATATGCTTATGTCTCAATATCTCATGTCATCCCAATCATCTCATGAATTAGTGTGACCCTATTTGTCTTTAAGGTTGTCTAAATACATTGCCTTTTATTCAACTATTTAAGACTATTCAAGTTATGTGATTTTATTTATCTTTGAATATTTTGGCTTTTGATCAATACCACTACCATCAAGTTGCATTTTAATTAGATCCCCTTCATGTCAAAATGAAATATACTATTTTTAATATCCACTATGGCATACATGAGATAAAATTAATCATATTCTAATATAAATGGGAATTGAGTACGATAAAGTGTCACCTATATGGGTTTATCGATAAGATTTGGTCCATAAGTAATTGGCACACTATTATGTCCAAGGAAGATACCCTAATGTGTATTAAATAATTTATCAATTTCATGTCCCAACTATTGTAATAATGTAACACTATATACATTTTAGGAGTTTATGTTCATCAATTTAAATATATTGTCAATAAACACCTTTTATATATGTCATTATGGTTGAAATATCTTACGTTGGACCCTTATGGCCTTTGCATGTTATATGTGTTTGATGAGTTCTATAAAGCATAATGATGAGCATTCCTATTATAGTGTGATGAATATACTGATCCCTTACTTCTTGTACCTTTGATTTTCTAGTGTAATTCTATGTAGATATCTATTATATGCCTAATGATTCTATGATAAGCACAATATGATTTTCATTTTAGTCACTGTCCCATTGTTCAATGTTTATTAGTTGGTAATGCAGTCAAATTTTTGTCAAGTAACATTATAATATGATATTTGATTTATATTAAAGACGCATTACTTGTAGTAGTACAAATGGTTTTGTATTTTAAAAATCCACATATTCACTTAATTTTTATCACAACCTTTGTGATAATGTGAGATGTATAACTATTCTTGTGGTCAAATCATGTTTGACTTTAGAAAGGTTTGCCTTAGTGGTACCTTTAGTATAAAAGAATAATGGTGTGAGATAACATTTAAACTATTGTTTATATTTTGAATATACTGATGATCTAGAATTGTTATCTTTCCTTTCCCTATTAAAAATTATTCTTGAGTAGAAACTTTTGAATTATCCATGCCTTCTATATATGAGTTATCCCAACATTGTCCAAATATAATAAGTGTAAAAAAAGTATGAGATGGATAGTCATTTGAATCAAAAATATTGAAATTGATCTTATGCATGATATAATCTATATTATTTTGCATATCATTATCATCAGAATCATTAGCATAGTAATTTATGACTAGGCCATCTAGATTTTTGAGTTTACCATCAAAAGAAGATATGGAATTGTTTCATTAAGTACTATATTAGTTTGTGGTTATATATGAACAATTATAAGTAATTATATGGAATTTAATATAATTGATTCACCCACCTCATATGTATGCATATGAGATAATGGGATAGGTTGTGATGGAAGTATTATAGAATAATCCCCAAACTGTGATTTTGATATACTATCATTAGTATATTTTGTCATATTTCAATATCTAAAATGATTATCTTATGTGGGTAATGTGTATGAATATAAATCATGTATAAATTATATACATTTGTGTAATGTCGATGAAATTACTTTTGGAATGTATCAAAAGTCATCTTAAAATAAAGTTATACTTTAGAGGATTAGGCATGATTTAAAATATGGTTGGTAATGTATACACATAATATTTTTAAACATTATCATTTACTAACACTTTTTCTCTTGAAGAAACCTATCAAGTTTCAATCTATCTGAGTACATGACTTAAATGGTATACTAAGAAATGGGTGGGTAGACTAATGGTGTTTTGAGAGAGACATTGTTGGTTACGTATCATTCCCACATCCATTCTAGCTTCTTGATATTTGACCCTATAAGTTATCTCATTACATCTTATATATTCTAACGAATCAAGACCTATATTTTACTAATATGTTAGCCCATTTGATGTAGTTATAACCATTATATATCTTGTCCTAACTACATTGATAAGATGGATTTAGTTATAAATGTTTTGGAATATGATTCAAAACTAGGTTAGCTTGATTGACAATTTGAGGTTAGTCAACCCACTTTGGACTAAATTGTGATAATTGATGTCATTGAATAAATATTAAAAAGGGATTATGAAAATTTACCACTATAAATACAAGTTACCATTTCAATCCAATGGAGGAACATTCATTTTCAATTTCTAATGCTTGCACTTATACCCTAAGTCTACATTTGGAGGAGTTATTTCTTATATCATCTCTTAGAGGGAAAGTTTGTCTTATGGAGTATTGGATGAAATAGGAGGAGTTGTTTTAGCTTATACCTTGGTTAAGACTTTTATATACTTAAAACCATAAAAATATCTTTCAAATCACCATTATTCAAGGGGGAGATTGAGGATCAATAGGTCTTGTTCAAGGTAAGTATATTATAACCCTATATCTTTCTTTTTGATAGGTAGAAGTTACATAATTTTTTAGTTAAATTATGCACATCTTATTATTTTAATTATCTCTAAACTCAAACTTAGTGTAGATATATGATTATTCAAATTTGTAATTTTGTCATGACTATGTTTGAAATAATCTAAACAATATGGATTATTGTTGACATGGGCATTTACATAACATTTTGACATGTTTCTTTATTATATATCATATCATAGACTTGATTAGATACTTTTATTTCAAGGTTATTATGTCATTATTATGAAAATTACTATGTTATAATGTTATATTTCAAGTTGATTATTCAATTATGATCATTGGATACTATTGGATAGATATTGTTGATGTCTTTTTTTATGACTACATGATTTACCATCATCTAGGATTAGTCTATAGAGTATAGATAGAAGGGTTATACTAGTGGAAAATAGGTTAAGTTACAATAATAAGTGATAAGACATGATTTTAAAAAATAACTATAGTTGTTCTTTAGACTATCATTTGTTGATTGCATTTTCTTTTTAGTCTAATTTAAATGTTTTAGATTAAGGTAAAAACAAGTTTTGAAGGGACCCCAAAACCCTGAAACAAAGGAAGAAGAATATTAAAATAACGAACCACAAGAAAAACAAACCTATCACCTACTGCAGAGCAGCATCAAAATAGGTTTTATAGGGACATGAAACCACAAAACAAGATAGTAAGAGGAAAGACCCCAGGTTTTATAGAGACTTGGAAACTCAAATACGTTAAGAAAACAAAGGACTAGATTATGGAACCAGTTAAAACATCCAACAAAAAAGACCAAAACAAAAAGAACAAAAAGACCCTATTCTTCTAATTCCAGGATCATCTTTGTTTCCTCCTTTCCAATCACAACAGTGTCCTATATGGATATTGTAGCCAATGTAGCAGCCTCTTGCATTGCTTTCTTCCTCGAGCTCTGTCTGGTCCTCTTACTCGGTGCCTCTAAGGATTTTATTTCCTCATTAGCTCATTTTCCAAGGTTTGCAACAGCAACACATATGCTAGAAGTAACCTCCTCCATCTTCATCCTGATTTCCTTAATGAGCTTTCTGAGATTATTATCATAATCTTTAAGTTTGATAGGAATATCTCTCATCTACATTTCCAAATTATTGATTTTCTTCCAATCATTTTCCTGATTATATTTCATTATTTCCATAATCTTCTTGAGGCCCATTATTTCCTTATACATCCATGAATCAACTTGAAGAATAACATCTACTTTTCATTTGGCCAAATTCATGAAGAGAATCCTACTATCTCTCTGCCACACGTCACTAAAATCTTTAGTGTTCTCTTTTGGATTGACTTCATCCTTTTCATTTTTATCCTCCCTTTCCATTTTTTTCTATTCTTTAATATCAACAGGGTTTTCATTGTGGACAAGATCATCCTTTTCTTGTTCTCTAGTCTCCATTGCATGATTGGCATCCTGAACCATGTATTCCTTCTCTATTTTTGAAGCTAGATCCTTAAATAAATTATCCATTCTTTTTCACTTCCCCCTAACACTTGCTGATTATCCTCATGATCAGAGTTTTTCTGTTCTATTTTTTCCTTTGTTGTATCCCCTTCTTTTTCATTCTCACTTTTATCTTTACCTTCCAGGTCAGAGCTAGAATCCCCACTATTCATCCATTCCTCTTCCTGCATACTCTCCTCCTCAAAAATTTCTATACTTTCCCACTAATTTTCCTCATCAACAATTTGTTTTTTAAAACTGGAAGATTTAGGTTTAACTTTTTCCTTCCCCTTTACATTTAAATGTTGAGTGTGTATGTTTTGATATCTTTTGATTCACAATTGGATTTCACTATTTTCTTGAGTCATTTTGACTAATCTATTTGATATTGTCTTGTTCATTCAAAAGATGGGTTTCCATTATGTTGGAATTTGTTTTATTGTATGCATCCAACTTTTGCATGGTGTGGTATTCTCAACGTGATAAGTCCAATGATGATGAAGTAACCTCCTGATAATGCTCAAATGGGAACTATCTAATAGCCCTTACCATATTTATCCCCTCTCCCACTTCTAGGCCCATCAAATACCCATTTTTATTCCTTGTAACTCGCCTCAACTTATTTTAAAAACAAAAAAAATCATTGGAGACTGAACCACCATTTTAGGTGATGAAACTACCCTATGGAGTTACAAAACCATCCCATGAGTGATGGGTTCATTAGGGTGGTTGTGTATACTACCCTAATAAACACATCATATAAGAGTAATTATATTTTAAATATGGGTAAATTTTTTAATTTAAAATGGTGGTTTTTTTCCCAAGAGTGATAACTACATAACCACCCCTACAAACAGGGGTGGTTCCATCACCATTATTTTACCTTTTAATTTTAGATGCCATGACTCATTCCTTAACATGTTTTGCATGTTTAATATCATGTTTATTAATTTTTATACCTTAATTTCCCCTCTAATCATGCCTAATTCACTCCCTCTTCTATTTCAAATCATTTTGAGTCCCTCCTACGTTCAACTCAGTTAAACTCCTTCATGCAGCCTCTATTGATGTTCTACAAGTAAGCCCATTTTGGCTTGATTTTGGATCCAAAATTCACATTAGAGATTAAATATTTTAAATATTTTGTATCCTTAACTTTATGTAATTTATTTAGAGTTTTTATTTGATTACTTTTATGTTTGACTACATAGTTCTAGATAAAGAGAGCCATTGTTATTACAACCAATTCTTTGAAATTGGTATCTTCAACCAACCACAGTCATCTATTCTTTATTTGTAATTGTGTCTCTCCTATTCTTATCCCACTTATGATATTAATTTATTCATCCTCATTATAAAATTCTATAAATCTTCATTTGGGTAAATGAGCTAGTGTTTGAGGACCATAGTACAAAGAATAATTTTTATTTCAGCCAGTTTACATCATGAGTAGGTTGGAGGTTATTAGATAATATTTATTTATTTTATTTAGTAGATTATATTAAATTAGTATTAATTGTTTTATTATCTTAAATATTTATTTTTAAAAAAAAAGTTTTGATAGGAAAAATAATTCTTCTCTCTCGTCCTTGTACAAAAATAGCAATTAGTTTATTTGCTTATTTACATTCATTCAATAGATTATTTCATAAAAAAATCTTACATATAAACCATAGGTGAATGTGAGAAGACAAAACATACAAATTTATCCATTATAATGGTCATTTTTTACTTTTTAAACAAGTTGTTTTCACTCTCAAACAAACAACTAGTGAGTATCAAAACCCTAAACAAACCTAGGTGAATAAGTGGTACCATTATGATTCTAGTTTTCATTGTTTAGATAAATTAAGAAAATTATTTTGAATTAATTTAATAAGATAAATAATAATTTAAATCATTCACTTCCATTTCAAATATATTTTTCATAGCTAGTGTGAAACACTTGGAAAGTTTAAAACTTGTTCTGATCTTGTTTCAATGAAATAAAACTCTAAGAACCTCATAGTATTTGCTATTGGGAGTTTAGATATTTTATTAATACATTTACACATTAAAAAACATAGTTTTTATAGTATATCCATTCACATATCAATTAAAAAACACAAAAATAGCTTCATATAGTTTGCATCTAGAAAAGTTTAAAAAAATAGCATTAGCAAAGCTAGAAAAAACCCCCTCTCTTTCACTTTGCATGTACTAAAAAAAATCAGAAAATTAAAAAATATGTGTTTGATTATTTAATTTGAATTTTATTATTACTATAAACTTTCAATTATTTCATTTCATCTAGTAATTAGTTTCCATTTTAGTCAAACATTCCTAAAATAATAAAAACATTGCTAAAATCCTTGTCTAATCATGCAAGAAAAATTAAATATTGATTCTAATAACACATAAAGTACTCAAAAAATATACTCATAAAATATCATAAAATTAAAAATTATCTAATCCATTTTGGATTGAACTTCCTAAAATACCTGATGTTGTTAGTGAAGGTCTTTTCCCTAGGGTTAGGGCACCTAGTCCCATGGTTAGTAAACATTCTAATATTAATACCAAGATTAAGAGAGAGGTTTTTTGTTACAACCTAATCCCACACCTCATTATTAATTCTCTAAAAACTTTATAAGAACACTAAAAAATTATTGATCTACCAGTCCTCCCTCATAATAGAGGTCAATAGTATAACATAATCCAAGCATAGATCCTCACCTTCACTCACTTCCTTCTTCTCCTCAAGTCTAGCCTCATCATATGTCATTAAAATTTGTGTATGACATTGACTGGGCATAGACAAACTAATAAAGTTGATTTCATCTCATGAGACATTTATCCTAATATCCCTCATTTCCCCAATCCTAACATCAACTAAGAACTTCATCTCCTTATAATCTAAAATATCGAAGGGCCCTAAAGTTCTATTTCTACGTAACTTGATGCTATCAATGATTATAATGAAATTATGGAGGTAATTTTTTTCCATCACAAGAATCCATTAACATCATCGATTCCAAATCCCATTTTACAAAACAACCAGGCTTATCCATATCCCATTTATTACATCGGCTACCTTGATGTGACCTCAAGAAGTTGAGTACATAGTTTAATGTGTGTTATCCACATGTACATAAATTGAACCTGATGTAAAGGACTTACATATTTTTAATTTTACCTATCTTTATTTTCTTATTTTTTCATTCTCCACTTCCCCTCCATTTTGTTGATGCTTAAATGTGTACCACAGGTGCCTAGAGTGTTTAAGAAACACTTCTCATTTTAAAATTATAGGAATTTAGTGCATGAATTATGGGTTGAAATAATCCTATTATTTTATAGTGGAATAGAGGTAGAAAAAGTGAGTGTTTCATAATATTTATATTATTTGGTGGTTGGGAGCCATCATGGACAAATAGTAGATCTATGTAAAATATGTAGTACACTATGCTAAGATCAAGAAATTATGATCAAGAAATAACCTAGGAACTAATCTAAGATGAATATTTATAATTTGAAATAAACTAAGGTGATATAATTAAAAAATAAGTAAAAAGAAGGGTAGGGCAGAAAGAAGGATTTTGCTAGTCTTATTTCAGACATTATGAAAAAGTTTAGATTTCATATAGATATGTACTTAACCAATGTGTAACATGAAAAATCTTAAGCCCAAATCACATTACACACTAGGAAAAATTCTAAGGATTATGATAAATAATGCAAATTAGAACCAATCTTACTTTAAATATTTAATCCTCTAAGTAGATATCTAATGCACATCTACAAATGAAGAGCAAATAAAATAAAGAAAACTAAGTAGCCTTCTATTAACCTAGCATCAATATAATTTAAAAACTCTATAATCAAATTTACACACTAAAAATTCATAAGAAGCATTAAAATCTAAAAATGAAACCAAAAAATTGAGAGAGAAACCATATAAGACTTCCTACGAGTAAATACTAGACAATCTTTGTAGAATTCCTTGCTTGTATTAACTGCTCAAAATTTAAAAAGAAATTTGGTTCTATGAACTTCCCTCTTTTACAAATGAAAATTATATTTATATAAGATGCAAGGAATAATGTCAATTAGTCTCATCCAATTGCATTTTTATAAGTGTATATTATAGGTGTCCTTTTGTTACATTCTAGAACAAATGATCTTTTATAATGAACTGACCTATAGACACTGAGCTTTTATAAATTACACATGTATATACAAAAAGAATATCTTATTTTAGAATATAATACAATGATGATTACAAAAGGAACATTATTATTTCATCTAAGCTTGGGACCCAATGGATTCTACAAGATATTTATGGTTCCTTGATGATCCTATAGTAGTACAAGGATGGTTCCATCTTCAAGCTACAAATCCTTTTAAAACTATCCAATAATGGATAATAGCTTGAATATTTTACATAGATGGAAATTCAAGCTCTCTTTACATTACCAGGTCTATAGGGTCTATGATTTGGCTTATTTCACTCATATGGCTTTAACATGGCATTTTCATGGCATCTCAGGCCATCTTGTTCATTACTATCCAAAATGACCATTGCCTTTTAAAATTTTGATCCAAGTTTACTATGTTAAAATTTATGTCCACACAACCATCATTTGACATCTGTGGGAACATACTTGATGGTCTCATGATAATTAATTTAAACCACATGATCAAGGATCATTACTATTTTAAAATTGACATCCTCGTAACCATCATTTGACATCCACATGAACATCCTTGATGGTTTTGTGACCATCAATTTTAACCACATGATCAAGGCTCATTGCTATGTTAAAATTGACATCCTCATGACTATCATTTGATGTCTACAAGAATGTATTTGATGGTTGCATGAATATCAATTTTAAAATAGTTATGATGACTATCTGCTAATCCTTCCACTTGTCATCTAATCATTTGCTCTACACTGATTAGTCCTTGTTAGCTAATGTGCTTTCACCACATGATAGTCTTGTATTAACTCAGAGCTTCATTTGAATAAATTTGACTTGATATACCTCATTCATCAAGATATATATGCTAGACCACATACCATTTATTTAGGAAAGGTGATCTATGTTTAACTATGGTCCACTACTTTCATCATTGATCATGTTTCATTCAATCTAGGTCTTATGCTTAAACATGCATAGTAGATTGGGATCTAAGTAATTGAACATGATTGGTCCCTACATTTTATAAAAATAGACTTAGGATAAAAATAATTAAGCTAAGTTCTAAATATATTTAAAAGGGACATCATGAATTTAAAAAGGAACTTAGCATGAAGACTTCAGACCATGGTTTTATTCATATTAATAAATATGAATGTTTTAGTCTAAGGTTTAAGCTAAGTTTGTATCATGTAAAAAGGACTTAAAGAAATTAAAAGGGACCAAGTGTAAGGATTTTAACCTAAGCTTTTTTAAACTAGGATAAACATAAAAAAAGGACCCTATGGAATATGACTTAGCATATGGTCTTAACCTAAGGTTTCATTGTATAAATAAATATAATAGAACTATAGGATAATGCCTTAGACTAGGTAATAAAAGTGACCCTACATTTTTAGTTGAACCATGCTAAGATAAAAAAGACCATGTGAAATAAAAATAGACTAGGTGTGAATTTTTTAGCCTAAGGTTTGGTTGTGTTGAAAGACATGACCAAACCTTAGGATAAAACTTAAACTAAGTCCATGGCATTTAAATTGTTCCCACTTAAAATTAAAATAAAATATCCCACCAATTTTAAACTTGAACTAAAATTTCTAGGCAAAACATTAGGCTAGGGTTTTTGAATATGAATATAATTAATCAATTGTAAACCAAGGTTAGTAAAATATCAATATAACATTGAAACATAAAACCCTATGCATGATGAACTCTAAATGTCTCCATTAAACCTACAACCTAAAATAAAAATATCTAATGTTAGCACTTTAGACAAGATTAAAGCAAAACCATGAACAAACAAGTTAGCTAGACCATGGTATGGATGACCTTCAAATAAAAATAATGTGCAATCATGCTAATGACACTTTGATCAAGTTTATTTTCTATTTCAAGGCACAAATTTATAAAATTTGACACATGGGTCCGTATTTTTTAGAAATGGGGTTATGTTGACCTCAACAAATGGCAATTCTATGGGAAACCTAGAAATATGTTAGAATTTAGAGACTGTAGTTTAGACTAATAATTAAGCTACTTATTCTATTTGATCAGGCACTATTATTAAGATAAATTTATGGTTAGAACAAATCTTGCATATGTAAAATTAGGATCAAACATCAAAACTTAGTCTTGTTATATGTGTGCTTTGATTCTACTTACTGATTACCAAAGGATTTAGAGAACAACATCTAGGTTCATGACTTTAATCATTAACACAAAATTTTGGCATATTTAAATGTTCATTAAGAACCATGATTTAGATGAAAGAAGGCCTGATAATTTCTATGCTTCTATCTAGGCATCCATAGCCTTGATAGAGATGCCTTTGGCTCCACTCAAGGCCTTTCTCCACTACCATCCAGGCATACATAGCCCTGGTGGAGATTACCTAAATCACCTCTGCTTAGAAAGATTTTGATTCTACAATAATATCTTATTTTTTATTTTTAGATCATTTTGGATTTTCAACAAAGGTTGGGAACTAGGTTAGCTAAGTTTATGAGTTTGGTCAAGTGTTTGATTTTTAGATAATCTGCCTTGGCTATAAACTTTATCCTAGGTAATTAATGTATTTTAAGTGTAAGCATAACCATGTCTTAATAGTTTAATATTTCATCCTCTATGTGTAATCCTTATTAAAACCAAGATTAGATCAAGATAATGTTTAAAATCTCAAGGAATAGTTAACTTATCCATATGTCTTTGCTAGTTTCTCTAAACTACAACATCAAGCTCATATTTCAACAACCCATCATCAACCAATGTTGAAAAGTCAACCTTACATTTTTGAACTATGAAACTCTTGGGTAGTGAGATAAAACTTGAGCTAAGAATTGTCCAAAAGGATTTATTTAAAAGAAAGGAACAAATCAAGAGAAAAAAAACAAATATATATATAGACACTATTTATAAATAAGGGGTATGAAGGAAGAAGATATGAAATAAAAAACATGAAAGAAACTAAACTAAGCCCTATAATAACTACACAAATTACTTACCTCCTAGATCAAATGGAAAATTATTTAGTCTATTACAAAATCTTGGAGTGTGATTAATTCCATTTAATGGCTTCTTATTGTAGATAGGATCACTTGTATGCTTGTGTCTTCTAGGTGATGTAGCTTGGTTTCCTATCAACATTCTTAGATGCATGGATCTAAGACATGAATCTAAGACCCAATCATCTTCCTCCCAAATTCTCTTACTTTGTAGTAGGAGCATTGATTTTGCTTCATCCATATAAAAATAGCATATTTTATCATCTTCACCTAATAATGGTAACTCAACTAGTATCCTTAAACTAATGACTTCATTAAGTTCTTTCTAAGGTAGACATGGGCTACCAATCTTTATACGAAAACCTACCAATTTTTCCTAAAAGGCTTCTTCATCTTGATCAATTGAATGATATTCATCTAGACTCCCATTAGAAACATGTTGGTCTTATAATCTTGACCTCTTGATGAAATCATATGACAATTCTTGATCTATTTCACCAACTTCATCTTCATCCTCAATAGAAATAGGTAACTCCTCTATCCAATCAGGCTCCAGCTTATCTTGGTTTAGGACCTGCAAAATAATATCATCTTCTAGGAACTCCAAATCATTGGTGAAATATTTAGATGAAACATCCATGTGTTGTTCTATCCCATCATATACCATCTCCAACTCTTTAATTCTATTTAAGAAATCATGGTATGAACTCTGCCAATGATCATCTTCTTTATGGGTATTTTTCATTTCAAAAAGAAATCTAAATGGGCTATCTTCCTGGCTACCTTATAAAGAAAGATCATCTTGTACTTAATCCACATCAATTTATAGCAACTCTTCTTCTTCATTTAAAAATGTCATAATGATGTCTTGTTAGTCTTTAATTACAATCTCTTTTACATTTTCAAGAATACAAGTCATCTCAGATGCAACTTATTTAATTGGTTGATCTTCATCTTCATCT
The DNA here is from genome assembly GCA_037957365.1 of Torreya grandis. Taxonomy (NCBI): domain Eukaryota; kingdom Viridiplantae; phylum Streptophyta; class Pinopsida; order Cupressales; family Taxaceae; genus Torreya; species Torreya grandis. The sequence continues at coordinate 304,208 of JARHVA010001186.1, read as the reverse complement.
TCATCTTTGAATGGAAAATCAAAGGCTTGCATGAAACCTTGAGATGTTCTTTCAAAGTTAGATGTACCTACATCAAAGTATTGATTAGGCACAATTTTAGAGGTTTCAAAAATATTTCAATGATTAGCCAAAATAATATCACAAAATTTAATTTTTATGATTTCATATGATCCATTATTGTTGTTATTATGAAACCCATTTGGAAGCCTGTTGAAATTTTGAGAAGCATAGTTTCTGTTAGAGCCTTCCCCAAAATTTCCTACTTGTTTTTGTAACTAAATAAAATTAGGGCTTAGTTTTTGGACCATTTTTAATATCAAGTCATTTGATTTTTTTAGTGTCTCAAGCTCACTAATTGGAGAATTACTATTGGTTATGGGCACTAGAGTTCTATGATTTTGTGAATGGGATCCACTTATAATTCCATTTAGGAAACCTTTTTTTTAACTAGGATATGTATGACTCAAGGGAAAATGGTTCTAAACTTGTTTTAAAGTAGGTATACTATGAATGACATTCTAGATGGGCCAATTTGAATTGAAATTAGGCATGGAATACACCATTTGACCTTGAGGTTGCATTTGGTCATTAATGATTATGGCTTCAGAGTAGGCTCAGGTCAATATGTTTATGACTATAAGAGACCTTTTTTGGAACACAGAGGTCATGAGATCTATAACTTTCTTATAAATTTTTGAGGCTAAAGCCTTATTGGGTCTATGATTCTACTGAACATTTTTTTGAACCAAATGTTAAAGGCTTTGATGGTTTCATTAACATCCCTTTTAATTATGGTGAACTACTAATACAAGACATAAGGACTAATAATTTTACCAAATTGATCAATGAAGATATTGTTAAAGTCATTCCAGCTAGTAATGCAATCTTCTAGAATGTTAAGAAACCATTCATAGGTGGCATATTTAAAAGTAAATGGAAATAACATATAGGCTACGTCTTCATGAGTCACATTTAGCAATCTTAGATTAGATTTGAAACTTCTAACATGCTCTTCAACTATGAAACCATTAGGATTAAAAGAGGGTAAATACCTTTTAGGATTTCAAGGAAGATCATGCACTATACCTAGTATATTTATTGAAGAACCACCAAGCCAAACCTTACCTAGAACACATGAGTACCTTGAACTGGTGAAGTGTTTGAGAATTTGGGAATTTTGCTCACCTAATCCTTGCCTTGAGTAATTACATATTGTGACTTTAAAACCTATTTAAAATATGATGCATCAAACTAATATTTTAAAAGTACAATGATTAAGTTTTCACGTTAAGCCAATTTTGCATAAATATATGTAAAAGATGACTTATATTTAACTAAACAAGCTCAAATATACATCTAGAATAATGAATGAAAGGGATATTTATATCTCTAAGCTTGAATAAACTCAAATTTGTAAATAGTCAGTCAATATTTGTACCAAATTTCTATTACTAACCTTAAACATGGGGCATACACAAAGCATGAATTACCTTTACATGAATATCTATGGATCTTCAAAGAATATCGATCTTTGGCAAAATGAAGCCCACAGATTGGTCTAAAACCATAAATATCAATTATCTTTACAAAAATATGATAAAATAACTATAAATATGTAAATAATACATCAATCTTTGGACATAATGCACCAAAATGAGCAAAGATTCTACAAATTATAAAGATCAAATTAAAGGCCCTCCTTCTATCACTAATGAATCTCCTTCTGTTGATGCATAAATGTGTACCACAAGTGCCCAGAGTATTTAAGAACACTTCTCAATTTATAATTCTAGGAGTTTAGTGCATAAGTTGTGGTTTATGATAATCCTATTATCTATTGGTGGAATAGAGGCAAAACAAGTGACTATTTCAAAATATTTATATTATTTGGTGGTTGGGAGCCACTATGACCAAATAGTAGATCTATGTAAATTATGTAGTACACTATGCTAAGATCAATGAATTATGATCAATAACTAACCTAGGAATTAATATAACATGGATATTTAAAATGTCCATTAAACTAAGGTGATCTAGTTAAAGAAACAAGCAAAAGAAAGGGTAGGGTAGAAAGAAGGGTGTTGATGGTCTTGTTTTAGACATTATGACAAAGTTTAGATTTCATCTAGATATGTACTTAACCAAAGTGTAACTTAAAATAGATTAAGACAAAATCACATCACATATCAGGTAGACTTCTAAGGATTGTGAGAAATAATGCAAATCAAAACCAAGCTTACTTTAAAAATTTACTCCTATAACCAGATAACTAATGCAAATCTACAAATGCAAAGAAAATAAAACAAAGCAAATTAAGGAATCTTTAGTTAACCTAGCATCATCAAAAGTTAAAAAATCTGAAATCAAATTTATACACAAGGAATTCATAAGATCCATTCAAATATCAAAGTGAAACTAGACAACTAATAAAGAAACCATATAACACTTCTTACAAGCAAATACTAGACAATATTTGCAAAATTCCTTACTTATCTTAACTTATCAATGTTTAAAAATTAATTTGGTTCTCATAACTCCCCCTGATACAAATGCCAATGATCTTTTTATAATATGAAAGGAATCATGTGTATAGGATAGGTGTCCTTTTGTTGCATTCTAGAACAAATGATCTTTGTTAATGAAATGACCTATAGACAATGTGATTTTATAAATTACACTTGTATATACAAAAGGAATATCCTATTTCATAATATAATAGAATTATGGTTAAAAAAATAAAATTCTTTTTTCTCCTAACCTTTGGATCCACTGGCTACTATAAGATCTTTATGGTTCATTGATGCTTCTAGCCTAATATAGGCATGGTTCCATCTTCAAGATGCAAATCCTTTTAAAATTTCACACCAATGGGCAATAACTCAACTATTTTACATAGATGATAATCTAGGCTCTCCTTTTCATTACAAGGTTTGAAGGGTTTATTATTTGGCTTATTCTACTCATATGGCTTTAATGTGGCATTTTCATGGCATCCCAGGCCATCTTGTTCATTACTTTCTGAAATGATCATTGAATTTTAGAATTTGGATCCAAGTTTACTATGTTAAAATTGAGATCTACATGACCATCATTTTATGTTTGTGGGAACATCCTTGATGGTCACATGACCATCAATTTTAACCATGTGATCAAGGTTCATTTCTATATTAAAATTGATGTCCTTATGATTGTCATTTGACATCTACAGGAACATCCTTGATGGTCATGTAACTTCCAATTTTAATCATGTGATCAAGGCTCGTTTCTATGTTAAAATTTACATCCTCATGATCATCATTTGATGTTTGATGGAACACCTTTGATAGTCGTGTGACCATCAATTTTAATATAGTTATGAGGATTACCTACCAAGCCTACCACTTATCATGTTTTGGTTCACTCTGTACCTATCCGTCCTTGTCAGCTAACATGATTTTACCACGTCATGGTTCAGTGTTAACTCAAAGATTCATTTGAAAAATTTTGACTTGATACACCCTATTCATTAAGATTTGTATGCTAGAATGTGTATCATTGATCTTGGAAAGGTGCTTGATGTTTAATTAAGGTCCACTATTTTCATCATTGATCATGCTCCATTTGATTTGGATCCTCCACTTAAATACATGTCATAGATTGGGATCCATGTAATTAAACATGATTTGTCCCTATATTTTATATAAATGGAATTAGGATAAAAATGATTAAGCTAAGTTCTAAATATATTTAAAGGGGCTCATGAATTTAAAAATAGACTTAAAATGAAGGCTTTGGACCATGGTTTTGTTCGTATTAATAAATATGAATGTTTTAGTCTAAGGTTTAAGCTAAGTTTGTAGCATGAAAAAAGGACTTTGAGAAATTAAAAGGGACCACGCATAAGTATTTTAACCTAATAATATTTTTTAATCTAGGCTAAACATAAAAAAATGACCCTATATAATATGACTTAACATAAGGTCTTAATCTAAGGTTTCATTATAAAAATAAATATGATGAAACTTTGGGATAAGGCCTTAGGCTAAGTAATAAAAGTGACCCTACATTTTTATTTGGACCATGCTAAGATAAGAGGGACCATGCGATATAAAAATAGACCAAGTGTGAATTTTTTGCCTAAGGTTTGGTTGTGTTGAAAAACATGACCAAACCTTAGGATAAAAATTAAACTAAGTCCATGGAATTGAAACCATTCCCACTTAAAATTAAAATAAAATCTCCCACTAATTTTAAACTTGAACTAAAAGGTCCAAGCAAAACATTATGTTAGGATTTCTGACTAAAAATTATAATTAATCAATTATAAACTAAGGTTAGTAAAAGATCAATTTAACATTGAAGCAAAAAACCCTAAGCATGCTCAACCCCAAATGGGCTCCATCAAACCTGTAACCTAAAATATAAATATCTAATGTTAGTAATTTAGACAAGATTAAATTAGAACCATAAACAAACAAGTTAGCCAAACCATGGTGTGTATGATCTTCAAATAAAAATAATGTGTAATCATGATAATGAAACTCTAATCAAGTGGATTTTCTATTTCAAGGCACAAATTTGCATAATTTGACATATGAATCCCCATTTTTTATAAATAGGGGTATGTTGAATTTAACACATTTATTTGGTGGGTATCCATATACCCCTATAATATGTCTAGATAGATTATAGGCACATCTCATGGCCTAGAGGGCTATAGTAAAAACTAACTCAATTATAATTAGAATTCATTAGTGAGTTGGAACAACCATACATTTGAAACCAATTTAGATTACCAATTTTATTATTATTTTCATCTGAACTCCTAAACCAAGAGTGGGGTCTCCATTCATGAAATACATGACATTTATAAAACTATTAAAAATCATCCCAACTTTGATGCTATGACATTATCATTACTTAGGAAGGATCCACCACTTAGAAGATGAGGTTCACTATATGAAAGTAACTACACATCCCCCTAACATTAACCAAGATGCCTTCAACCCTCTAGTGAAAACCATAACCATTACCCTTTAGACTCCCACTCCAAACCATTTTTTTAGACTAAACAACCTCAAAACATCTACCCTTCCCATATAGGAGGCTCTTAGGATTAGTGCCATTACTGACCTGAATAGACTCATCAACACTGTAATGGGTCATATTCATGATTTAAGGAACAACCAATAATATAAAAATAAGGAATGAACCCCAAACCTTCTACCTAGGTTCATTCCTCATCCATTCCCATCCAAATAAAAACTTATTAGTCATCATAATAAAAAACTTACTTGTTCCTACCACAAAATGATCATATGCCCCACCAAGATATGCCTCTAACTGACCCCTTAGGGACATTCTTATTGATGGTGTACCCAACCCAAATTCTTCTAAATTATATTCATCTTATCAAACTCCCATATAAACCCTAATTGGAAGCATATATACTTACACTCCACCTTTGAAAAATAATGTGGTGACGAACAACCCACTATTCTTTATCCCTCTAAGTTATGTGTCCCCCATGTACACTCTTCCAACATAGATGGGCTATATCCCACCTTAAGTCACCCATGGATATGCACAAAACACATATGTCCCTCAATAAAATATCAACCCTTCAGAAACTAATAATTTACCTCTTTACTTTAATATGTTCTCTAAATCTACTCAACTAAAAAATTATTTTTTCACTTATACCAATTCACCTTATTAGGCCTATTCTATTCCCTTTAGTGGTTATCTAACTAACCCCTATGCGATCCTACCAATTCAATCCAATCTTATCACATAAATAACTAAATTTAGAAATATGTAGACCAATTGTAATTATCTTAAAGACCCCCTTAATAATAATATACAAGGATTTCTTATCCCACTTCCCATACCAGACCTTCATAAGTTAAAAGGGGAAGGACATCTAAATTTAGACGTCAAGGTGTACACTATGATTGTCAAGGAAATTATACATTAGGATGGGGTTGTTGCCAAAAAACCTAGGGGAATGCCACTTGGTTGATGTTACTACTTCTTTGAGGGGTCTATATATTAATTTTTCCAACTCATGACTGAGTTTGTCAAAGCCTTCAATATGAAGAAAACCCTAAAGAATGACATACAAGAGTTCTTACACATCAAACAAGAACATAATGAGTTGTCTACCCATTTCATCATAAAATGATGATATGTATTATATTCCTATACCAGTTCACTCTACATGGATCAATAAGAACTATGCGACCTCTTCCTCCACTCCCTTAATAAGGAGATGAGAGAAGATGTTTATAAATTCCCATATTAATCCTATGAAGAATATATTGAGAGTGCCTTATAGATTGACCAAGTGGCCATTTATAGTGGTTAGTAAACTTACAAGACTAGTGGATGCATCATCACCCCAAACCAAAATGATGAGGGATTTTAAAAATGAGTCTAAATAATACCAATAACCAGGGTCCTAAGGTTCTAAATCAAAATAAGAATGCCATCACTAACAATCTCATTGACCAGAATATAAATCAAAACCATGTGAATAAAAATTAGTATCATCCTATGAATAACACCAATGCCACTAAAAATATGGGTGATAAGATTTAAAATTTTATTCCTATCATTCATGAGTTTGATTTCAAATAACCAATACCATATAATATGTAGCACCAAAAATAGAATCAAAATCCATATTAACATGTCAAGTAATGCCCCTAGTTTCAAAACCAAAATTATTATCAAATAAATAATCAGCAAGGGTTTGGTCAAAAGAGATAAAACATGAGGCATAGGGCATATGATCCCAATGTCTATTTCCTCTTCCATTGAGTTATCAAGAATGATACTTAGAATTGTAAGAAGTATAATAAATTTATCCAAAGGGTCCCAAAAGATCAAAAGCAAACATATGTTGACATATTCTTAGGGAATGATAGTAAAAGCCCCTAGGCCCTTCAAAATGGTCTTATAACCCTTAAAAATTAAAATATTTAAATATACCAAAAAACTTTTCCTAACTACTAGGTTCATGCTATCCAAAATCAAAAACAAGGTGGCCCACAGTATGACTCAATTCAACAAAATCAACCCATAACAATGTGTACCCATGATGTTGAAGTTTCCACCTTTAGATTGATAATACTTGATGTTGATCCTCAATTGGGAGTACAAGGAAAAACCATAATGATAGGATTTGTAGAGTGATAAGTTGAATAAGAGGTGAATACTATTAGTTGCACTAGAGAGTATCGACCTATGACTCTTCATATTCAAACATTTTGTAAGTTGATTCTATCCCTAAGCCCTTGAGAAATATGATTTTATCTCTTATCTAACCAAGACATTCTCCAAAATTTAATTCCTTGATTTACATAAGAACTCCCCCACTCATTGATTATAATTGATCGATGCCCTAGTAATGGGGCATTTATCTAGTGTTACCCCTTCACCATAGGCTCATATCAATCACATTGATCTAGATATGTTTCATCCTAGTCAAGAATATCAAGACACTAATTATTTTTTGATTTATGTAGTATTCCTCTTGAATGTGAGATGACAAGGAAGAAAGATTTGACCTTGTTTATATAGGTTTGGATTTATAATAATTATGTGAAGAGAGCCATGGGTGATGATGGAGAGAATCAATATTATCCCCTTTTCCTTCTTATAAAATCTTGTTTATGAGAAACTAATTGTTCCATGAATTGTAACACCCTATGAGGCTATGATATCCTCAAGTCCACTTCCATAGGAACCATTATGATCCTAGTCACTCTGGGTCCCAAGATGGTGCTAATTGAGTTCTATGTCATAAACAAAGATACCAACTATAACATGATATTGGGAAGGATTTGAATACATAGGATGAAGGCTATCCCTTCAACCTTATTTCAAAAACTTTAGTTCCTACACCTAAAGAACTAAAGTAGCTAGGTTTACACATTAAGTACCATCTACCTACCAATGGAGTCATGTGACACTTGTAGTTGGTCAATGTTACTGAACCCATGAATCTCAAAGTGGTTATATTAAAGAAAGGGGATGAAATACCTCAAAATATATTAAAAGATAATTCATAATAGAAAGATGTAGTGATGGCTAAAATTTTTCTTGGTTCATAACCAATCATTAGTTTAGTAGTTTCCAATATGTCTATAATTGAAATCATCAATATCTTGAAAAAAGACATGGCACCCACCTCCTATTCAACCCATGAGGGTTAGCAACCTATAAATTCTTTGATTATCAAAGTCATAGACCTAAAGAGGGGTTAATTATTCTATCTTATTTATACATGATATAAATGTTAGAGAATTAAGGCCCTCCTTTCATAATAACCTTTCTCATGACTATTATCATATTCACCTAATGCCCAACCACATAGTGGTAATTTTTACTTTGCATTCTACTATCATTACTTCTAAATATCTTTTAATCATGCTCTTGGATCATGATATGACAAGGCCATACTAGTTTTACAAATTTATTGATTCATTAGCTTTGTTCCCTCTTTAGATTTCAACCATTCTACTTTAGCCCACACTAAGTTGTGGCTTACATCATATATCAAGTTCCTTAATAAGTAGTCACACTATCCTTTTCCTCTAACCATGTTGTTACTCAAATATAAAATTTATACCTTAACAATAGGTACCATAGAGATTAACATTGGATGTCATGCTTATCCACACATTCCTAAAGAGAGGACTTCTTTGTGAGGGGATCCCCTAGGGATCCACTTGTTGAGTTAATATGAGCCTTACCACACACAATAATGGGAAAAATATAGTCACCCATGTATTATCAATAGTAATGTAAGCTGCATAATTATGTTCATAAAATTTTCATGTTGAATCAAAATCATAACTATGTTGGGATATTTTCCACACTAGAAAATTGTCATAACTATGCCAACATACTTCCCACACCAAAGAGGAAGTATAGTAAATAGCCTCTTGAGTTTCCAAAGGTGATTACTTACCTCATTATAGATTTTATAAGTAATCATTTTAAGTTCTTAGAGTTACTTCATTTTTTTAAATCAAAGCACAAGAGTTATCCTTTTGAATTTACTCAAACTCTTCCATTCACCCTACAGCAAGCAAGGGCTCATCATTCTTCTAAGTCTTGGGACCAAAAACCTCAAGAGGGGTTACCTGAAATTATATATATCCATATACTTGAGATATTAGAATACCAAATAATGTTTCCAAATGACTATCCCTATTCTACACATGATCAATGGGTCCTCTACTATGATGGGGCCAAGTGCTGCCTAGATTTTGGGGTATGAGTTATTCTCATTTCCCTTGAGGGGTGAATCATGCCTTTTGGTTTTAATATATAATTTGAGTGTATGAATAATGGGGATGAGTAAAAATCCATATTACTTACCATTCTCATTTTAAACCATTTAGGAATTCAAAATTTAAATATCTAAGGTGACTCATAGTTGGTTGTGAACCAAGTTTTTAAGGCCTATCAAACTAAAGATGAACATATTCAATTATATAAATCCACTATATGGGATATTAATAAAGACTTTGAATTATTTTTTATAGAGGTAGTATATAGGGGAATAAACCAACTTGATAAATCAATGGTTGTTTCATCTTCACACTTTGACCCTCATCCTATTATATTAGAGTCTAATTTCATAGTTATAGTCAGGACAAAACCTCTTGTGCACAAAAATCCTAGTGACCAAACCATCACTCATATTAGAAGAGATGATAATACAATAATCCTTGACTTATATGAGAATTATGAGGATATTATTGAGTTATTTCAAGCCTATTATGGCCTCTTATAGTTTCACCACAAGAGAGGCTTCACTCTTACTTGCTATCCTACATCTACCCTTAGGGGTGAATACTATGATTCTTACTACCAATTTGAGGAGTACCTATCCTCTGATGATGAAATGAAATTTTCAATATGGAGGGTAAGGATCATAATATTCCCCCATCCCATAATGTGTTTGAGGAGGGAAATGCCTCCCTTAGTGAATAAACCATTGACATTAAAATTGGGACCAAGGAGAGTCCCAAACTTCTCAAGCTTGGGTCTTTGCTCTTTATACAGGAGCAAAAAGAACACAAGTGACTACTCACCAAGCTCTCAAAAGGTTTAAATCCTCTTACACTGACATGGTAGGCATCAAACCTAATGTGGTTTTCCAAAACATAGTTACAATGCTTGATGGAAAACCAATCAAATAAAAGCTTAGGCCCATAAATGCCAAGGTTACATTGATGGTAAAAGAGGAAGTTATCAAAATTTTAAAAGTTAGATTTATTAAGATGATGGATTATTCTAAGTGGATGTCAAATATTATCCCCATTATTAATAAGAATGATAAAATCAAGATATGTATAGACTTTTAAGATATCAATAAAGTATGTCCTAAAGCTGACTTCCCTCTCCCTTTCATTGACATCATTGTTGATGCAATAACATGATATAAGTTGCTATCACTTATAGATTTATTATTATGTTATAATAAAATTCACATTTATGATGAATATTAGAGTAATACCTCCTTTAATATGACATGGGGGACCTTTTATTATGTCATGATGATATAGGTTGCTATCACTTATAGATGGCTTCTTATGTTATAATAAAATTCACATTTATGATGAATATTAGAGTAATACCTCCTTTAATATGACATGGGGGACCTTTTATTATGTCATGATGATTTTTGGTCTTAAAAATGTAGGGGAAACATACCAAAGGGCCATGACCCACACATTCCATGATCTTATTCATAATATAATGGAGGTCCATGTAGATGATATTTTAGGGAAAGTGAGGTGAAAAATAGACTACTTAGGGATGTTACACTTCATCTTAAAATACTTAATAAAATATGGTGTTACTCTTAACTTGAAAAAATATGTGTCCATAGTCACTGGTAGAAAAATCCTAGGGTATATCATATCTTAAAACACGATTGATATTGATCCTAACAAGATTCAATCAATCTTATAAATGCTTCCTCCCAAAAATGAATCAAGAATAAAAATGTTTTTAGGTGAGTTATAATATATTCTATGACTCATTCTTGATCTCACCTATGATATTCATCTTATCAATAACCTAATTAAAGTGATAAGTGTATTAACTTGGATAGATGATTGTCAGGAGGAATTTGAAGCAGTGAAATGATTTCTTATGTCTCCCCCATACTATTGGCACCTAAATTAGATAGGTCATTGATATTTTACATTGGATAAACTAAGGTGTCTCTTAGATTCATGTCAGATTAGGAGCATGATACTGATAAAGATCTTGAAATTTATTTCATTGGCCTCACCTTTATTGATTATGAGATGTGATACACTCAAGCATAAAATGAATGTTTATATCTAGTGTTTTCAACTAAATGGTTGTAACATTATATGCTTAATCAAGAAATAAGAGTTATCATGAGGTCTCAATCCTTATGTACTTTCTAACCCAACTAGCTCTTTAGGAAGGATGGGAATTTCATCACACTCCTAAGTGATTGATTTAACTTAAATAAACCAAAATTTCATTAAGGGATAGATCATTTCTAACTAGTTGGTTGATTCTCCCTTAGAATTTAATGATATTTTCGATACTAGCTTTGTTGATGAATTGATTTTCTAGATAGAAAAACCTACTATTAACTCTTCTCCTTGGTATGTAGATATCATCAACTACCTAATTGAACATACTTATTTATAAGGTGCCAAATAATATCAACATAAGAATATTTACATCATCACATATAAGTATGTTATTTTATTCATAGTTATATATCATAAGGCCTTTGGTAGAATGTTACTCAGATGTGTTGACCAAGAGGAGTAAAAAGAGTCATTTTCATTATCATAATGGTGTTTATGGTGGAAACTTTAGTGGACACATAACCACTCATAAAATCCATAGGTTGGGATATTATGGCCCACCTTAGACCATAATGCCATTGATTATGTACAAAAATGTGATAAGTTCAAACATTTTACACATGAGATACATATTCTTAGTAGGGAATTGTAGGCCATAGTCACCTTATGGCCCTTATCCACTTGGGGATTATATTTAGTAAGTAAGATATCACACCTCAAGATTTATGATTTATGTAATAAGTTTTATATATCACACCACTTAGAATCCTTATATTACCCATAGGTCAACAATCAATTGAAATCTAATAACAAAACTATGAAGTCAATTTTGGTTAAAATTATTATTATAAATGAGATTGACACTTAAATCTCTATCTAGCACTTTATACTTATAACAAAACTATTAAGACACCCACAATGGCAACTCCATACACACTCATGTTTGGATATGAATCTATTATACCACTATAGGTAAAGATACTTAGTCTTTATTTTTCCCTCTAGGGCCTCCTTGATCATGAAGAATACAAGGTGTGACTATCTTAATTAGAAGCTTTAGATGAACATCCTATTACTAATGAAAATAATCATATTGATTATGTTAATCATATGGGTAGATAATACCACAAAAAAATCCATGAGTGCCCAATTCATGTAGGATACCTTATCCTTAGGCTTGACAACTGAATTGACAAAAATAAAGAAAGTCAAAAATTTAGATCAAATTTGTTAGGTCCTTACCTAGTGACCAAAGACTTTAGTAACAAAGTTTACCAGTTATGAAATCTTGAGGGAAAAGAGTTTTGTGAATTTCTAAACTCTTTTCACCTAGAACATTTCTATATCTAGTACTTTCATATCATATTGCCTTCATTTTCATAGCATTTTCATAGTTTTATTTGATGATTATTTAGTTGTTAATTTTCACAATGTATAAATTTCAGAATGCAACATATCATATCATCCCATTTTCATAATACATTATCATCGTAAAAAACATTTTCAAGATAAAAATTACATTGGTTTTTGTATTAGTTATTAAAAGTAGATTAAACCTATTTTCCCTATGTCTTCTTACACAACATAGAAAATCCTATCTTAAAGTCTAGTCTAGAAGCTTGTCCATGGAAGATTATCCTCTTAGGGTGCCTCATAAAGTGATAGATTAGCATGATTAAAAATATGTACCTTTACTCAATTATCTTAGTTTTTGATTATGAGCCCTTACATATTACTAATTGTATGGGGCCAAAATTTGGGGGTAAAAAGCCTTGAAAATAGAAAAGTAAATACTCTTATGAAAATCAAAATCTTATGCAAAGATAAAAGTTATATTTCATGATTCTTGCCCATACTATCCTTCTGTACTAATCCCTCACATCTTATTGGTTATATGGGGTTATAATTGGGGAGAGTTTCCCTTACTCACCTACATATGACCTTTGGTGATGAACACATGTGACTTCCTAGTCAAATGAGACTAAGTGTAGGGGGTCACAAATGAAATATAAAAGGTTAATGCATAAACACTATTAAATCAAAAAATGTCTAAGATAAAATTTACTCTAAAATCTTGCTTACATGCCTATGTAGAAAAGGGTAACTTTATCCCACTTATTGATTCTTCCAGGGCTAGTCATATCTAGATGACACCAATAAAGTTAGTATTTTGCATGTTTTGTAAATAAGCACATTTCCCCCCTTTTTTATTGTAAGGATTAGGTCATCTTTCTTTTTCCTATGAAATTTTGATCTATGGTTTTCATTCTCTATCACCTTATGTTTATCCTATTCCCTTCTCATTCCCTACTACAAATTAAGAGTCATGCATTATTAAGTAAAATGTTGGGTCATCACCTAAAAAATAAATCTTAGCACATTTTACATGTCCCTCACATCATATCATCTACATAAATTTTGTTCCCACACATGTAAGCATATTCCACATTATTATGTATAAAGTAGAGAGATAAATGGTATATCATCACATGCCTAATCATTTAGAGTGAATAATGATAAGAAAAACATATAAATTAAAAGCTCATAATACACAACACACACACACACACATATACACACACACACACACACACACACACACACACACACACACACACACACACACACACACACACACACACACACACACACACACACACACACACACACACACACATCAATTTTATACAAAAACAAGGTCCAATACTAGCACCTATGTGGAGGGCCAATGAACCTCAAGGCATCTAAAAATAATTAACATGTACAATGGTATAAAAAACATCTATAATAAGCCTCAGGAGCCGATCCTCATCATATGACAAGGTCTTAATGCATAAGAACATTAAGGGATATCACCCTGATAATGTCTCCTAATAATGCCTCCTTTTGAGGTTATCTCACCCATTACAACCTAAATGCTAGTATGGTAGCCCCTATTAGTGTTTCCCTCTAAAATTGTCCCCATGTCTTATGGTTATAGGTTTAGGTTCCTCCTCCTCTTCCTAACATCATATCCATAGGAATTCTACTCTCCTTGCCATGTCCAGTAAGGTGATGTTATATATCTTCAACACTATCATCATCATAGATGATTGGTATATTTAGGTAAAGATATATATATATATATATATATATATATATTCTAACAAATCCATATAGAGAGTCTAGGATATGTCAAGATTTGATATTTATTCATTTCAGTGCTTAGCTATAAAATATTGATTAGGATGTCCCTAATCATACTCCTCCACCAGATCATGGTATCTACAATCATAGAGTGAAAAATCAGTGTTATTTTTAGTTGATAAAAAGATCCAAAACATGTAAAATCAACTAAAAAGTTAAATATAAACTATGAATGAAAATATGTAAATCAATATTTTACCTAGATATCCCTAATGCCAATTGGGGTTAAAATCTTCATATATGACATCCTCCTCATCACTATTTAGGTCCTCTTCTAGATCATCATACTCTATAGCCTCATTGTCTCCACCTCCTTGATGCAGTCACTATGTAGGGTCCTCTTGAGTGGGTCCCTAATGTGGTGGTGGTGGTGGGCCCATATATTACTACCCCATTAAAATATATCCTCCTCCCCCACATGGATAAGGGGGAGGTCACTATGCCACTCTTGGTTGAACTAGTTAAGTGATGGGCACCCCTCTCATAATAATGTGCCATTCCAACTATCCCAATCTCATAGCTCACGCAGCCCATATTCCCCTTTAAACATTCCTAAGGACATAAAGATTACCCATATAGGGAATGCTAAACTATTGTGGTACCATATCTATACTATGCACCTTTAAAATCTCTTCCTAATTATTGTGTTACAGGGTTCAAAGAGTTTTTATCTAATTTTGAGATAACTAACATTTTTATGTTGTGTTGGTTTTTCCTTTAGATTCATAGGTAACTGACATCAATCTTAATCAACTAGTATCCTTTCATCACTACCATCATTAATTCTTTATGAGATCGATCAAAATTAGTTGCCTTATAATTGACATTGGTTAGTTTTGACCAATGTCAATCTATGTGTTTTTAAAATAGGAAACCCAAGAACTATGTTTTGAAAAAATGTTTACTCATCATTGAAAGTGATTCAAAGCAAGGGGAAACTCTCTAACCCTTGCAGGTCTAAGGTATAATTAGAACATGAAATTATAAGTATAGATTAATGAACATTTTATTATAGGTGTTAAAAATGAATTTAGATAAGTCATATACACTTAGATTTGGTGTTAAAATGAATTTATTAAATCTTGAACATTTGACTTTAGTGTTTAAAAGGAACCTAGAATTGATAAGTCTTAAAACACTTCAATTTGGTACCTAAAACAAATTTTTTAAGTCTTTAACACTTTATTTTTAGAGCTTAAAATGAACATAGGTGTTTTTTCTTAAATGGTTCTATGAAAATTCTTACAAGTTTTTCAAATAAGCCAAGGGCCCAAAGAACTTAATCAAACATCTCAATTTGATGAAATAAATCAACACTTCACTTAGATTTCAAATTTATTGAAAGTGTTTTTTGCTTGTTTGTTTATTCAAAAAGAAGAATGTGTGTATGCTCTCCCCCATCCCCTATAGGGCATTGGGGTGACCCAAAGTACCTATTTCACTTGATATTTATGACTAGTCCAAGGCATAGAAAGATTATTGTCTAGGATCTCCCCAAAACTTGCATGGTTTAGGTGATATAAAAGCAACCCTAAAGTCTTTATACATAGTTTTGTTTTTCATTTCAATTTGGCCTATGAAGGGGAGTTCATATCTTATTCACAAGTTATTTAGGGAAGCTTTAACCTAGGGTTTCATCTCTTGGGATTGTCTTAACCCCTCTCCATAGGGGGTATATAAATTGGGATCTCCTCATTAGGATGTTTGGTTTTTTGGTTAATCAAACTCCACTAGTGGCAAGCCAATCTAGAATGTATGATAGATCAGGACATTGCTCTACACTAAGCAATTGATGGATGTAGTGATTATGAAAAGGATAAGACATTTTCACAATAAGTCGATTGACATAGATCCAATTAACATGTTTCATCTCTTGCATTAACCATGCTTGGGACCCTATAGATGGTCATAAATTATAAGTTTTAGTTAACCCCATTTGACTAAACTTGATAGGATCTAGGATGTTATACTTAGTTATATTTTATCATTTATCCTTTATAGCTTGGTGTTTGAATCTAAAAATTTGTTGATTTATACCACATGAAAATGAGTTGTTTTTCCACACTATTCCTTTGTTTGAGGAGGTGTTATGACATCCATTTGACATTGTGCCTTTTTCCCTTAAAAGACCTTTATGTCAAAAATGTTATGTGTGTCACTTGATTGAAATGAGTAATGTTACACTACCCAAATCAATCTAAGTTTGAGCCTTATAAGTATTTGAAACAAAACATCATCATATATTTTTGGAACAATAACATCGTTACACTACCCAAATTTTTTCAGACTTCTCTTACCTCATGTCTAATTTACCATTATTTAAACCAGTCCATGTGCCTTGTTGGATCTTAGTTTAGTGTCTTTATACCATTCAAATTTTCCTACCTTATTGGTCAAAAATCCTATGTTTTCCTAAGTTGAGTTTTAATTAAACTTTCCAAAGTTTAAATTCAAACATTGATCAATTTTTGTTTATACCTTGCTTAATTGTGGCTTAGACATAGATCTTTATCTTTTAGGTTTCATAACTTAGGTTAATTTTTGACCTAAAATATAAAAAATATATTTTTTGGCATTTATTTGAGAGAATTAGTTTATCTCCAAGTGCCTTTTGTTTAGTAGCTCATACCAATTTGACCAAGTTCATGTTTGAAATCAATATCTTAGTCTATGCCAAAGTGTTACAAGTTTGTTAGATTAAATATCCATTTGTTTGAGCCTAGCTTTTGATGATGCATTTGGCAAAGAAACCTAGAATCCTTTCCCTTTCTTAGTTTAGACATATTTGGAACACTTTAGACCCTAGATTTTGGTATTTTTTTTCTATTTCATCCACTTATCCTTTTTTATGTGAGACATTTAATGTTAGACATTTGATGTTATACTATTTTTATAAAGTTTAGTCATAAACCATTTTAGAGATAGAGATCCATCCCTTTGACCAAGTTAGATATAGTTTGAACTTTTTATCTTTTCAGACATATATTTTTAGATTTTATATTACTCTAACCCCTCTTATCATGAAAAATATTCCATTGATTTGACCATGTCTCACTATACATGTAGTGGAGTTATGTATAATCTAAGATATGGAAATGTGGTTGCATAAGATGACTTTGTGCAAGACCCTTATGGAGATGATGTCATTTATGATATGGATTATTATCCACCTTAAAACACTCAATCAAGGTGAGTCAAGATCCTTTGGCCCATTATTTGGTTAACATACCTCCATACTCAAAGTAGAACCAAGAAAAAATGTCCCAATATTTAGATAACATACCTATAGTTACAGAACAAGTCTGAAAACAACCATATTATGTTATAATATCATCAGCCTATGACCCTTATATATTTGATCATCAATTGTTATTGAATAAGGATGAGGTCTTAATTAGAGTTGTAGAAGTAGGGGCTAAGTTTTTGACATACTTTCCCCATGAAAACTTGCCAAGTCTAGTAAAAGGGCCTTACAACATGTCTTACAATCAAAACATTGAATAAGCCTCTTCTATAAACCCTCATGCTATAGTAACAATGCTGTATCAATATCTTCATATGCTTGTTTCACAAAAGGGCCTCATGGAATACCACTTCATTCAAATGTAGACAACATACTAGACATATCTAAACCTAACCTATAAATTTAATAATATGACCATGTCAAATGTTCCTCTTGTTAAGTTAGCTCCTTAAATAAGAGTCTTAATTGAATTGAATTGCTAATAAAATTAAGGTTTAGACCCAATTACATAAAGCACCTCAATAGAAAACATGTTTAATACACAAACTATCAAGGAAGTGTCTTCTACTTCTATGTAGAATAGTGTGTTCTACATAGTGGACAATACATAAGTAGCATCCAATTTAGACCAAAGTGGTTTGAATGCATAAATAGCTAGTCAACAATAAAATGTGTCATTATTTAACACAGTGAGTGGTTTATAAACATAGGGGGAAGGAACTTCTACATCCCAACTATAACCAAGTATCGCTAATCCTCAACTAACTTATTTTTCAATCACACAACATAGGGGATTAAGCAGTCAACCAATGAATAGTGTCATGACACATGTGACAAATATTACTCCACCCTAACAAGTGATGAGTAAAATTCCACAACAATAGGCACCATCCAACATACCAACTCATTAGAGGCAAAACATCTTGCCACCTCAACAAGAGGAAATCAATGTTCCACCTTACTAGGTAGTGATAAACATACCTCTTCAGTTGTAGATGAACATGCCAATATAATCACAATAAGTGTTTACTAAATAGTTTATAAGTATTGGTTAGTGATAAATACTAAATATCCAATGTGCACCTACTTCCCAAAATGGATTTGTGTAATCTAGAGGCTCCAATGTTCCAAAAGTACTAATTAGGTAACAATTGCCTTTTGTTTTTAATGTGCCACAAGTTCAACAATAGGGACTTGGTTCAAAATTTCCCCTCAATCAACATGGTTTAACTAGTCATCAACATGTCCCTATTCAACCACAACAAGCACAATACATCATATACCTCCATCCCAACCATAATTTCCCAAAAACTAGGACTATACCCAATCCTAACTAGAATATCACATAAACATGCATCCAATTTCAATAATCACACCCTAATACACATATGCATATTTATAATTCATTACCTAGCCAATCTAACATTCTCTAAAAATTCCTCCATTATACCCCAATCAAAGTAATCCACTTGTGACTGCCCAACCTCCACCTCAAGCTAATTTCCCACTAGTTTCCTCATACAAGAGATACAATAGATGAAAGATGCAATTGCCACTATCCAAGTTGGGAAACAAACCAAAAATTTCAAGTTTGATGATGTGTGTTTCTACCCATTCAACATGAAGTACTTTAAAATACCATTTATTCTAGGGTATGAACCACCAAAATTCAATAAATACAAGGGTATAGGAGATCCCATAGCCTATATGAAAGAATTTTTTGTTATGTGCCAACTAGTGGCCTATAAAGACATATACCCATCATTATTATTTCTAAGGAGTCTAGTAAGATAAGCCTTGGAATGGTTCTTGAAATTGCCTAAGAATTTAGTATCTAATTTTGATGATCTTTCAAATAATTTTGTGTAACACTTCTCCTACAATCTTAGACATGAAATTTCATTGGTAGATTTTATACAAGCCAAATAAAAGGCCAATGAAAGCTTCATAAGTTATCTATAATAATGGAGAGCCCTTACAATTTGATTCAACCATAGTCTATGAGACAAGTAATTAGCCATTGTGTTTACCAGGAATCTACATAGTGAGATAATTTATAACCTGAAGTTGTAGTGTGAGCACACTTTCAAGGAAATAATTGACAAAGGTTTGTTGATCAAACAAGCCCTTATTAACAATAGGATCATTAAAATTACCTCTTTAAATCACAACTAGAATTAGAATTAGAATACTGGCCAAAATCAAAACCAAGTCCAAGCACAAGCATCATAACCAACCCATACCAATAACTATGACAAACCCAAGTAATTCAATCACAATAAAAATGTTATTGGAAATGGAGTAACTAAGTTGCAACATGTCCAAATTATTCAAACATTGTCTACTTAGTCTATACTGCATATGAAAATTACTCCTAACCAACAACCTCTTCAACAAATGTAATAAGCATAACATAATAAACTAGTGCAATAAATACAACCTTTACCTTTGCAAAAACCTCCTCCAAAGATAATTGTGACTACTCATCACACCTTTAGTGACCTTGAAGAACCCATTTAATCTATGTTTTGAAAACTAGAAATAACTAATATGATTAATTGGCCTATTTTGAAGCACTATCCTAAGGGCATTGACTATCCAGACTGGTATAGGCCAAATTAATTATGTGAGTATCATCAAGTTAATGGCCATAATTTGCATCATTGTGTGCAAATTAAACATGTTCTAGAGAATATGTTGGAGAATGGAGAGCTAACATTGGTGAATAGATGAATATGGTTATGTGTGGAGGACCGTGGTCTTTTGGTAAATGTTCTCTCACTATTAAAAAATGGGAGCCTAACATGGATCTCTCAGATTATTTTTTCTTAACTACTCCCATATGGGTTAGACTTCCTGGCCTCCCTTCAGAGTTTTGGCATGAGGACATTTTTAAAGGTATTTCCAGTTCTTTTGGTGAACTTGTTGCATTAGATAATGCTACGGCTACTAGATCCAAACTTCGAAGTGCCAGACTTTATGTTAAAGTGGCAGATCTGAATCATCTCCTAGAAAAAGTGGATCTAATATCCAAGTTGGGTAAAAAAACTCAAGGGATTATTTTTGAAGACTTGCCCAATTCTTGTTATGCTTGTAAGAAATAGGGGCATATGGTCAAATATTGTCCTTCCAAAAGTAAAAATCATCTTAGTAGTGTTTTGGATGGGAGAAAGACCAAGGTTTAGCATAAGAAAGTATGGAAACTCAAAGAAAATCATTGACAAGAACAAAAGAATAATGAAGATTCTAAAGCTCTACATGCTGAGGCAAAAAAAGAGCCTTCTTTTGAAGATCCTAAAGCTCCACATACTGAGGTGGATAAAGAACTTTCTTTTGAGAAAGAAAATTTTGAGGAAGAAGGACATGAGATGCAATCAGATACTATAATACCAGTACAAAGAATAGATGATTTGACTGATCTATCAAAACAAATTGTTTTTTATCAAATGATAGAAGACTGATGGAGAGATGTAGATGACAAAACTATGCTAGGGAAGATGAATTCTTGGCTAAAGCTAGAAATAAATTAGAGGAGGGAGTCTTTCTTACTTCTCAATCTAGGGATATTTAGGTTGATAATGATTTCCCTTTGGATGAGCTTCCTGTGAATGATAATGGAGAAAACTTAAAGCATATTCTAAACCAAAGAAAAAGGGCTGAAAAAAGACCAATACTAAGGGGGTAGAAACTAGAAGCAGCAAAAAAGACCAACAGACTAAGGTGAAACATCTTGCTTCTACTCTAGATAAATCTGGGAAAAGAGATGAATAACTTTTTAAGGTGAAACCAAATGTTGGTTCTCCAGACAAATCTGGAAGAAGATCCACTAGGAAAACTAGAGAGCTAGAAAGTATGTAGAATATTGTTGATGGCAGGTAGGCAACTATTCTAGATTTTACCCCTAAAAAATAGATATTAAATCATTACTTGGACTATTAGGGGGTTGAATATAACCTATATTTTGATTTTGTCCTTGTATAACCTATTTTTGATGCTACTATTTAGTAGGTTTTAGGAAGGCTTTTCCTGGTGCTTGGTAATGCTTTATCTTTTTTGATTCTGTTATAGGGTTTCGGGGTCCCTTCAAAACCTATTTTTACCTTAATGTAAAACATTGGTGAATAGATCTTCCACCTCTAATCAAAATTTGGGAATCTCTCAAAACCTCTTTCCACAACATGACAATCAAAAACAAAATAAATAAAATAAAACACAACAACAATAGTATCAATAGCTGAGACAACCAAAAAAATTAGTAGTATAACCAACAACATCAACACAATAGATAGAACTAAGTCTAGAATGATGCCAACAACCAATAAAACTACCATGCAATTGCACATGACTATAACAAGGTTATAGGCCATATTGTAGGACCATTTCCATTAATCTGAGACCAAATACCAATCAAATAAGACCATTACTAATCATACCCAATCAACCAACCCATGTCAGTGATCCTTATTTGACCTAGGACTACATACATACATACCAACAAACATGTATTACTACTTTTTAACCCCATACTAATAACCCATCATTTACCTATGACCATACATAAGTGCATTGATAACCAAGACTTATCCTATCTGGTCTCCCTCCACTATCATTTGTTAGTAAAAATAGTCTTGTACCTAATCCTAATTGTGTAATCATAACTCAATAGTCAAATATAACCATACCAAGCCCACAACCATCTACCACTTCACCCATCCAACTAACTATTCTATCTTAAAACAAGCCATTTTCCACTATGCAAAAAAAGCTATTTGACATTGTGGAAAAATTATAGAAGATGCTTGCACAAATCTCCATTTTGGATTTGTTGCATATATCTACCATCCACAAAAATATCTTGATAGAGTTCCTTGGCCAATCCCAAGTTCCTAATGACATATATCCTAACAAATTTCAAGATTTGGTTGGACATCTAGCTCTAAGACAATAATTAGTCTTCAACCAAAGTCATATGTCATCCCTTAGTCCACTGTATAATAATCCATTATACATTTAAGTTGTTATAATTTGACACAAATTGAAATATGTCCTCATAGACATTGGATTAGGTATTAATATTATGTTTCTAAAGCTCATCAAGCTTCTCAAGTGCACAATAAATGACTCACAGCTAGAGATGATCACCATCAAAGCCTATGACAATGAAGAATGAGAATCATAAAGAACCATTGGCTTGATAGTTATCATTGGGCCCTTGACCTACAATAAATTATGCCATGTGTTAAACCTTTATTTATCATATAATATGATTTTGGGGAAGACCTTGGATATATGAAATTTATGTAATCCCATCGACATTCAGTGTATCAAGTAATCCCATTCAGGAATGTAGGTTACTATTCTCAAAGATTTGTAGCCATAAAAACATTACAAGCATTTATAGGTTGAGTACTAAAGTTATAACTACCATTTTGGATTTAATCCAATTATCAATAAGGACAAGGGAAAAGAAATACTTTTTAATTCACTAGAGGCTGAATGCATTGACATTGGTACCCTTGATTCACTTTCCCACATGTTGCTTCCTGAAATGTCTAATCATTATACCATCTCAACTAATAGCCTAGGATAATATTTAATACATGATACCTTCCACATTTCCAAGCTTCCATAGAACCCCAAGTCTTATGGAAGAGCTAAAGGCAAACCACCTTGCATGGAATGGCAAATAAAAGGAAAAACAAAACTACATAATTTAACACCTATCATTTTCATATCAGTCACTGCCAAGAATAGGACCCACTTGCAAATGATGAATCTTGGTTGTATAATGACAAACTAGATGGCTATTATATCAATTCCAAGTATCATATATAAAGCAGAATCATGTAAAGTCATGTGTATGAAGGAGGAGGCCTTAGGCTAAATCAATAGGCCCACTTGAGCCAATTTATACCACTTGGTAAAAAGGAACCTATGGACTTGGATTAGAACCACCTGGGAGTGACCCCAAATATCTTATTCATGTTCCAACACCAATGAATAGTGGTGATGATGCCAATAGTGAAGTAGAGTCTGCTTATAGCCATTTCAATGACCTAGCCAATACTAATTTATTTGACACTAATGCCATTTTTACCCTTCGATTAGTTATTTGACATAATCCACTTCCATTAAATTATCCCTAATTGATATACTAGGGCTAACAAGAATCAATAATGTTGGTTGATGAGTTTTAGAATGTTGAAGATTTCTATAATTCTATAGGCCTTAGGAATAATGTTCTATTTGAAGATCACAAATAAGGGTTCTCAATCAAATTATTTCTTGAAGCCTATTTTGTAGAATGGGTGAACACTCTTATCCATAAAAAATTAAATAAAACATTGAGGTTGTAAAGTGAAAACCTCATCAAGGTGATTTTGGACCAGTGAAATCATAAAGAGAAAGGCTAGTCTAGTAATGAAAACCAATTTCAAGCACCTTTAGATGAGGGTGTTTAACCTTCCTCAAACATAGATTAGGAGACCACCAATGATGAAATTATCTATGGGTTTGAGTTTAGTCTTGAATAAAAACAAGATTTTGATTGAATCATCTAAGAGACCACTAATGATGAACTTGTCTATGGGTTCAAGATTAGTCTTGAAGAATAACAAGATTTTAATCGAATCATCTAGGAGACCACTAATGATGAACTTGTCTATGGGTATGAGTTTAGTCTTGAAGAAAAATAGTCAAATCATCTAGGATTTTCCAACCATACTTGTCAAATGGATATCCCTACCATTGGGGGATTTTGATTCATCATGCCTAGGAGAACTCAAATAACCAGTCCAAATAATGACTCTACCATTGTTGTCTAGTTTAAATCTTTGCCAACCATTCTAGAAGATGGTTCAAACATTATAATATAAGACACTATATAGGTTAACATTGAGACTCCAAATGACCCAAAATGGATCAAATTAGGTGTGTTCCTCACTAAGGAGGAATATGAAGTCTTTATATCTCTATTGATGGAATTTGTTGATATATTTTCATGGGCCTACTTTGGTATTCCTGGTTTGGACCTAACCTTAGTTTTTCACCATCTTGTGGTACATCCTGATGCCAATCCTATAAAGTAAAAATTATACAAGATGCATCCTTACATTACTGTATTAGTGAAAAAAGAGTTGGAAAAACTCTTAGAAGCAAGATGTATTATGCGAATCGACTATTTGAATTGATTTCCAACATAGTGTCAATAAAAAAAGCTAGAAGGAATTAGGATATGCACTAATTTTAGAGACATAAACAATCCTACCCCAAGGAAGACTTTTCTCTACCAAACATTGACATTATTGTCAACTCCATAGTCACTTATGAAATGCTTTCACTGATGGATGGACTTTTAAGGTATAACTAGATCTAAATCATGCTAGAAGACCAATATATAATAACATTCACCACTTCTTGGGGAACATTCTATTATTGGGTTATGCCATTTGGTCTCAAACATCCAAGGGATAACTACCAAAGAGCCATAACCATCATATTTCACAATATGATGCATGACATTATTAAAGACTACATTAATGACATACTAGGTAAATCAAAGACCAAGTCCAATCATAAAACAACACTAAGGAGGATATTTGAGTGAATGCATGAATACAAAGTCAAGATCAACCCTAAGAAATGTGTTTTCAAAGTTATTTCAAGAAAATTTCTTGGCTTTATTGTGTCTCACTGAGGCATTGAAGTCAATCTAGCCAAAGTACAAGCCATAATAGAGATGCCACCACTAACCAATTTGAAACAACTCCATAATTTTTAAGGTAAAATAAAATCCATCATATGCTTCATATTTGAATTGGTTGACAAGTGCCACCCATTCACACACTTAATAATGAAGGGTGTGACATTTCATTGGGATGACAAATTCCAGAAAGATTTTCAATAGTTTCAGGACTATCTAGCAAATCCACCTATTTTATTACCTCATATTCTAGGAAAGCCATTCTTATTAGATCTATCAACTATCGATAAAGCCCTGGGGGTGCTTCTAGATCAACATGATAATAATGGAAAAACATATGCCATGTACTATCTAATCCATACATTGGTAGTGTATGAGAATAATTTTATGCCCATTAAATAATCTTGTTTAACTATGGTCTTTATAGCTAAAAAATTATGACATTACATGTTAAGCAAAAAAACCATGGTTATTTAAAAATTAAATCTTCTCAATTATCTACTATCTAAAATAACATTACAAGGATGCATGGCCAAATGGATTATGCTTCTCAATGAGTTTGAGATATAATATGTGAACCAAAAATCCATCAAGGGGTAAGTTCTTATAGATCAACTTGATGAAGTACCCCTTACAGATATAGAACTATTAACATTCCAATTCCCAAATGAATCCATTATGACCATCATTGAAACACCTCTTGAGGAGTAGCATTGGAAGCTATATTGTGATGGGTCATTCACAACACATGGATCAGGGATATGCCTTTTATTCATTACACCATATGGGGATCTAATCCATAAGGCATCCAAGATCATCTTTATTTGTACCAACAACATGATTGAATATGAAACACACATCAAAAGGATTTGACAAGAAGTATAATAGATCATAAAACATCTCAAAGTTTATGGTGATTCTTAGTTAATCATCAATTAGGTTATAGACCATTTTTAGACCAAGGATGATAAGATGGTGCCATACAAGGCCATGATCAAAACTCTCAAGAAGTAGATTGCTGATGTACAATTTGAACATATATTAAGGGCTAGTGATAAAACAAAAGATGAAATAGCCACCATTAGATATTTGATTCATCATACAGACACAACCAAGAAATACCATTTTCTCATTAAAAATTTGCTAACACCAACTCATGAACCTTCCATTATCATAATGATCTATGGTATTATTGGTCCTAACTCTAGTTGGTGTTTACACCTATATGCCTATTTACATGACCAAATAATGCAACTAGACCTGTCCTATAAATAATCCAAAGCCTTTGTCCACCATGACACATGATATACCTTACTTAGACCAACCCTATACCACCAAAATTTTGATAAAACTCTACTTCATTATTTAACTCTAATAGAATATAAATTAACATTATGGGAAGTTCACAAAGGAGTATATAGAGCCCACACAAGTTGGGTAGTCCTATCCAAAAATCTTTTATGTATTGGGTAATATTGGCCAATGATGGATGGAGATGTAGATACATATGTAAAAAGGTGTGACACATGTCAGTGGCATGCCAATATGATTCATGCCCTAGATAAGACCCTAAAACTAATGCTTACACAATAGACATTTGCTACATGGGGCCTCATATCAATGGGAAGATAAACACCACCTCATCTAATAGCCATAAACATATCCTTACTACCACTGAATAATTCATTAAGTGGGTTGAACCTATACCCCTCACTTACATGACTAGAAAGCAAATTTCCAAATTCATATTTAACCATTCCATTTACCACTATGGTATCCCATCTGAAATTATATTTGATAATGGAAGATCATTTAAGAATAAGGATGTCAAATCACTATGTCGAGTACAAGATTAAATAATATTTTTCCATGGCATATTACCCATAAGGTAATGGCTAGGTAGAAGCATCTAACAAAACCTTTATCAACATCCTTAAAAAGATAATCAATGATTCTAGCCATAATTGGCATCTCCAAATATTCCATGCCCTCTAGCATATCGTATGAATCAATGTATTCTAATAGAAGCCACTCCATATTCACTTGTTTATGGCACTAAGGCCATTCTTCCCACTGAGGTTGAGTTACCTTATTTTCATATCTCTTTGAAGCATGTCCTAGATGATGAACAATATCGAGTCACTCAATTGTAAGAGCTAGATTTAATTGATGAGAAATGAATGGATGCAATTAATAAACTTCAAGCATACCATAATTGAATCCATTACCACTATAATCAGCATGTGAAACATAGAGAATTTGATCTTGGTGATTTTGTTCTTAAAGAAAACTAAAATAATACCATGATCGAGAAGAAACACAAAGGCAATTTCAAACCTAACTAGGTAGGTCCTTTCATCACTATTGAAAACTATGGTGTTGGAGCATATGGGCTTGTTACACTAGACATGGATGAACTTGATGAGCTAATGAACATTATACACCTCAAGTGTTACTTCGCTTGAGTGACCTAGTGTATTATCTATGAGGACCATTTAAAATTGTACCATAATATTGACTTTATTATTTTTATCATACCATTATATCACTTTGTCTTTCTACCATTCTATTATACCATTCCTTTTCTATCAACCAATTTGTTTTGACCATCCCTACCTAACCCATTTGACCTTAGTTCCATTCCATTGGTTCCATATCCACTTTCAGCATGAAGATTTAAATCTATTTCAAGAGTTATTTCAAGTATTCTAGATAGAGGCCATATTTTTGGAACAATATGATAGTGGTTCGGTAGTTGCATCCTTCAATTCTTGTTTCATTCTTATACCATGTCAGCTTGATTAAAACCCCCTTTGGGAAAATCAATGTCCTACCATCTTGATAGTAATTATAACCACCTATGGGCATATTAGTATCATTGACCTATGCCATTATATCCTAGTTATAACTACCTATGGGAAAACTAGGGGTAATACTTATTTATCATTCCTTGAAGTACCACCTTGCCATACCTATGCCACACTATGTCATTTACCAAATTTGCCTATTTATTTTGAATTGGTTATTACACTAATCAAATCCTTATATTATAAGGTAGAACTAATTTAATTTGAGGTCCCATCTTGGGACTATGTAGGTATCACTCGATTTACATTGAGGTTAGCTCAGTCACTCTTTAGCCATGCTCTCACCATTTTACAAGCAATTTAAGTTTGAATGCTCTCATCATTTTATGAGCTTGGACTATTTAGTATGTCATTATTCTTGATTGAGTTGAGATGCTCCAAAATTCCAAAAATATTTGTAAAATAGATTTATAAAATCCAAAAACATTGACCACTTCTTTGCCTTAAAGATTTTAGGAACCCTTACTAAGTCCCAAGAAACCACTTGTCATTTAGTTTCCCCATCCTTTTTGGCCTTTTATCCTACTCTCACCATTTTTTGAACTCATTTCCATATTCTTCTATAACATCCATCACGTTTTTTTTCTCATCATTTTTTTATATCCCATTTCTTGGGATAACTGCATTTGGCTTGAAGTTTTTATTGTATATTACACCATGGAACTATGTAGGTAGAATCCACTTACCTAGCACATCTAGAGCTAGCTCACTCACCCCCTTCTTTTTCTTTTATTCCCCCATTTTGTTTGATTGTTAAGTTATCTCCTATTTTCTAGGGGAAATGTTCATCATCTTGTTGGTGTTATGTTTTTTGTCCTAACATTATGATTAACCATTGTTTATTTATTATTTCTCTTTGTTTGTTTTGTTTGCTCTTTAGTTTTGGTATGCTATTTGTTTCTTTATCTATTTTCCTATTTGTTTGATTTTTATGTTATACCTTGATTCAGTCTACATGCATTCATTGGGTGATTCTTTGTGCATTATTCTTTAATCCATAGATATTCATATGTTAACATTGTCATCATAGTTTCTATCATTGGTGCATTGTTTTCCATTGAGTATTGGATCAAGAGTCAGTCCATATGCATATTTTGTCTAAGTCATTATGGTGTTCTATATAGAAATGCAATAATGATACTCATTGGCACCAACATCAATCCTGATCTAATCTAAATAATATCCCAAATAGAGTAATTAAACAATGAAATAATTTTGACCTTTATTAATTTGGATGAGAATCTCCCTACTAACAGGTTTCCCAAATTCATATTTATCCTCTATTCCAATTTGCCATCATAGTCCACATCATGTTTGCCATAATCCTGGTATAATGATCATAACTACCTTTAGGTAAATCATTGTATACCATCCCACTTTCATTACCAATGATTCTAATTTCCTTTGGGCAAATCATTGTTTTTTCATCCATTTGAAGGTTAATTATTATAACCATATATGGGCAAATCATTCTCTTTCTTCTATCCAACTAGGGAATGTTTTCATTGTGATAATGCTTATAACTACCTTTGGGAAACCATTATCCCTTTCTACCTAATTGGGGCATGTTTTTATCTTACTAATGATTCTAACCACCTTTGGGAAAATCAATTTTTCCTTTTAAATTATTATAACCACCTTTAGAAAATTAGTTTCTTGTTACCCTATGCCTTTTTTGATGATTATAACTACCTTTGGGAAAATCAGCACCTTTTTTATCCCACCTATACTAATGATTATAACTACCTATGGACAAATCATCCTATTTATCTTCCTTAACTGGTACAACTCCATATGTCACTGATTATAACTACCTATGGGAAAATCAGTCCCTTCCACCCCATTTCATATATTTATTACACTCATTTCCTTCTTTTGAGAGACTATTTTCCAACCCCTTTGCCAACCACTCCTTTAAGGGAGTACCCTACAGTTCATCCATTACCATTGATGTCATAAACATATAGGACCTTTTCATTATTTGAGAATAAAATACTATGTGTATAGCTTGAAACACCTTCCCAAATAGGGGAAAATTGTAGACACCTAAAATTGGCCACTAATGGCATCATACTAGACTTTAGATTGATTCTTACCAACCATTGTAAATTAATCCTATGAATAATTGAATGTCCTAAATTTACTTGTGTATCATTTGTCAAAGCTTAGAATTCCATTGAGACACCCCTAATTGGGGTATATTGTTGTAAGCACCATTAAACTCTCACAGATTCATCTTTAAGCATCTTATGACATTACAACATGCAATTTGGCGTATAGACCCATTAAATGGGGCAAGTGCACACATGAAATTAATTAAAATATTAAAAATGCTAAAATTCATAAGTATAATTAATTAACAAGCAAAACCTAATTAAATGCCTAGTTGAATTATCCATTTGAAATTAATGAATTACTAGAAAAGAAAATTTATAAATCAAGAATATATTAGGTTTTCATGATTACCTTTTATGAGATATCAAATATCTTAAAATATCTCACCCATGCTTATTCATTGAAAATCATGAGGTTTTGACAACTTTTTAACTATAATGGGGTTAATTAACTCACTTAAGTTAGGTTTGAACCCATTCAAAGCTCTCAATACACTTTAACTCACCTTGAGTTGGGGTTAGTTTCTAAACCTATAAATATAAGAGTTTGCTTCTTCATTTAGATATTTTGGATAGAGTAAAGTTATAATTCAAGTTTTGTAACAAGATTGCAAGAAATAGTGTTATAATGACAAAATCATAAGCCAAGCCATCAAGAAAGCATAATACATAAGAAAAATATGGTTCCTAGGAGATAATGAGGTAGCCAAACTCCATTTCCAAAGACTCTTTGAGCACAAGCCAAGCAAGCCATGAACACATCATTTGTAGCATTGAAAGAAGGTAAGAGATCTTGTTTCTTTTGCATTTTAGTTGTGATTTTCAATTGTTGTTTATTCACTAATCTCCCTTTATGATCTAGGCATAGATATTTTAATCTTGTTAGTGTGTTTATTTCATTATTTTTAATGAAAACTAACACTTGATCTAACCTCCTCTCTATCATCAAATTTCTATGATCACATTCCCTAGAAATGGTGTACCAATTTTTTTAAAACTAGTTAACTACTATCATGAAGAGCTACTCTATATTATATTTATAATCCTTGTCTATCATTTATACATATCTTGATATAAGGGGCTTGCCCCAATACTCATAACCATAGTATAGATCTAAACACGATCTTTATTTTCCACGTACCTAATAATGTTTTATAAATACATATAATTTTCCTTTGTATTGAACCTTAGAAATCCATAAATCCATTTGATTGTGTGGTGTATCAGTTAATAGTTAGCACTAAGAAGTTACTTTAATCTTTTTATTCTCCTATTAGTCAAATTAGATTTACTAACTTAATCTACTTAATTTTTAGCTTCTAAACTTTCACTTCTCTAGTAAGTGTCTAGATAAATCTATATTTCATCATACAATTCTATTGATGAAGTTGTATAATAAAATCAAACTAACATGGTGAGTCATACTAATCCTTATAAAGCCTCTAAGACAAATCTATCATATCATGCAATAGATAATACCAATCTTAATAACATCTACGTTACTACTATAACCATTAATTATGGGATTCTTCCCCATTCTTATTATCTTAATCCTCTATCCATACCTATGGTAGAGGATGAATGCGATCTTGAGTATATAGTTGAAATGATCATTTTCATTAATAAAAACCATCAAAATTAGGGTAAAGATCCCATATTAATTTATCATCTAATGATGGAACCTCATATTAGATATCCCCATTCGCCTTCACCTATATTTTCTACAAGAATTGGGTCAAGTCATTTTATAAATTTTGTCACACCCTTATCCTCTCTCATGCCTTCTTCATCCTCAATTCTAACCATTGCCACAAACATGGCAGGCATGACATTTAGTGTGTCTACTCAAAATAATCACACTAATACAAATACTAGTGCATATAAAACTATCAATTCCCCACATACCAGTAATGCATCCCATTCTACTTACACTAGTCAAAATACCATCAATACTAATAAACTATTATTATAAACTTTAAATCAAATGGATACTTTCCAAACTATTAGTGCCAATCAAATGATGCAAAATAAATTAAGGAATTTTCAAACTCATCCTCAACCTACTCAATGGGGGATGAAAAATGCTAATGCCCTCACCCCCCTAATCTCAATTTATAACAATCCTCATCCTAGTTCTACATTTTATCAAGTAAATAATGTAGATATCCATAAAACACTTTCCTTAATAGACATTCAAAAATGTCTTTCTTGACCTTTATCAAGAGATATTGATCCTAGTTTCCCTAATAAACATTACTATGATCCACACAAAATATATTGGTATCATGCAAGTTGGGGTCATTCTCATGAAACTTGTCACTAATTAATAACCTTTACTATGGAATACCTTTGTGGATGTAACTTTGATCATGAATCACTCATATATACATGTCAAAAATCCTATGAAGTGGTAGCTAAGGATCATGAAACCAAAACAAAAAATGAAGCCCTTAATTAAATAAACACTCATTTAGCTATTTATAAGGATACACTTCCTAATCATCAAGCTAGTACTACCTAACCTCTCACTACCAATCATGTCAAAAGTTCTATGGATCCTAATAGTAATATGCATGATGAAAATGTTGTTAATAGGATTAATATGATGAGATTAGTTTCCTATATCGATCCTTATCTGGCTTCCTATTATAATAGTTTCTCAAATTTCCATACTATTCAAGATTATTACCCACCTCATCTTAAAGAATTGGGTCACATAGAACCAATTCTAATAAATTCAACAAACTCACAAAGGTACCTCACTCAAAAATCCCAAAATATTCTATGACTGGTACTTCTTCCTCTCATTTACAAGACACAACCAATGATTCAACCATGTCATCTAAATCAACACAATCAGATAGAATCGATCAACCCATATTAACTAAATCCAAATTGAATATGCATTACCAACATAAATTTAAATTCACTTTTAATAAATCCTCAAAGGATTTACTTCAACACTACACACCTTTATCTTATAAAATTCTAATAAGATATAATGAATAGGATCCTATAACTAGAATTTGACATCTCCCATCTCAAATCCCTTTATTATAGCTTATGAAAAATTCCCCTTGTAATCAAAATAATATAATTAAACTTTTATTTGAAATGAAAATGGCTCATACTCCACCTATGGGGCAAGAAGCTACTTTGTTAAGGTCCGAAGATAACATTTTTTAGTAGTGTGAATAAATGTATAATCATATTGATGAAATTATAGATACTTATCTTTCATTAAAACTACCTATCTATTCAATGATTCCCAATGAGATATTTCTTCATATGAATGATCCTCCATTATTCATTAGCATCTAAATATTATATATTCAAGTCAAGCATATTCTAATTTATGAAGGTTCAGCCTTTTGGATATTCCAAAATTAATCTCAAATATACTCAAATTACATGTAAAATATATGATAGAATAAAAATTCCTTCTTTAGGGTGTGTTTGGATTCCTATCATAGTTCCCACTATCATGGTGAATATCAAAGTCATGATATTTAATTTCCCATTATCATATAACATTTTACTCGATTGACCTTTTACACACTACATGAGATTCATATCCTATTCATCATGTCAATGTGTTGAATTTCCTCATAATGGTGATATATATAA
Source organism: Torreya grandis (assembly GCA_037957365.1). Classification (NCBI taxonomy): domain Eukaryota; kingdom Viridiplantae; phylum Streptophyta; class Pinopsida; order Cupressales; family Taxaceae; genus Torreya; species Torreya grandis. The sequence goes on along the minus strand of JARHVA010001186.1, from coordinate 270,114 downwards.
GATTCAAGGAGATACTAATCTTTTGAATTTTGAAAAATTCTAAGATTGAGGTATTTTTAAAATACCTACCCTTGAACCTTCACCTAATATTATTTTTTATGAGTCACAATGATTTAATTACCTCATAAAATTTAAATAGAGGTTATAATGGTCACCTTAAATTAATAGGTTATATAACACATAATCACTTAGATTTGGATGATGATGAATGTAAAGAGATTAGTTTAAAAATCAAAATTTATGATCTCTCTCCTTACATAATTTCTCAATTACCTCCTTTACAACTTTGGTCTCATAAAAAACCATTAGATGAAATTCATATCACTCTAATAAAAACTAAACACTCCATCCATCATACCTCTTTGACTAATAAAATCATAAATGCATGTACTATTTATCTTCACACTCCTAATTACAATGATGGATATTTTTTATATGATCCTATTTTATCTAGTTTTGCTCAAACTAAACATGCAAAGATACTTAGTTATCATTATTATTTACAACATGATTTTATTTCTATTAATGTAGTTCTTTATCTTTATATAGAACAAACTATTATTTACTCTTCATTTGATGTTCATAGGTCTATGATAGAGAACACACCCACACACACTATGTATCATCTAGTCATTGCTGACCGCTTTGGAGTATTCTTCTTGACCATGTTATGACAAGACCTTACCACTTCTCTATATTCTTAGGTCCTTCTAGAATACATCCTATATATATGTTGGCTACACTACACTGACCCACTTTGAGCTCATCTCTTATAGTGGTCCAACCTTGTCTTAATCTTATTTTGAGTTCTCCTCCTATTGGTGATGGTATACCACCTGTGCATAATTTTGATCTTATACTAACATGATGGATATATGAGCCATATTTTAAGTTATATGAAGTTTCTATTCATTGGGTCAAGGATTATTGTGCACATAAATAATAACAAGATTTAGGCTATACTTCTACTACAAATAGTTGATATTCATAGTCTACTCCTAGACATACTTTTTGATTTCATGGCACATGCATGAATTTTTCCACTCATTATCGATAGCATTAGTAATAAATTGATATGATTCTCCTTAGTAGTAAAGTATGGGGAAGTTTATTATCTTTAAAATTAGTATAACACACGTCATATAGATATATATCAAGTGATACAATAATTATTTTCCTATGCCTTCATCACTTCCATATTAGCCTTGACTCTTGTTACTCACTTTTTTCATTACCAAAGTAAGGCTATGATGCTTGAACTTATACAAGTCAAAACTCCCTCTCTTAACAAAATGGTAATACTACCTTTTATAGGAGACTCAGGTAGTATACCGATCAGTCATAAGATTACACATGTATAAAGATAAGGACAAATGTCCTTATTCACAATTATAGAATACATTTCTCTTTCTAAAATGGAATAACCTATAGTAAAATATGATAACAACTAGCATATGCATCAATTAGATGGGCCTTGGGTTAAAGGGATACCTTTCTAATCTTGAATAATATCCATGGCCCTATGATGTTATTTACTGACTAGCTCCAAATCAATAGGTTTTTAAGAGACAATCATCTTCTTAGTTAGTAAAGTTGTTTGAATCTCGCTATCAGATCCTCATCATCTCCTAGGAGTCTTTCTAAGATCTTTGACAAAGAAATAAAAATAAAACTTGGATTTTATCAACCTATCCCCAATATTAAATTCAAATAGTCTAGGATAATGGTTTTGAAGCTAGGAATCCTATCCTTAAATTAGTATGTTGATAAGATCCCTTATTTTGTCTTCTAAACTCTACTATTGGGTTAATAAACCCTTGGCTATTTCACCTTGATAGGTCAATACACTATGCTTTAGCTTCATAGACTTTAAGGAGTTGAATACATCATAGAAATATGCTTCAAACATGTTTATCATTACCTCATGACCGACAAGATAGCCTATGTCTCCAAATTATCTTTTTACTTCTCTAAGTTTTGTATCTTATGCTTCATGCCTCTGATACCTACTAATACCTCTAAGAAACTAGAGGCCTTGATGTATAGTGGGTCATGGACACCAAGCTAATATTAATAAGCTTTGCTTCTAATGGGAGTTAAACCAATAAATGATTCAACCTTATGAAATTTGAACTTTTCACTCCCAATGAAGGTTTTATTGTTTATCACCCTCTCTAATCCTACTATTCCCAGATTGAAATACACACTAACTAATGATTCTATGAATTTAGGAGGCTTGAGCATCTCCACCTATGTGTTGCATGAGGCTCTTAGAGTGTTCATTTATGTACCACTTTATCTTGCTTTGGCAATTATTCTTCTCTTCATCTGCTTTCATCAAAGCCACTATTAATGGTTGGAATTCATCATGAACATCAATGTGGACCATTTAGGTCATGGACCATGAGTGGGATAAAGTGGGAATCTTCTACATCTTCCCATAAATGAACCGTTTAGGGATAATTGGCCCATGAATGGGGTATTCATCACTGAACAAGTTGACCTCACTCATGGGGTGGGTGAAGGTCAACTTGGACTTCTTTTTCCCAACTAGGACTAATGCTAAATCAACTTTACTTTTGCGTAGGGGTGCTACTAGAACCAAATCCAAAAAAACTTATTTCCCTCTATTTTTTTGCTTCCTCAGCCTAAGTCTAAAGTTCTTTAGTTTGTTCTTCATTATCTGACCCATATGGTTTAGCAAGCACCTTAAGGGCATACTCTACTATCTCACCAGGTTCTACTGCAATCAGATCTAGAAACTCTATTAGAGACTCTAGTCTTGTATGTGGGGATGAAGATGATCTTCTTTCACTAGGCCTCTCTTCTATTTTTTCTTTTCTAGTTCCTTATTTAACTTGTGCTATAGGATATTTCATTCTAACCTATAGTTATTTTGGAGGGATCCTAGAGGATGGTCTAAGAAATAAGTGATATTATAGGGGCCTTATTTGCCATATCTTACCTGATGGATTATCATCTCCCATAGCCAACCTTGGCTCTAGCTTAATGTTATGCCTCTTCAACTTGGATAATACATCTAGGCAATAGGAGGCCTTGATTTATAGTGGGTCAAGGACATTGGGATGATGTTTATAGGCTTTAGTTATGGGTTTGGACTTTAGATGTTTAGTGATCCTCTCATTAGGATCCCATTTCATTAATTTATCTTTCTATAGGTTTAATGAGTCCTTGTGTCTATAAATACCATTCACATGATCCCAATGTTGCAACATAGTTCTATTGATTGTCAAAGGAAAGGGATGGAGGAGTAATTTCCTTTTCTCCTTACAAAATCCATCTATACCATGAAGAAGTTGATATACAACTTCTTGCTCTGCTACTTTAGTGGGCACATAGATGGGTAATCTATAGGGTTGTGTCAAAGTCCCTTCTATACTTATTACTATTTAATTTGGGTAGAACCATATATCCACTATTAACTCCACATATTTATTAACCAAGGGACTAACCCTACTCATGGGGATCCCTGTGATGGTTTCCACTAGAGTTGGATAAACACAATCACAAATGAACTACATGTTTTATCTATATTTGAATATGTGAAGCTTAAAATAATGAAGGGAGATAGTAGGTCTCCCATAAAGTGACCAATTATTAATGTTTGGGATCTTTGTGGTGGCCAAGAGGGCATCAAGTAGATAGAACATCATGTAGAAGTGGTTGCAAGTTTTCCTTTTGATGGTTATGAATTGTGATTTCAAATAGATATTAATCATCTCACCTAATGGGGGAGTGAGTCCCTTATCTACCATGAAGTAAACATAAGGAACCTAGACTTTATCAATATATGTTATGGAGGGGGATATAAATAAACTATTTGACAAGGTTATAATTATCCTAATCCCCTCTTTAAATTAGACAATTGGGATTTTCCCTATGGGTTCTTGGATTACTTGGGTTATAATGAGAAACCATGGGGCAAGTATTATTTTTAAGTTATGCTTTCCAATCCACTCTTTAATGGTTTTCAAGTCTATTTGGGCCTTACATAGATTATAGTAGCTTTCAAAAGCAAGGGGGAAATATATGCTATTTTATTAAAACTATGCTCATGAACTATCCAATATTTCTCAATTCTACAATCCTTAAAGAGAGGAGCAAGGACATTGATGTAGTTTAATACCTCAAGCTTGGCAGCAACATAATGGAGGTTAGTCATCTAGATAGAGACTAGGTCAATGTATCTCTACAGGATGGTTGCATTTTTCTAATCTTCCCTCGTAATATATTGCATCTCCTCATTGGTTTAAAAGAGTTTGAACTAGTTTATATTCCAAATGTTTAATGCTTCAATATCAAGGTTTATGTCCTTGAAAACTTTTCATTTTCTAAGGTCAAGTATAACTTTGTCTCATCCTTTTGTGATTACCTTTGAGCTACCATGGCTGTGAGACTTGAAAATTGCTCACTACTAGATTGAAAGTAATCTCTAAGTCAACTTGTTCTTTCTCAGATTATAATTTAAATCTTCTTGGTTTGATTGTGATTAATTTGAGTTTGCATTAGGGCTTTTATGAATTCTAGGGATTTTCTAAAGCTTTAATGGTAATGGAAATTTGGACTTAGGCTCATTCATGTCTTGGATTTGATTGAGACCCATGCTATTATACCCTTACCATTTTGAGCACACAAAATCTTTAATTTTGCCATTTTGTGCTTCTGTGACACCCATGTGGCATCCATTTGGCAACTTTTATGGCATTTTTCATAAATTAATTGAAGGAACTAGCCATTACCCTTTACAATTCATATTTTCCTTCACACCATTGGATCCTTATTCTTAGATCAATGTGGACCATTGATCATGACCATGAATTTTGAGAGTTACTAGTTGCTTTATGTTAGTCCCTATGGTTATGCCACTTGGCACCTTTATGGGCCTTTTAGGCTTTGTATTATATGTAGTGAATGCATATTTTCCATGTGTTGATCTCATGGGCCCTCAGGGTTTCATTAAATAGTATTTGATAGTTTCACTCCATCTAATCACCTCTCATGAGAAATTATAGGCCATTGATCATGATTCAAATGGGTGCATTCCATTGGTATGATGGATCAAAAATTTTAGATTCATCAGGTCTTTTTGCTTCATCTGATCATATTCCATGATGAAGCGAGAGTCATTGATCCTATAAAGAGTATGAAATTTAATTATCATTGAGACATAGGAAGGAACTTAGGCTAAATAATTTAGGCTAAGGTTTATTTTGTATTAATAAATGTGACACATACTTTAGGCTAAAATATTTATGTTAAGTTTTTAGAACACATATAAAATGGACCTCGGATAAGTACTTTAGGCTAAGGTTTATTTTTTGTTGATAAACATGATGTAAACTTTAGGCTAAAATGTTTAAGCTAGGTCTTAGAATGCACCTAAAAGGGGGCCCAAATAATAATTGGTTCAAATGTTAGGTTTCAAACTAAGGTTTTATCATATCAATAAACATGATAAAATATTAGGTTAAAAGTATTTTAAGCTAAGTTTTATGTCATAGGGACCTCTTAAAATAAGACTTAATATAAGTATCTAGCCTAAGGTTTATTGCATTTGAATAAATACGATTGGAACCCTAGGAAATAGACTTATATTAAGGCTATGTCTACAAACATTTAGGTCATGAGATCATTTTATCATTTGAAGTTCAAATATCCTAAGTGTTTGAATATATTTTGAGGGGTTCAATTGATTTACAATATGAGAAAAAAGACTTTATCCATGTTTATAAAGCATATTCATATGCCTAAGTAATACATTTAATGAGTTTACATTTGATGGCCTTGTGGATGTCAATGATGGCCTCATGAACATCAAATGATGGTCCTAAGAATGTCAAATTTAAGTTTGTGAATCATTGGATTTGATAGGATTAAAGTTGATGGTCTCATGGACATCAAATGAAAGTCATGAGAGTGTCAATTTTAAGCTCATGAAGTCCCTTTGGTCCATAGATCTTGGATTCAATATGCTTCATTCAATCATCTTTCTATGATTAACCATGGATCATTGATCAAGATATGTGCAAATGCACACCATTGGTTCCTGTAACCATAAAGGAGATCAAGTCAACTAGGGACCATGTCATAAAATTTAGACCAAGACAAAAAATATAAGTAAAAAATCATAATAAAATAAGTCCTTTTGAATATTATAGTCGTAACCTAAGGTTTTAGCTTAAGGTTTCATTGTATTAAAACTATAATGAACCTTAAGATAAAAACTTAGGTTAAGTCCTTAATATTCAAAAGGACCTAACTAATATTATCAAATCTAAATAGTCAAAATACCCCCTACATTTTAATGCATGAGACCCTTTATTATCAATATTAAATGTAGAAGTTCCATGTGGTAGATCTGTAGGGCTCCTTAGCATTTGAATTTTCAACACCATGTTTGCTCCATTGGATCTACTTTGTGTGAGTAACTGTGGACCATTGATCTTGATCAAGATACCTACACTTGATTGATTTTTTAAATATTGAAGCCATAGAATAAGTTTTATCCTAAGGTTTTATTGTATTAGAAAACACAATGAGACCTTAAGGTAAAACTTAAGCTAATTTTATGTTTGATAAAATGGGGCCCTTTAACTTGAGGATGATCTTACACCATCCAATCTTTAGTTTTGCTTGAGAATGGATCATCAATCATGATTTGAGTGATCATGTGGGATTGGTCCAATGGATCAAGGTTTTAAGCTCATCAAGCTTCCTATGCTCTATAAAATCTTTCTTTGTGATGAAGTGAGAGTCGTTGGATCTACAAATAAGTGATGTGATTAAGTTAGGATGTGGTTTAACATAAGAACTTAGGCTAATGTTTTAAGACTAAGGTCTCATTCATGTTGATAAATATGAATGGGGCCTTAGTATTAAGACTTTAGGATAAGTATATGATAAAGGGGACCATTATAAAATAAAATATCCTACAAACATAAACATTATATCACATTAAAATACATAGGGAAAGGAAGGGGGAAAATAAAAGGGGACCAAGCATGGTTTTTAGGCTAATATTTAGTTGTATTGAAAAACATTACCAAGGCTTAGCATAAAAATTAGGCTTATGTCCAAAGTTGATCCAAAATTTTCTTGTCAAATATATTCTTACCAAAATTAAATTTAAATCAAAGGTCTAAGCTAGGGTTTACCGAAGGAGGGTTTCATCACATGAATCTAACTATGAGCTGCCATAAATTTAAGACTAGTAAAAGTATGAATATGATTAATCTATAAATTCCAAGCATGATATATAATAAACTCCATGAAACTTGAAACTTAAGACATGAGGATCAATTATTATAAACATTATGCAAGGTTAAAATAAAACCATTTAATGGGCCCATTTCATTAGGTGTGGATGATCTTCAAATTCCAATAAAGTACAAATTATCAAGATTTTAAAATTAAGGTTAAAAGTAATCACAAGGGTCCATATTTTTTATAAATGGGGGTACATTGACCTCAATAAATGGTAACTTCCAGGGGAAACATAGCAATATGTTAGAATTTAGAGACTCTAGTTTAGACAAATAACTAGGTCATTCATCCTACTTGACTTATGCCATTATCAAGATCAGTTCATGGTTCAAACAAGCCTTTCAAGTGAAAAATTAGGATCAAACATCAATACATATCCATTCTATATGTGTTCTTTTATTCCATTTACTATTTGTTATGCGATTCAAGGGACTTTCCAAGTTTCATACCTTTAATCATTAACATTGACTTGGAACATGTTTATATATTCATTAAGAACCATGCTTCTAATTTAGAGAAGGCTTGGTCATTACTCTACTTCCAACTAGGCAACTATAGCCTTGATAGATATTCCTTTGGCTCCTCTCATGGTTTTGATCCACTTCTAGCCAAGTGTCCATAGCCCTGATGGAGATTACCATAATCACCTTTCCTTGAGAAGCTTTTGATTTTGCAATAAGTTCTCACTTTTTATATTTTTAGGTCTTTTAGGATTTCAACAAAGGTTGGAAACTAGGGTAGTCATGGTTAAGGATTTGGTCAAGTGTTTGATCCTCAAATAATCACCTATGGTTGTAACCTTTGTCCTAAGCAAGGATGTTTGTTAAGTGTAAACATGACTGTACCTTAATGGATTGATATTTTATTCTACATGTGCAATTCTTCTTAAAAATAGGTTCATGTCAAGACAATGTTTAAGGTATTATGGAATGGTTAACCTATTCATGGGTCCTTACTAGTTTCTTTAAATCATAAAATCAAGACATATCTCAAATCCATGGTCAACATATGTATGAGGTTTATACCAGTATTATATAATAAACTCCATGAAACGTAAAACTTAAGACATGAGGATCAATTGTTATAAACATTATGCAAGGTTAAAATAAAACCATTTATTGGGCCCATTTCATTAGGTGTGGATGATCTTCAAATTCCAATAAAGTACAAATTATCAAGATTTTAAAATTAAGGTTCAAAGTAATCACAAGGGTCCATATTTTTTAGAAATGGGGGTACATTGACCTCAATAAATGGTAACTTCCAGGGGAAACATAGCAATATGTTAGAATTTAGAGACTCTAGTTTAGACAAATAACTAGGTCATTCATCCTACTTGACTTATGCCATTATCAAGATCAGTTCATGGTTCAAACAAGCCTTTCAAGTGAAAAATTAGGATCAAACATCAATACATATCCATTTTATATGTGTGCTTTGATTCCATTTACTATTTGTTATGCGATTCAAGGGACTTTCCAAGTTTCATACCATTAATCATTAACATTGACTTGGAACATGTTTATATATTCATTAAGAACCATGCTTCTAATTTAGAGAAGGCTTGGTCATTACTCTACTACCAACTAGGCAACTATAGCCTCGATAGATATTCCTTTGGCTCCTCTCATGGCTTTGATCCACTTCTAGCCAAGTGTCCATAGCCTTGATGGAGATTACCATAATCACCTTTCCTTGAGAAGCTTTTGATTTTGCAATAAGTTCTCACTTTTTATATTTTTAGGTCTTTTAGGATTTCAACAAAGGTTGGGAACTAGGGTAGCCATGTTTAAGGATTTGGTCAAGTGTTTGATCCTCAAATAATCACCTATGGTTGTAACCTTTGTCCTAAGAAAGGATGTTTGTTAAGTGTAAACATGACTGTACCTTAATGGATTGATCTTTTATTCTACATGTGCAATTCTTCTTAAAAATAGGTTCATGTCAAGACAATGTTTAAGGTCTTATGGAATGGTTAACCTATTCATGGGTCCTTACTAGTTTCTTTAAATCATAAAATCAAGACATATCTTAAATCCATGGTCAACATATGTATGAGGTTTATACCAGTATATATGAACTCTTAGAGTTTTAAGAAAACTAAGGAAATTTGAGCTAAGGGCTGTCCAAAAGGACTTATTGGAAGCAAGGAACAAAGTAACATAAAACACACACACAATAGAAAGAAGCAAAGCATTAAGCAAAAGGGAAGAAAATAAATATATGCATACTTATGTAAAAACAAGGGATAGGAATAAAGAGATGAAGGAAACTAACTAGCCTACCTATGCTAACTCTAATTATCTAATATATTTAATCCATGAAGACCCCAAGAGGAGTGATAGAGAAATAATGCTTGAGATACTACCCATTGGTGGCCAGTGTGAAATCTACTCATTATAGATCTCTGATTATGAAGGTGTTATCTCCAAGTGTATCTATAATCTAATAGGGGCCAATCCACATAGGTTTGAACTTACCATGTTTGCCTTTGGGCTTAGATGCTTTATCCCAAATAAGAATAAAGTCTCCTAATATGAACACCTTGATCCTTGATCTCTTATCAAACCACCTCTTTACTATAATTTGTACCTGATAAAGTTATAAAAAGCTTCCTATCATGCATATTCAATTTGAATAATATCTAATAACCTTGATTTTGAAAATTCTTGATCTTCCTCCATAAAATCTTACATGAAGTTGTAAGTTGGTGGCTTGAGTGTGATGGGGAATATAGATTCCTATCCATATACTAATAATAAGGGAGATGCTTTAAGAGCCTACTTAACTCTTATTCTATTTTCCCAAAGGGAATACTTAAGAATCTTATGCCATGTTATAGGTTTATCTACAATAGACTTATTAATGGATTTCATCAAGTTATTTTTCATTGATTTAGACACTCTATTACCTTGAGGATAATGGTTAGATGAAAAATTGAGAATAATGTTGTTATCATATGCCCATTTTATCATCTCTATAAATGTGAATGCTAACCCATTGTCACATATCAAAGAGACTAGAGTCCTAAATTTGGTGCATATGTTTTCTTCTTAAAACTTGATCACTTCTTCCATTCTACATTTCTTGGTGGGTACTACCTCAGTCCACTTAGTGAAATAATTAATAGTTGTCATAACATACTTGTGACCTTATGATGAGTTTGGGTTGATTACCCATACAAATTCCAGTCCCCATTAGGCAAAAAGTTTGTCAATCATGACTGGTTGTAAAGGTATTACTTCCTTTGGCTCCTTAGTGTTAAATATCTCACATGAATGACATTATCTTACATGCTTATGAGCATCTTTGAAGATGGTAGGATAATAATAGTTATCTCTAAGGATCTTTTGGGTTGTTATTATTCTTTATGGATGCGCACTTCCCAACTTCTCATGGAAAGTTATCATTACCTCAATATCTTCTTCCTTAGAAACACATCTCAGTTATACACCTTCAAAGTTATTTCAATATAGGACTCCATTTTTCATGAGGAAGTGAACTACCTTGTGCCTTAGATCTATTTTATACTCCTTGGTTAGCCATGTAAGACAAGTGCCATTAATTAAAAAGTGAACATTCAAGTCATACCATTCATTAACTTGGAAGTTTTTTGATCAACTTGCATAATACTTAGCTTAGGTCTGGTATTGGCAATCATTTGAATCAAACCTTGACATCTTACCAATTTTTTAGTCTTCATCTCTATGTCATATTATTGGAGGAAATACATTCACTTACCTCTTCTCTCTCCAAGTTCACATTGGCTTAGAATTAGCTTAGTGGCTATATCTAGTAAAATGGCATACACTTTATTTCTAAAAATGTAATGCCTAAATTTATTGACAACTTTAACTAATGCAAAGGCTTGTTTATCAATTAAAGGATAATTTAACTCAACATTTTTTAAAGTAATAATCATGAAATAAATTGGATGGTCAAATCCTTCTATTTTCTAAGTTAAAATAGTAGAAATAGTGTGGTTAGAGTAGAAAGATTAGAGGTAAAAATCCTATGAAAAGTCTAGACTTATTAATATTGGAACCTAGCTTATTATACTTTTGATGTCCTCAAAGGTCCTCTTTGACTCTTCATTCCATGAAACTTTAACATCCTTCTTTAACATATCATTCAATTTTTATATAATTTTTTCAAAGATAAAAATGGATTTTCTCACAAAGTTTATTTTACCAAATAATCATTTCAATTCTTTTTTAATATTGGGAGGATTTATCATGGATATGGCTTCCACTCTTTCAGGATCTATGGGATTTGCATCTTTAGTGATGACATGGCCTAAAATTTTACATTTAGTAACATAAATAATTCTCTTCTTAGGGTTAAGGGAGATCACATACCTTATGCACCTTTCAAATACTTGTTGTAGATGCATGAAATGGTCCTCCATATTCTTAGAGAAAAAAATAGATCACCCATTCAAATTATGATACACTTACGAATCAGACCTTGGAAGACATGGCCCATGTCCCTTTGAAAAATAGTCCCTATGTTTATAAATCCAAAAGGAATTCTCTTGTATGAAAAGGTGCCCCACTTAGTTGTGAAAGTTTTCTTCTTTCTATCTTCCTTGTCTACTAGAACTTGATTGTATCTTGAAAAACCATCAAGAAAGGACATCATGGTTGAACCTAAAATAAATTTTATTACTTTTTCAAGAGAGGGGAGAGGATAATTATCCTTCTCAGATGCTTTATTTAGATTTGTAAAGTTAATACACAATCTAATTTCACCATTATTTTTTCTAACTAGTACCAAATTAACAACCCAAGTAGAGTGCCTAATGGGAAATAAAATTATAGCATCTAACAATCTTTTAACTTATTTAAATATCATGGGTTCTAAGACATGATTTACAATCCTTTATTTCTGCCTGAAGGGTTTGAAATTTTCCTTAAGAGGTATAGTATGGGTGATGACTCTTGGGTCAAATATCTTTAAATCATTATAAGACAAAGGTATGACATATTTGTTTTTTTAATAGCTCTTTTTCCCTCTTATTTTTAGCACTTGTACAAGTTTTCCCAATGTTAACCAACCGAGGTTGATTTTGAGGCCCAAGATCAACTACATTGTAGTCCTTTCCACTTATTTTGGGAACCTTAGAAGCTTTATCTAGTTTGTCTTGATAACAAAACCCTTACAAGGCAATCATCCCCTTAGCCATTTTGTTATCATTAAATTGAATGAATTTTCCATCAAATTTTCCTTCTCTAAACACATTTTCATCAACCTCATCAATGATCTAAGCTTTAAATGCTCCTAAACTAGTGATGAATCTTAGGATTTGTTGGTCATCACTAAAAACCTACAGATGGTTCACATTATTTGGGAAAGAAGGACAAGGTATTAACTCAATACTAAAGTTTAGTGAATCACGGTTAAGTATGAGATTAGATACAACATATTCCAACTCATAAGTAGCTTTATTTTCTTCCCTAGGGATAGAAACAATATTGAAGACATCAAACGATTCCACTAGATCCCAGACTCTAAATTTGTACCTCTTTAGGTATGATAGTTTTCACTAATACTTTTTCTTACTTGATTTACTACTAGTTCTGAATCACCATAAACTAGTAGTTCTTCGAGTTTGTTTTTGATGACAAATTGTAGGCCTAATATGAGAGCCTCATATTCTACAAGGTTATTGGTGTAAAGAAATTGGAGTCTATAACAAGCATGATATTTCTTACCAATAGGGTTAGTTAAAACAATGCCTTCTCCAAATCTAGCTTTACACCTAGCCCCATCAAAATACAACTTCCATAGCCCAAGCATAATGTTAGAAATTTTAGGATTACACACCTTGGTAATTTCTAGGGTGAAAAATCCTAAATCAAAATCAATTATGTTGACCTTTTCATTGACAACATTATACTCAGTAATCATTTGCTTCCTCTTTAGCTCCCTTTCAACCTTGATTTGGTTGGGAATTCCTTCCAAGGTAGCCATAGGTGTGAATAGTCTATGTACATATATCCATTTAAAGCCTTTATCCATTCTCTACTTAAAATTAGTCCATATGTATCAGGGATATCTACTACTTGGATATCTATAAATTATTATACCCTTAGCTTAGAATCCAATTAGATGTGGAAATTTAACAACTCCCCAACCACCTTAATCTTAGACTTATCTAATTGGGTGACAACCCTATCAGACTTAATGGGGGTTAAACCAAGTTTCTTATAAACACCTACATGCATAATATTTGTAGAGGCACCATAATCCAAAAAATAATTATGCAAGTTCTTACCAAACATTATGACTATAAGTAAGAAGGGTGGGGACTCTATTTTAGACTTATAGATATCTACATTAGTATTATCAATCTTGGACATCTTGCTAAAATGTTTGGACAAGGATTCCAATAATATATTTCTTTATTATAAAATTTGTGTCAATTTATGCAAGCTAATATTAGCTTTGATTTTATTCATGTCCTCTACAATTTTATAACTAGTCCTATTAAAATAATTGGAAGCATCAACACTAGGATTAGAAGTACTTCCCTTTGGAGGCTCTTGATTATTGTCTGAAGTGGTATCCAAAGGAGTACCAAAGTTGTTTGGAGGAGTAGAAGAATTAAAAAGCTACCTCTGTTCTCTATTACTTAGAGGGTATGTCTTCTTAAAGAACTATTGGAAGGAATGGAATTATTTAGGAACATCATCAAGTTCATTGTCTTCTTAGAAGGGAAAATCAAATGTTTCCACCATGAAAGTCTAGTTAGTAGGCTTGGATCTTGAAGTACCTGCACCACTATCTTTGTTAGGAACTACTTCAAAAGTGTCCAAATCTTCTTGAAATGATTCAAAATCTTTATAAAATTTAATGCAATCAATCTCACCATGCTTAATAGTATAATGTGATCTATAATAATCAGGTAAAGCAATATCAATAAGATTAATATCCATAGTCTTATTTTTAAAAATATGGTTCACTATTCTTATTATTGTGGAAAATGTCATTATTAAACCTGTTATTAGGTCTATTAAACCTTTGGAAAGAGAATTTCTTACCAGATGTTTATCCAGTATGACCAAGTTATTTTTACCATTGAAGGAACTAAGTGCTCACCTTTTCGACCACTTTTAGAATGGACTCATTCTCACTTTTGGGGGTTTCTAAATTATGAACTTGGTTGTTATTAATACCAATAGATGGTACTAATTCCTTTTAATCAGTGGAATTAAATCCATTATTATCAGGGTGATTCAAGAACCCCAAATTCTAGTTAGGAGTTGGATGTATTAGAGGCAAATAGTTTAGATTTAGGAACTGATTGAGAGTAAGCACATTTTGTTTATTATTAGGAAAGACATTTAAGGTAGGCATACATGGGTTGACATTGGGAACATATTAGGCCATCTATTCTTGAGGTTGCATTTGGTCATTAATGTTCACAACCTCAGCATAAGCTAAAGCTAGTGTGTTCATTGGACCTACAACCCTCTTAATGAATACTAAAGTCATGGGATCAAGAGTAACTTTATATATTTCCAAGTTTAATGCTTAATAAGGTTTATAAGGTTCAATGGTCTTACTATACATATTTTGGAACCTATCATTAAAAACTCTTATAGGTTCATTATCATCCCTTTTTAGGGTGGTAAATTATTGGTACAAGACATAAGGGTTGATTACTTTTCTAAATTGGTCAATGAAGATGTTGAATTCATCCCAAGTGGTTATGCAATCATTAGGTAGGTTTATGAACCATTCATATGTAACATATTTAAATGTAAAATTTAAAAACCTACATGCTATGTCCTCACAAATTACATTTAACAATCTCAATATAGCCTTGAATGATTTAACATGCTCTTATCTTGTTATAATACCACTAGGACTAAAAGTTGGAAAATACTTTTAAATATTGAAAGGAAGGTCATGAATTTCACCTTGTAAATTGATAGGAGATATTCCTAACTAAGAAATAACTTAATGAAGGTTTAATTTATGAATACCTTAGAGTGGTAAAGTTGGTAAAGACTTTGAATGCCTGCATCTACCTTTGTCTCACCTGGCTCTCTTATGGATGTCTAGTTCCAACAGACGTTCTCTTATCTCTAAATGTGATATTGTATAGATTCATGGTAGTTATATATTTATAAATTTTAATCCTATGTGAGATATGATGTGTCAAACAAACCTTTATAAATAATAAGACTCAGATTTACACATTAAGCTAATTTTGCAAAGATATATGTTGAAAATAACAAAAGGCATCAAAATTTAACTAAGTTAGCTAAAATATGGGTATTACTAGATAAATATGCTCTATATTTACAATTATAATCTCAAATAAACTTATATTTGTAAATTATCTACCAATCTTTGATCAAAACAAGCTATTTTAACCTCAAATATTGTGGATCTTTAGATCTTAAGCTACCTTTAACAAAATTAAGCATCTAACCTCAAAGATCTTTAATATTTGTCTAAAATAAGCATTAATTGGGTTAAATACCATAAATATCAATTATATTTATGTTTCTAAGAAAGTAATTATGTAAATATATAAAGATAACACCAAACTTTGATCAAAACATACTAAGACTAACAAAGATTCATCAAATTAACCAAGTCCTCTTTATAGCACTAGTGGATCTCACCTTGTTGATACACCTAAGTGTATAAAAGGTGATCTTAGTGTTTAAATAACACTTCTCATTTTATAATTTTGAGAATTCATAACATGAGTAGTAGATTTTGGTAATCTAGTTACCTATGGTGAAATAGAGGTAGAGAAAATTAAATTGTTCCACAAATTTATATTGATTGGTGGTTGGGAGCCATCATCATCCTTAATATTTAATTTTTTTAGATCATATATGCTAATATTAATGAATTATTATCAAAATTATACACTAAATACTAAATTAATTGAAAATTTATAATGAGATCTAAACTAGATTGATTTAATAAAAAAAGAATCAAAAGGAAGAGTAGGGTAGAAAGAAAATATGTGATTATTGATCTTTGCTTCAAACATCATGACAAGGTTTTAATTTCAACTAAACATACATTTAACCAATATATAATGTGAAGTAGTAGATGCTCAAATCCCACCATACACTAGGCAAATATCTGAGGAAAACATATATTAATATAAGTATGAGCTAACTTTACCTTAAAGGTTTACTATTGCATTCAAATAACATTTTAACATCCTAATGTAGAGAAAATAAAACAAAGCAAAATTTAAGAACATTCAACTAATCTGTCATCATCACAAAGTATCAGCCTTGTATCAAATATGCACATTCAGAATTCATAGAAACCATTCAAATTTAATACTTATAACAAACAATTGAGAGAGAATCCATGTAACAATTGATTAAAAAAAATTTGGACAAACTTTTTAGTATTCATTACTTATATTAATTGCTCAAAACTATACAAGTTTTATCTCAAAACTCTCTCTCTTTATAAAATGGTAATACTATCTTTTATAGGAGACTCAGGAAGTATAACGATCAGTCATAAGATTACACATGTACAAAGATAAGGATAGTTATCCTTATTCATAGTTATAGAATACATTTATCTTTCCAAAATGGACTGACCTATAGGTAAATATGCTAAAAAACTAGCATATACCTTTACAAAATAATATTACACATTCAAATATTATAAATATTTTACATAGAATGGAATATCATCAATTATCTAGTGGGTCTTTGGCTAAAGGGCTCCCTTGTTACTCTTGAATAATTTCCATGACCCTTTGATGTTGTTCACTAACAAGTTCAAAATCAATAGTTGGTTTTCAGAGACAATCATCTTCTCAGTCATCCAAGTCATTTAAATCTTGGTCATTTCTTTCCATGGGCTCCTTGATTCTATTGGCTTCAATAATCTTCTCCTTAGTAGTAAAGATCATGCCCATGACTCGACTATTGTCACTTACATATTGGACTTGAATCTTGTTCCTCAATTATTGTATTAGAAAAGTGGCTCTATGCTTGAACTCATCATCATCAATGATGCATATGGAGATAGACTTTATGGGGTGGGCCAATATGGTGCTAAAGAGTTGTTTTATTCTAGCTATTAACTCATCATCTCTTAGGAGTCTCTCTAAGCTCTTTAACCAAGAACTCAAAATTTAGATTTTATCAACCACTATCCCAAATATTGTGTTCAAGTGGGCTAGGATAATGGTTTTTAAGCTAGGAATCCTACCCTTAATTAGTATGTTGATAAGCTCCCCTTTTTTTTTGAGGTCTACCATTAGGTTAATAATCCCTTGGTTATTTCACCTTATTGGGTCAATGCACTCTGACTTAAATTTATACTTTAAAGATTCAAGCATGTCATTGAAAGATGATTCAAACATATTTATCATTACCTTTGGGACCAACAAGATAACTTGTGTCTCTAAATTCTTTTTCTTACTCTAGGTTCTATATCTTCTACCTCATACCTCTAATACCTACTAATAACTATGAGAAACCAAAGGCCTTGATGTATAGTGGGTCATGAACACTGAGTTGATGTTCATAGGCTTTGCTTCTAATGGGAGTTAAACCAACAAATGGTTAAACCTTATGAAATGTGAAATATTCACTCCCAATCATGGTTTTCTTATTTGTCACCCTCTCCAATCCTACTATTTCTAGATTAAACTACACACTAATTGATGATTCTATGACTTTAGGAGGCTCAAGAGTCTCCACCTATGTGCTTCTTAAGGCTCTTAGAGTTTCCATTTGTGTACCACTTGATCCTATTGTGGAAATTATTTATCTCTCTTCCACTTCTTTCATCAAATCCAATATCTATGGCTTGAATTCATGATGAACATAATTGTGGACCATTCAGGTCATGGCCCATGAGTGGGATAAAGTGTTAATCTTCTACATCTTCCCATAAATAAACCATTTGTGGCTAATTAGCCCATGAATGGGGTATTCATCACTAAACAAGTTGACATCATTCATGGGGTGGGTGAAGGTCAACTTGGAATTTTTTTCCCAACTGGGATCAATGCTAACTCAACTTTCCTTTTATATAGGGGTGTTACTGGAACAAAGTCCAAAGCAACTTCCTTCCCTCTATTTTGTTCTACTTCTTTATCCTAGGTCTGAAGTTCCTTAGTTTGTTCTTATTCATATGACCCATATGATTCAACAATCACCTTAAGGGCATCATCTACCGTCTCACTAGGTTCTAATGTAATCATATCTAGGAACTCAATTAGAGACTTTGGTATTTGAGGTGGGGTTGAAGATCCTCCTTTACTAGACCTATCTTCTAGTTTTTATTTTCTAGTTCTTTGTGTAACTTCTGCTTAAGGTTGTTATGTTCTAACTTATGGTTATTATGGAGGGGGCTTAGAGGATGGTCTAGGCAACAAGTGATATTATAGGGACCTCATTTTCCATATCTCACCTAGTGGCTTATCATCTCCCATATCCAACCTAGGATATAGCTTAATGTTATGCCTCTTCAACCTAGCTAATACCTCTAGGAAATTAGAGGCCTTGATGTATAGTGGGTCATGGACACTAGGCTAATTTTCATAGGCTTTGCTTATGGCTTTGGAATTTAGATGTTTGGTGAACCTCTCATTAGGGTCCCATTACCTCAATTAATCTTTTTATAGGTTGAATGAGTCCCTATGTCTGGCAATAACATTCACATATTCCTAATTTTACAACATAGTTATACTAATTGTCAAAGGAAATGGATGGAGGAGGCTCTTCCTTTTCTCCTTTAAAAATCCATCTATACCATGAAGAATTTTATACACAACTTATTACTCTACTATTTTATTGGGAACATAGATGGGTAACTTGTATGGCTATGTCAAGTTACCTTCTATCCTTATTATTATGAAATCTAGGTAGAACCATATATCCCCTATTAACTCCACATATTTATTAACTAGGGGGTTAAACCTACTTATGGGGATCCTTGTGATGGCTTCCACTAGGGTTGGATAAACATAATCACAAATGAACAACATGTTGTGTCTATATTTGAATATGTGAAGCTTGGAATAATGATAGGAGATAATAAGTCTCCCATCAGGTGACCAATTCTTAATTTTTAGGATCTTGGTGGTGGCCAAGAGGGAATTAAGAAAATAGGACATCATGTATTAAGAAATTGCTAGTTTTCCTTTTGATGGCTGTGATATGTGATTTCAAATGGATATTTATCATCTCACCCAATGGGGGAGTGAGTCCCTTCTCTACCATGAAGTAAACATAAGGCACCCAAACTTTATCAATATGTGTGGTGGAGGGGGTTCTAAATAACCTATTTATTAAGGTCGTAAATATCTTAATCCCTTCCCTAAATTGGATAATTGGTATTTTCCCTATAGGGTCCTAGATTACTTGGGTTCCAGTGAGCAACCATGGGGCAAGGATTGTGTATAAGTTATGCTTTCCATCCCACTCTTGAATGGATAAAAAGTCTATATGGGGCTTACATAGCTTATATTAGCTTTTAAAATCAAGAGGGTAAATATATGCTATTTTATTAAAACTACGCTCATAAACTATCTAATCTTTCTCAATTTTACAATCCTTGAAAAGAGGAACAAGGCAGTGTAATACGTCAAGCTTGGTGGTAACATAGTACAGGGTAGCCATATATATGAAGAGTAGGTCATTATGTATCTACATGATGGTTTTATTATTCTATTCTTCCCTTGTAATAGCTTGCATCTCCTCAATAGTCCAAAAGAGTTTAGACCAGTTCCTATTCTTAGTGTTTAATGATGTAGTATCAAGGTCTATGTCCTTAAAACTCTTCACTCATTATTTGAGGTTAAGTATATTTATATCTCATCCTTTTGTGATTGCCTTAGAGATACCATGGATATGAGACTTGAAAATTAATCACCAATGGATTGTAATTAATCTTTGGGCTAATTTATTCTTGCTTAGATTACAATTGAACTTTTCTTGATTTGATTATGATCAAGCCTTGTTCAAATTTGGGATTTTATGGATGTTAGGGATTTTTTGAAGCTTTAATGGTGATGGAAATTTATATTTAGGCACATTAATGTCTTATATTTTATTGATACCCATGCCTTTATACCTTTTCCTTTTTGAGCATACAAAATCTTTAATTTTGTCATTTTGTGCTTGTGTAGTACCCATGTGGTATCCATTTGGAAAATTTCATGGCATTTTTCATAAATGCCTTGAAATAAATAGTTGTTTCCCTTTAAAATTCATCTTTTCCTTTATGTTACCAGATCCTTATTCATGGATCAATGCGGACCATTGATCAAGATCATGGAGCTTGAGAGTCACTAGCTACTTTATGTTGGGCCTTATGATTGTACCAATTGGTGCATTTTTAGGGATTCTAAGCTCTATATTTTATGTAGTAAACATATGCTTGCCACATGTTTATCCTATAAAACCTCAAGGTTATGTTGAATAGTCTTTGATAGCTATGCTCTGTCTGATCACCTCTCACAAGCAAGTGTAGACCATTGATCATGATTCGAATGGGTATACACCATTGGTACAATGGATCAAATGTTTTAGATTCATTATTTCTTTTTAATCCATCTGATCATCCTCCATGATGAAGTGAGATCTATTAATCCTACAAATACTATGAACTTTAATTAGCATTGAGACATAGGAAGGGACTTAGGCTAAATACTTTAGGCTAAGGTTTATTTCATGTTAATAAATGTGAAATATACTTTAGGATAAAATATTTATGCTATGTTTAATAACACATATAAAAGGGATCTAGGTTGAATACTTTAGGCTAAGGCTTATTTCATGTTGATAAACATGATATAAAGTTTAGGTTAAAATGTTTAAGCTAGGTCTTAGAATGCACCTAAAAGGGGGCCCAAATAATAAGTGATTCAAATGTTAAGTTTCAACTCAAGGTTTTATCATAATAATAAGCATGACATAATCTAAGGTTAAAAGCATTTTAAGCTAAGTTTTATATCATAGGGACATCTTAAAATAAGACTTAATATAAGTCTCTAGCCTAAGGTTTATTGAATTTGAATAAATGTAATTGGAACCTTAGGAAATAGACTTAGATTAAGGCTATGTCTGCAAACATTTAGGTTATGAGATCATTTTATCATTTGAAGTTCAAAGATCCTAAGTGTTTGAATATCGTCTGAGGGGTTCCATTGATTTGAAATATGAGAAACAAACTATATCCATGTTTATAAATCATAATCATATGCCTAAGTAATACATTTGATGAGCTTAAATTTGATAGCATCAAAAACATCAATGATAGCCTCATAGGCATCAAATGATGGTTGTAAGAATGTCAAATTCAAGTTTGTGAATCATTGGGTTTGATGGGATTAAAGTTGGTAGTCTCTTAAACATCAAATTATGGTTATGAGAACATCAATTTTAAGCTCATGAAGTCCCTTTGGTCCATATATCTCAGATTTAATATTCTTCATCTGATCATCTTGCTTTGATTAACCATATATCATTGATCAAGATCTAGGCAGATGCACACCATTAGTTCTTGTAACCATAAAGGAGATCATGTCAACTCAAGACCATGCCATAAAATTTAGACTAAGATAGAAGAACCTAATTCAAAAATAATAATAAAATAAGTCCCTTTAAATATTATAGTTTTAACCTAAGGTTTTAGCTTAAGGTTTCATTATATTAAAAATACAATGAACCTTAAAATAAAAACTTAGGTTAAGTCCTATTTTTAATGCACAAGACCCTTTTTTATCAATCTCAAATGTGGGGAGCCATGTGGTGGCTCTGTGGGGATCCTTATCATTTTAATTTGTAGTGCCATGTTCACTCTATTAGATCTAATATGTGTGAGTAACTGTGGACCATTGATCTTGATTAGAATACTTGCACTTGATTAGATTTTTCAAATATTAAAGCCATAACATAATTTTTATCCTAAGGTTTCATTTTATTAAAAAATACAAGGCCTTAGGGTAAAACTTATGCTAAGTCTATTTTTGATAAAGGAGGGCCCTTTAACCTAATGAGATCTCACACCACCTGATCTTTAGTCCCGTTTAAGCATGGATCATCGATCATTATCCAAGTGATCATGTGGGATTGGTCTGATAGATCGAGGCTTTATGTTTATTAGGATTATTATATTCTATCATATATTTATTCATGATGAAGTGAGAGTCATTGGATTGATAAAGAAGTGAGGTGCTTAAGTTAGGATGTGGGTTAACATAGGAAATTAGGCTAATGTTTTAAGACTAAGGTCTCATTCATGTTGATAAATATGAATGGGGCCTTAGGGTTAAGAATTTAGGTTAATCATATGAAAAAATATACCATGATAAAATAAAATATCCTATAAACATAAACATTAATCCACATTAAAAGCATAGGGAAAGGAAGGGGGAAAATAAAAGGGGACCAAGCATGGTTTTTAGGCTAAGGTTTGGTTGTGTTGAAAAACATGACCAAGACTTAGCATAAAAATTAGGCTTAAGTCCAAAGTTGATCCAAAAATTTCCCACCAAATATATTCCTACCAAAATTAAATTTGAATCAAAGGTATAATCTAGGGTTTGCCAAAGGAGGGTTTTATTGCATGAATCTAATAGGGAGATGCCATAAATTCAAGACTAGTAAAAGTTTGAATATGGTCAATATATAAATTCCAAGCATGATATATAAGAAAATCCATGAAACATATAAATTATTACATGAGGATCAATTCTTATCAACATTAGGTAAGGTTAAAATAAAACCATGAACAAATGGGCCCATTTCATTAGGTGTGGATGATCTTCAAATTCTAATAAAGTACAAATAATCAAGATTTCAACATTAAGGTTCAAAGTAATCACAAGGGTCCTTATTTTTTATAAATGGGGTATTTTTACCTAAAAAACCCCATGAGAATAATTCTTCTTATATCATACCCATTTTCTCCATAGAGACAATGCATTAGGAAGTTTTTTAATGACTCTCTACAAAGATTGGTGATAGTTTGACTAGAGTTAGCATATAGTTACACAAAGATGTATCAGATGTTATGGATGATGTTTGACACAAAATTTAATAGTAATTATGAACACATAATGGGATTTTATCATATTATTTATTATAGTTTCATATGATTTGGATTTGATTTATGAGCATATATTGATCTTATGTTTCACTTATCACTTAAAAATGTTTCCATGGATTAATTTAATTTTCATTTATTTTCCCCTATTTATCTTTAGGATTATTTATTTTTGTATATTGGTTACATCATTTATTGGAATTAGATAGTTATTATCATGATATGGTTTTCAGCTCACACCCTTTAATATACTATCTTTACCTTATTATTAGTTGATAAGCATATTTATCATTGTATCATTACATGCATAGATCTATATGATCTTCACTTTCCTCTTATTTTCCAGTCATACTAAGCATGCATATGGTTATTCTTGAGATTATATACTTGTTTATGGGAAAGAATAATTATTTAATAATCTAAAAAAATATGTAGGTATTTTGTATTTTGTAACCAAAGCTTAAATCTTATCTACGTTTTTCACCTTTATTACTCATGTTTGGTTATTTTAAATATGTATGGAGGACGAATAGAAAAATCCATAAAAAATATAAAATATAAAATCATTTTAACAAAATTAAAATTATAAAAAGGAAAAAATAAACATTTAAAAGTCAAAATCACACGTAAAATATGTGATTCATATCTGATCACTTATCCTATTTTTTTGTCAAAGCTCAAACTCCACAATTCACCTTATGATAGAGCTAAGGTCCATTGGGATTTAGTGGGCCAACGAACTAGGATATGAGGTCTTTAAATTCTATATAGTGCTACCTAATTTCTCACATAAGTACCCAATCTTCATAGTAGATCAATGAATTTATAAGGGGTCCTAAGGAATGGGGAATATATTATGGGAAGGTAGGCCCATTTTAATTTTTTTCATATATATCATATTCACAAGTTGATTTAAGTAATATATTTATTTTCCAAATGTTTTATGTATACTATGAATAAATATCTTATGAATTTGTCATCCAATAAATTCTTAGCATTTACCTATTTTATTAGTATGTCTCATGGCTACTAAGGATTATTAAAAATTCCTAAGCCATGTTTTTTCTACTCTTTTTTTCATTATAACACTCCAAATATTCCTCCTTGATGAATATTGTTTGTTATTTAATCATACCCCTCTAGTTCTAATTTTGTGAGTTGTAATATATACCTTGGATATGACTATGCCTTCTTCAAAAACATCCCCTTATCATCCAAAAATATTTACCATCATTATCATTCATATCATTAGTTTACCCTTTTTGAGTTGTATTTTAATACCTTGGATAAAATCAGACTTTCCTCATAAAGTATCCTCAAGATTCATACCATGTTTAGTCACAAAATAACCAATTTTTTTTTATAAATGAGTGATTAACAAAAATCCTACAATTTTTACTTGTCATTATAATTACTATTTTTTAAATTACATATGTTAGCTTGTATCTCACATCTACATATCATTTATTATGTTTTACATAATTCCCAACATGATTTAGTGTGTTTTACATTTCATCTTATTATTGAAATTCATTTATTTTATATTTTACACATTTTCCAACATGATTTAGTGTGTTCTAATTTTTATTTCACATCTTCCATATAATCTAGTGTATTTTAAATTTTACATTCTCTATCATTATTCTTAACCATGAATTTTTTCACCATTGATAGAAAATAAAATTAAAAAAATCACAAATTTTATTATAGCATATATAAAATATTTAAACACGTGTTAAAAAATAAAATACATACATCTATAACATCTATGAACCATAACAACAAATATATTTATATATAAATGGTTCTATTCTTTGATATAATTGTTTTCACTTGGATTTTAACTAATTTATGAGATTCCTATATCTCTTAATCAAAGTTTCATAATGGAAACATCACACTTGTTGTGGGTAAACAATTTTGTAAGATGAATCTTTAGAAGGGCTAGTTCCCTTAATGCACTCTTTGAAACACTTTTTTATCTATAAATTTTGCATGAAAATGGTTAAGAGGACAAACTTATAAACTAAAATTGGATTAAAAAATATTTAATTTCATCCTATTGACTTAAATTATACTACTTAGAGAAAAACAAAGCTTTCTTCACATAAAACTCACAACACAAGACATATTGTTACATCAATGTTTCATATGTTAGGTTCGAAAGGGATTTTGATACTTAGGAGGGTAGTAAATTATTCCTTAGGAGAATATAATCATAAAAAATTTATAAAACACTTATAAAATTAAAATAAAGCACTAAAAAATACCTATAATAATTACTCTTCGACATACTTATTGAACAATCAAGGATAACATGCTAGAAAAGATCATCTTCTACGAGACAAGACCAACAAGACTGCAACAACACTCAATTTTACATGTAAGTAGGAAAATTAATTTTATTTATTTATTAAAGATAAATTCAAGTAAAAAATTGGGTATGGTTTCACCATCAACCAATGGAGGATGCTCAAAAGAGCCAAAAAGGTCAATATTTATAGAATTTGGAAGGGGGGCAAGACAAGGGAAGTAGAAAGGTCACTTGGACACCTATAAAGCTGATAAAAGAGGTTAAATTTTCATAATAAATAGATATTAAATGAACCATTAATTTTTATGAGGTCCAAATGTCCATTCAAGTCATGAAACTTATGAAAAGTGGCATGAAAATCCTCATTCTGGCTTAGAAAACTACCTTCATGATTTGGACATGTTTAAACATACAAAAAATGACTAGGGATAGGTGTAATGATTATTATGAGATGGAATTATTTAATAAATTCCTATCCATGAATTTTTTGTAGTCCTACTCATCTAAAAATTCTTGGAAGGAACCCATCACTGTCTATAGTCTTAAAAACTCCTCTTTTTTATCACCCCTCACACTTTGCCTCAAAATTAGCATAAATTTTACATGAAAATACATGGGATGTATTTTATGGCACTTTGAAATACCCTCCATAGCCTTATAATTCTTAGGTTCACCTTAAAGGGACATCCACTTGAGGTTTTCACACTTCTCTCCCTTATGTTCACTATGCTAGTTTTGACTAGCTAAGATGAGAGCTCTAGTTTGGACACTTAAAAGATTTTTATTGGAATTAAATGATCATATGGAGTTATAAAAAGTATATATCTTACTCCCAATATTTATTTAATATTTTGAAACCTCTTGTAACCTACAAAATACACAAAATAGTTAAAAAAACCCTATTTTATACCCTATCCATACAATTTCGTACAACTACTCCTAATGGAGAGTATATTTATGTAATAATATACAAGGTAAAATATATTTAATGATCAAAATATGTCATTTGGATAACTCTCCAAGTTTGTTTTTCTCCATTGGGTCTTGATTGAGGGTTTAGTAGGGTTTTAGGTAGTTTTTAGTCTTAATCTTTATTTATAAATCTCTAACATTGGAAATACAAATAATTTACACAAACATGATGTTATGATACAATAATAACCCATAAAAAATTCTTTGGTATCAATGCATAGTCTCAAAAAAGATATGAGTACTTGAAACCACCCTACCAAGCTTGTTTCTACCTTTATTGCATGTTTGGACTGTCTTAGAGTTAAAACTAGCTTTCCCACAAGTCTATTTTCATAAAAAAAGATTATAAATGTATAATTAATCTCCCTAACATTTCCAAATAATCTATATATCTCATAAAGATATATAAATGAGGTTGGACCCCTAATTGGTTTTAGGTCCCTTTAAGGCCTAATAGGCCTAACATGCATCCAACTAGATTTGGAAACTTGGACTGATATTTCATGATTGTTTTGGTGTATTATGAATGTTAACACCTAAATAAATCTTAAAATGTCACCAAAAAACTTTCCCAACACTCCTTTTCACCTTTTCCTTCCATTCACCAACTAGGCCTAAAGGAAGTGTGTCTAGTTAGACTGTGTGCAAGGTATTTTAGTCATTTTGAGAGGTTTTATCATGACCTAGTATTTCATATCATATATAATTACTTATATTCACCTAATAATATGTTTATTTATGTTTCCAAAAACTTCCATTAAGTTCCTTTGCCCATTTTGACCTCATTAGCTTGTTTTGCTAAAACTTGATTTTCCTTGACTAGCTGACCTTTGAGATAAAATAGTGAGGTATATCCCTATTACCATAAGAAAATTGAATATTTTTTAAGTTTTATAAGGTCATAAAAATAATTTTTACCAAATGGTTTATCTGTATTCCTTGATTTAGGTACCTAACCAACTCAAATTGCCCCAAAAAGGCCTCTAAAAGATAATTTTCTTACATCTTTCTCAAATCCACCTAAGAGTGACCTATATAGGATAATAAAATTCTCATAATATCCTTAAACATGATATTTATCCTTAATTAAATCTAATTAATCTTAAAATTCACCCAAAAATACTTTTCTTCCTTGGATTCCTCATATTTGCCTATTGAGTAACATGGTTTCTTAGCTCACAATACAGACTTCTACCTTTGAACAAGTAGGAAAAGTA
The DNA here is from genome assembly GCA_037957365.1 of Torreya grandis. Classification (NCBI taxonomy): domain Eukaryota; kingdom Viridiplantae; phylum Streptophyta; class Pinopsida; order Cupressales; family Taxaceae; genus Torreya; species Torreya grandis. The sequence goes on along the minus strand of JARHVA010001186.1, from coordinate 242,265 downwards.
GATGATCAACTTGGAAGAGTATTGATATTTAAAAAAAATATTTTTACCTATCATTATCCATTTTAAAATTTATATTAAACCTTATACTCCTAATCATATTCACCTCTTTCTTTTACCGTGACTGCACATAGCTATAGGTACATATAGGGCTATAAGGGACCTGTGTAGGCTTCAACTACATTTATTGGAGATTATGAAGTCCATAATTATCCTATTGGATATGTTCATATGTTATTTCATCAGGTTAACCCCACTTACCCCTTTTATATTCACCTTGAGAGCTACAAAATGATTTTTCTCTAAGACACCATATCCTTAATTATTATAGGTGTATATGGTTTAAAATGAGTTTGGTTATGATGTTTTAAGACCTAATTTTAATCTCCTAAGATCACATAACATTATTTTATTCCTTAAATCAGTTTGATTGTATTAAAACAACACTTAAACACTCAGGCTAGCTCACTATCTATATACCCTGCCTATTTGACCCTTATAGGTGTGTGTGAACTTATAATTGAGCTTGTTCATGGTATGGAGAGACTATTGATGAATTATGAGAACCACCTGATAGCTTTTCATACATTGAACTTACCTTGTATGCTCTAAAAACCATCTAGTCATCAAGTTTGGGTCATTATTTCATACCCTACTATAGGTGTCTATTTCTCTATGTGTGGACACCTATATGTGGCCATAGTGCTTGACAAAATATGTATCAACTTCATATTGATGACAATTATACCATTTTTATACCATTAAACCACTTGAAAAATTCTATCCATGAGAGTGTGTTCATTGTTTCCCCTTAGGGTGTCAAAAGGTCATTCATAACTACAAACCTATAGATGTTAGGGTAGTATTTCAGTGTTTTTAAGGGAATATTTGAGGTTCCAAACTTATAAATTCCACTTAGTTCCTAACTCCCATCCTTGGCATATATATTTTACATACTAGAGACAATAATTTTTACCCACCTATAGTTTTTGGAAAACTTTGTATGCATGTTGTAATATATCCAAAAAAACCCCTAGAGATCTATTTTCTCATTTTTGGAATTTTGGTCTCAAAACATAGTCATTTTCCCTTTGAACATCATTTACATTTCAATTTATATATAAAACACTCCAAGCAGGTCTAAAATGTTCAATTCACCTACTAGAATCTAAAATAATGATCTTTTCATGTTTCAAATCCCCATACAAGAGTTATCAAAATTCTGTGATACAAGTGTAAATGGGCCTTCTTACCACAGGGAGTGAAGTGGACCGAATAGTATACAAGGTAGTTTTATTTTTTAACACCTCATATTCCATCATAAATAATTAAAATTCACACTATAAATATTTAAATATTGACACATTTCCTAATCCCTTACCTTCAGCATGATGTCAACAGAAGGTCCTTGTAAGTGTGCATTGGTTTTATGTAGGTAATAAGTGTGGAATGGAGCAATAATAGGTTGATGAATGGCCTAAAAAACTCAAAATCAAACTCAAACCTTTAAAATACATTATTATTATCAATTAGGCCTTAAAACTAGCTCCATAACACTATTCCAATGTGAAAGTCTCTTGCACACATCTAGAATAAAGCAGGTAGGGGTCTCTATAATGACTAGTTTAGCATGGTGAATGAGCTTATGACTATAATTTAAATTTAACAAATATAAAAATTAACTCTCTTAAATTATTTATGGATTTAAAAAACTAATACACTTTCTTTACCTCTTCATGAATAGACCAAATCGGCAAGTGAGGAGTGAAGAGTTGACAATGGAGAAAGACAAGATCAGAATCTACCCAAAGCATGATATTGTGAAACCAAACATGGTAAGAGATGATAATATGAACCTAATAACTCTTTAACACCATATTCATCTCACATGAAACCTCTATAGAAGACTAATATTCTAAAAATAAGAACTTTGACTAAGACTACACATGGTGGCACCCTTTTTGTAACGTGGACTAAATTGCTCATAAAAACACCATGAAACATGAAAATTATTATGGATATTATATATTAATTTGTATAACATACTTTTGAGTCAACATCACCAATTGGTTCATACAGATTTGACAAAAATAGATCAAAACCTATAAGCAAAAAAGTACAGTCAACTTCATGAGGATGATTCATGAAGCACAATTGATAAATAATTTCACTATTTATATCTAAATTAAGGTCTCTAAGTTTAATATCACCTCCCAAAATAATTTTCTATAAAATCTTTTGAGTTATCCATACCAAGCACAAACCTGATGATTACTTGTGTATGTCTAGAAATGTAAAGCAGAAGTAGAATGGGTTTGTCTTAAAAATGTCACTAAAAAAGAAAATAAATTTTTTATATGAGTGTTAGGAATATTAATATGCCTTCCATGATATTTAACCATGTGTCACACTTCCACATGGTTCGTACAAGCGCCAAATACTCCCTTTTTAGTTGGTTTCTTGAATTTTAGTTAGACAACCTATAATATTCTGATGTAACTGACCTCCTTGATATATAACCTGACCTCTTTGATGTTTTAAAGGAAAAAAGGACACATGGGCACCTTAAGAACCATGCCACTTTCATTTATGACCCTTAAAATCCCACTAAAAGACTCAAAATGACAAATAAACCCATTAGACCATGACTAAGGATAAAATTCATTATATAACATCAAAAGAACTATAATATAGACTATGATAAATATTTAGACCCCTAAACATCTAAAAAAACATTTTTTTTACCTATAGGGGTCCAAATTTGACCTAAAAGTTAAATTTGGTCAATAATAATATAAAAAAATGATATAAGCATAATAAATCTTAACTCTACAACTATGGTACACCCTACCTATATAGAGGAAGAGCTACACTAACCATATATCCCTATGACTATCCCATCTAAATAGTATGATGTAGTGACTTTTTCCATGTACACATGTCCTCACTCTTTCCCTATAAATTGGACACCTAGCCATGTACATGTACTAACTCTCTAGATGTAACCAAATGTGACCTTATCCTTAGCCAATGTCTTCCATGCCTACAACTCCCCATCACCCACTCCTAGTGGTAATTCCACTTACACTACATCTACTCATCTCCAAAAATCTCATGCTATAGTACCAACAAATCTAAACCAACTCACATGATCAATGGTAGAAGGTATGAAAAGATCAATCATCTATAATGTATCATTATATGGAAATACATCATCTAATATATCATGATTTTTCACCTACACCATTGTTGACCATCTAGCCTCCTTTGTAGCATCACATATAAAAACTAAACCAAATATACATTATATCTCATATATAAATCTCAAAATCATTCATAAAAAAAATCTCCCTATTCAAAATGTAATAAACATTAACTACATTTGAAAACATAAATTATTCACCAATAGTCAAGTGTCGAGTACCTTCAGTGAAGTATACCTCTATGGTGTCATAAAACTAATCTAGAGCACGAGCATGTCGTAGTCCCCTATGAATATGATGATATATAGAATATCTCTTTATAGGCTATGTTATAATATCTCCATGATTTATTATTTATGTAGGATGTGTTATGGGACCTCCATGCTCTGGTACTTCTTCATATACATGCAATTCTACATGTATTTTCATCTATCTATTTGATCATGGTGGTGGTCATGGTGGTAAATGTAAACCTTGCTATGGTGAAATAATAACCATCTCTACCTCCTCATCGATAGGCACCTCTACCTCATTATCAACTAGTCTCACCTCTCTTTAATACCACTAATGTCATCACCCCAAGGTTTCGACTAACATGACCATATCATAGGCACATCCATAGGCATGCATGCATGTTAACTACCTCAACACTCCCTCACATGATGCACCTAATATCTATTACTACTATAGGTTTTAATATATGTAATAACCCCAACTGACCTGGTAAATGAGAAACAAGATGTAGATCCATCCACCATGTGTAATGACCTATAATCCACATATAACCCAATCCCTAAAAAATACTCAGCTAAGAAGGCTAGGTATCTATAGTACCCATGTAAGGATACCAAATAATCTCACCTTGGGTAAATGTATAAAATGATAGGGCATGTGATACAACTTATAATACATACTCTTGTGTCCATGATAAAACACAAGGAAAAGTATCATCTATCACATGGGGTAATCCCACAGGTTGACACATTAGAAACCTCTCATTTATTCAATTAATAAATAAAATCATAGGTCCCATAGTCATCTACACTCATGATATGATATTTTACATGTTATGCAATAAATATACCCATATCACTAACCCTAGATTATACATCATACCTTGATCTAATATAGAATGACATAAGAAAACCACATATAATTGAGCCTTCCCATTTAACTTGTGACAAAGTACATGAGCTATCACAAGGATAATAATGGTCTTTTGAATATCAATAATGGATGACACAAAAAATCAAATAAATAAACTCAAAAACCACCAAAATATCTCTCAAAGTTAATCACCCATAAGGATAAGGCTCATCTCTCAGCATCTATATCAAAAGTATCATAAATAATGATCATCCATATAGTACAAAGTTCTAATATCATGTGGACATCCTCTAGGATGATACCCACCTTAGTGGTATCCCCATCCACCACCCACCTAAAAGTGTTGGTTAGCCATTCCCATGTACCGAAGAACATGGTGACTAATTTAACAATCAAAAGAATACACTACATCTACATAACACCTCCAAATGCAATGCCATCAACCATGATAGATGATCTTCTATCAATCTATCTAACAAATCTAGTAACCAAATTGTTTCGATCAATCACTAGAGTCTTTATCATCTTTGTAAAATATCAAACAATAAAGAATGTATAAGTTCTCTATATCAAATCATCATCAAATTACATTAAAAAAATCAATAATACATGCATTTATATCTAACTTAACTACTTCATCAACCTATACTATCTAGTTATCAAAATTTTATACTATGTCAGCTACATAACTAACTATGTGAGCTAAGAATATATTTCCTATTACGTCATCTATGTATCTAACTTTGTCGGCCACTATTAACTTTAAACTACATTGTCCACTTCATATAGAGTTAACCAAGTAATGTAACTATATCATCCACTTCATGTGAAGTCATCTAGCTAATGTAACCACATCAAAAATTCCATAAAAAATAGCCATCTAATGAAACTACATTAGACTCTTGATACACAGTTGGCCAAGTAACCCTACTACATCAACCACATCATATGAAGTCAACCACTATACCAACATAGTGGGATATTTCCTATATGTAGTTAGTCACCTAATTAACTTACTAAGTCAACCATTATAGACATAATCAACCACTTATACACTAGTACACTATATCAACAAACCTATACATAGTTAGCCATTTGATAACTAACTAGATCAGTCTAATAATACATAATCAACCACTAACATCAACCTACTAATTTAAAACTACATCGGTATGGTTGATCCCATTTCTTTTTTATGATGTTTTTTAATTCCCTCATCATTAATTGCTAGGCATTAATGACCCTCCTTTGACCCTTACCCATTTTTCATCCTAATTTTTACTCTACCCTAATTTTTTGGGGGCAAATTCTACTACATGGATTTGATTTGGAACCTAAATTTTTAAATATACTCCATTTAAAATTAAAAATAATAAAAATCAAATTCAATACATCCCATACCTAGATCATGTTCACAACAACCACAATACATCCCCCATGTGCCCCTTGTATCCATGCCATTATCTCTCTCATCACTCTTCTAGGTCACATAGAGCTTTACTTTCTCAAAATAGTAAATTCTCAAATGAATAATTAAAATTTTAGTATATATTTAAAATTTACAAAATATTTATCTAGCAAATATTTACCAAATAATTTCATATTTTTCTCATATCTAGGTTTCTACAAAAAAAATTTACAAACTACAGGAGGTTTTGAAATCCTCATAATCTAGATATTTTTTCTATATTTACCCCATATTTTTGCAAAACATTTCAAATTTTAGTTTATTTTTTTGGTCCAGCTAATGTTATGTACATTGGATGATACTTTCACTTGCTTGTCACATATCCTCTATTCCATAACAACAAGGTAAATGAAGGTATGAGGTTTTCAATTCTTTAATTTCATTTATTCTTCCAATTTTTAATAAAATTTATTATCTCAATGTTATGTGTTGATATATTCTTTCTCAAGGCACCTTCCCTCATTACAACTATGTGACATCTGATGAACTTTAAGTGGGGTATATGTATACACACAACATTTTTAATCTTTATCATTTATTGATTATTTCTCTCTTATAGGAACTTATCAAGTTTAAATCTCTCTAATGCACACTTTAAAGGGTTAACTAAGAAAGGGGTGGGCATAAATTTGGTGCTTTGCTATATTTTATTTCCCTATACCATTACCTAAAACCACTATAATTTTATTTTATCCAGCTCCCCAATCAAACAAAACATATTTATCCACTTTAATAACCAATTCACCTTCCAAAATAGCCTTGACTAATAAACCACCCTTCTTATTCATTTTCTTACTAGGTCAACCAAGTCAATCTTGTTAGGGATTGAGTGCATGTTACAGAACTACATCAACCCAGTCGACCTAATTCAAGACCTAACGACTATAATTCCCACACAACAACATTGAGCTAGTTGATATTGTTAGATAAATTCTTGAGAGGATTTAGGGTCAATTCTTGGATATAAATACCACTTTAAATTCAATTAAATGGGAGGAAACATTCATTTTCACAAAATTATAGCTCATAATTCTGCTATTTATACACTTGAGGAGACATTTATTATGGTTTTAGGTTAGAAGGAAATAATATTTTCTTGTGGGAAAGTTTTGGATGCAAAGTATGAATCTTTTAGTTTAGAGATAATTTCTATAGTGTGATCCTTACAAAACCACAAGAACCTCTTGTAAGACACCATTGGCCTAAGGAGAGATTTAGGCACAATACATTCATTCAAGGTAAGTATTCATAACTTTTACTCTTTAATTTGGTAGATATATTTTTCATAAAGTAATATGATGATTTTTTTCTCCTTGCTTAGTTTACTTCTAAATTTTCTTGAGTAGAGTTATCTTTGCATGTTTTATTTTGTTTGTTTAACTATCCCCATTTATGCCATAAGATTTAGTGAGTATTAGATTAGATTAATTTTATGTATTATAGGGATATATAGGGTTATTACATAGTATAATTTTCCAATAGGATTTAGATCCCTCTCCTTTGGTATTATCTATTAAGAGATCCCTTGGTTAGGTTTAGCAGATATGAATTAGTCATGTCTTGATATAAACAAATATGCAATGAGTTTTTTTTAAGATTACCTTCTTATCACTTGGAGTTCATTAAGTATGATAAATTATAGATCCATCCTAATTAATTGCATATAGATACCAACCAACCTATTTTAAGAAGGCTTGTGATCTGATAGACATAAAAAAGAGTGATCATCTAACTCTCTTGGGGATTGAGAGAACACAAATATGTTTTGATTAGGGTCTAAATAATTCAAGATGTCACACAATAACCAATTGAATGTTGGGATGATCCATACCTATGTAACCCATAGGATCCTAGCTCAATCAAGGATGATCAATTCATCCACCATCAAAAGTGCCAAGACTCAAGGGAGCCACTCATGATCCTACATATGTAAGATTATTGAAGCAAATAAAAGACCCTAAGTCATGTTAAGGATCAATTCCATCCTTAAAAAAGAAATAATGTCATGTTTCTTCACCCCATTATATTAAAGGGATTTACCCCTGATTGTAAGTGATGATTATAAAACTACCTAAGGTAGTTGTGTAACCCCTATAAATTATTACATACTTATCCTATGTAATGGTTATGAAATTATTTTTCTACAAAAAATGGTGGTTACATAACCACCAGCATGCAAAGGTCAGTGGATCCACCCCCAAAAAAATAGTTCCATCCACTAGTTGTGCGTACTCTAAAACCCCCAAAAAATCACAAAAATCCATCCTAATTATAAAAATTACTACATTTTCCTAATATATCCTTCCCCATGAACATCTTAAAACTCAAAAAATTTAAATTTGTTGAATTTTTGTAAGATTTGATCAAAAATTAGAAAATTGGGGTAAAAGGAAAAGGGTAACAAAAGCCTACTTGATTATATCCTCTAGCTCTTCCTATTTGTAGATTGAACATCCTCTCATTATCCTCTTCCTGATGACTATTTTATCACTTAAAATGGTCACAGGTAACCCATAACTCAATAAATCTCAAAAGTAATTGACACAAATGAGTTGGTTTTTGGCAAGTTTTTCAATATATTAGGCCCAAACTAGTTGTTTTGGTTAAAAACCTTTCCAATTTTGGAATATTTTCACATTTTATGCACATCTTCATGCTTAAAAATCATATTTTTACTTAAATATACAACTCATGTTTTAAAATAGATGTTTTAATGACTTTCTATCTTTTGTAGCACGTTTTTACAATTTTAAAAGTTCTTGATGGCTTGGCATTGGATTTAGTCCCCTTGTAGGATGGGCCAAGTAGTATGATCTTCCTTACATTTATGGTATGTATTTTTATCCATGATTTTATTATGTATTTTTTTTCTACTTTCTCATAATGTTGCACTTGATTATCATCTTTTGATTATAGTTTGCACAAAGACTTGACAATATTTGTTGGACTATTGAGGTAGGTAAGGTAGGTGTTTATAACTTCTTATTTCCATTTTACATGCCACTTATTAGGACTACACCCTCATAAATTCATGATAAGGCATCATCCCAAGGGTTCAATATGTATGCACCTATTTTTTTCATGGTGTGATATTCTTGACGTTAGAAGTCCAATGATGATGCAATCACCTTCTAATAATTCTTAAATGGGAATTATATAAAACCCCTTCCCCTCTTGCTTCCCTCTCTATATTATAGGTCCCTAAAATCCTAATTTTGTTTTCCCTTTTATCTAATCTTATATTATTTTCAAAAAGGTTTCATTGGTGATGAAACCACCTTTCTAGGTGATGAAACAACCCTGTGGAGTTCTAGAATCACTCCATGAGTGATAAATTCATTAGGATAGTTGTGTAAACTACCTTGATGAGCCCATTACATAAGGGTAGTTATATTTTAAATATGGGATAATTTTTTAATTTGGAAGAGTGATTTTGTCCCCAAGAGTGGCAGTTATGTAACCACCCTTGCAAATAGTGATGGTTCCATCACCATTATTTCACCTTCTAATTTCAAATTTTGGGACTCATTACTTGACATGTTTTACATGATTATTATCATGTTTCTTAATTTTTACACCTTAATTTCACCTCCAATTAGGCCCAAATCAATCCATATTATATTTATAATCATATTGAGTCTCTACTAAGTTTAACCTTCAATTTGACTTAGTTAAACTCCATACAACCTCCATTACTTTTCTATAAGTAAGTTAATTTTGGCTTGATTTTGGAACTAATTTTTTTATTAGAGATTAATATTTTTGAATATTTTATAGTCACAACATAATAAAATTAATTTTTAACTTTATTTTGATTGATTTTATGTTCAAATACATAGTTCTAGACAAGGAGATCCATTGTTCTTATAACCAGATTTTTGAAAATAATGTCTTCAACCAACCTTAGTTAGTTATTGTTTATTTAGAGACTTATTATTTATTTGGAGTTGTGTTTGTCCTCTTATTCTCCAATTTGTGATAGTTATTTATTCATCCTTATTTTTATAATTCTCTAGAAATATTTTTTTGGGTAAAGCATATAACATATTGAGGACCATAATACAATAAATCATCTTGATTTCGGCTAGTCTACATCGTGATCAAGTTGGAGGTTCTTAGTTTAGATATATTTGTTTTATTTAATATATTATATAAAATTAATATTAATTATTTTATTATATTAAATATTTATATTTTCAAAAATAATTTTTGAAAGGAAAAATAATTATTCTCTCTCTCATCCTTGCACAAAAGTAGTAATTAATTTCTTTAATTGCTTGCATTTAATTTATTTAATATAGTATTTCATTAAAAAATATTACATTAAAACCTAGGTGAATGTGAGAGGATATATCATAAATTTTTAGACATTGAAATAATTATTTTTTAGTTTTGAAATAAGTTATTTTCACTCTCAAACAAATAACTAGTGAGTAGCAAAACACTAGACAAACTTAGGTGAACAAGTGGTGCCATTGTGATTCCAATTTTCATTACTTATATCAATTGAGAATTATATTTTAAAATTATTTAATCATGGAAATCAGAATTTAAATAATTCATTTCAATTTCAAATATATTGTTCATAGCTATGTACAACACCTAGAAAGGTTAAAACTTATTCTTGGCTTGTTTGGGTGAAACAAAAATCTAGGAGCCTTATAGTATTTGTTATTGGGAGATTAGATATTTTATTGAAATAATTAAATGCTAATAAAACATAATTTACATAGTAAATAAATTCACATATCAATCAAAAATCATAAAAACAACTTCATATAGATTGCATCTAGAAAAGTTTAAAAAATAAGCATTAACATAACTAGAATATATATGTCTCTTTCTCACTTAGCATGTACTAAAAAATAGTTAGAAAAAAAAAAAAAAAACATGTTTATTCATTTAATTTGAGTTTGTTCATTACTCTCCAATTTTATTTATCTCATTATAGAAAGTAATTAATTTCCATTTCAATTAAACATTTGTAAAAAAATTAATATAATAGAAACATTATCAAAAATATTGTCCAAATGTGCAAGCTAACAAAATCTTGCTTCTAATAACACAACAATTCCTTGAAAAATCTACTTATAAAATCTCATATGATTAAAAATTTCCTAATCCATTTTGGATGACACTTATTGAAAAACCCAATATTGTTAGAGGTCTTTTCCCTAGGGTTAGGGCACATAATCTTATGGTTAGTATAAAGTTTGATATTAATACAAAGCTTAGGATAGAGGTTTTATGTTTCATCCAAATCCCCCACCCCATTATTAACTCTCTCAATGCCTTATAGGAATAAGAAAAAAATATTGATCCACTAATAATTATCCTCCCTTAGAACATAGGTTGATAATATAATGTGATCCAAGCCTAGAACCTCACCTCCACCCCCTTCTTTCTTCTCCTTAGGTATAGAATTATCTTATATCATTCAAATTTATGGTTGAAATTGAGTGGGAATAACCAAATTTATAGAATTAATTTCATCCCCTAAGTAATTAAGCATAATCTCCCTCATTTACCTAGTCATAACATCAACTGAGAGCTTTGCCTCCTCATAATATAAGAGACCAAAAGACCCTAAAGTTTTGTATCTACACATCTTAAAATTCTCAACAAACACCATGAAACTATGAAGGTCATTTGGTTCTATAAAAAAAACCATTTCCACCACCCATTCTAAATCCCATTCCAACCAATAACCAACCCAATCCATAGTCCATCCATTATATCAGTTGCCTTAGCCTAACATTTGGGAGTCGAGTGCATAATTTAGTGTGTTATTTTCATGTACACACTTACCTGTATTTGTAATGATGAATCAATGATAATTATAACTATACTTACCTTGGTATTACTAGTATAATTCATAGTCATGTTTGGAACTTGTTGTCTTTAATGGGTGGTGTTATTATCATTTCATATTTGTGAATATTATCTTGGAGGTATTTGTTACCTTGATTACCTTATGATGGGTATTTGATTTTAAATTTGATGGCTTTTTGTTGAATGTTGAAGTAACATGGGGTCATTATTGATTGTGTTGTTCATTATGTTTGGCATGTCATCTTGACATTAGACCATCTAATAACATCAATTGGTTATTATTTGGTATTTTACTATCATGTTAATCAATGGAATTGGAATTTGTCCATCATGATGCATGATAATTATGTGGTTAACTTAGGGTTTATTTGGCATGATAGTTTTGTTGTTTGTGAATCTTCTATTTGGTTTTTGATATATGGAAGCTTTCTAGGCTAGGTGAGCTAGGTAGAAACCCTATCTACTACAATGAATCTTGTGGAAGCTTGTCCTTCATTGTTTGGTCCTTGGATATTTTATGGATTGACTGGAAAGGTTATGATGGAGAAGGTTATTGATTTTTTTCCATTTTTCACTGGAGTAAATTAAGATGTGGGGGAACAAAGAGTTAATAGCTATATTATGTTGCATCATGATTTGAAATATTATCATGGGAAGTTATAGACTTTAATTAATTTGAAGAAATCATTTTTGTATAAGAGAGGAAAATAATTTAGAGGGTATACAATGAAGTATGAATTAGAAAAATCAAGGATGATATATTTTAGAAAATTAAGGTAACTCAGATTTTGTCACCCAAGCAAGTAAATGGTGTCTTCTATATTGTATATTTGTGTTTGGATAAAGTGAGAAATGTGAATGAAAGGTGCTTTGTTGTTTTATGTTATTTTTACGTATTTTTGTAATATGGTGACACTGGGTTGTGTCAAGAATGTTTTTTTTACTTTTAACTATTATGGGTTTATCAATTTTATCTAACCCCTTCTTTGTAAGGTGAACACTAAATGTTCATGAATAGAATGTTTCTTGGAATTATGAAATTAAAATTTAGGGTGTGTTTTTAGTTTGGTTTTTGTGTTGGTTTGTTTATTGGGTAATTATGTGGTTTGGAAAGTCAAAATTTATAGTCACTACCCTATGAGCTAGACTCCTCTATCAAGATAATGGTTGAAGGTGGTTAAGGCCACTTATAGAGGGGTAATTGGAATAGTTGAGTGTGATTGGCACATCTTAGAAATTGGTTGTTCACCTGAGCATGTACTAAAAAACTTATTGGCCTCAAAATAGTGGTAGAATGATTATTTGAGTTAAGCTTGTGATTAGTTTTTAGATATTCATGATTATAATACTTCCTTTTATTATTCATCTTGTAAGTGGTTTTTAAATGGATTATTTTGTTGTTTCACAACTTTTTGTGTATTTAGTTCATTTTATAGAGTTGTCATAGTTTTACTAGATTCATAAATTTATGAAAGGTATTATGTGGTTTTGTATTTAATTATGTACTTTGTCATGATAGCTAACTAGTTATTTATGTATTTGATTAGAGTGTTTGATATTATATAATGTGAGGATTAAATGAAAATTTTATATTGATGTTTCTTGTTGATTTTTGAATGTTGATTAATAGTCATTCTGAAAGGTAAATATAATATCTATTAGTTGAATTTTGTTTGGCCTTTAGCTATTTACCTTATTCATTTGGTGTTCAATTGATGGTTGTCTAAAATAGTATCTTGATTTGCTTAAAGTTATAGGTTGTTTCTTTTTATGAGTTGGGTTGATTGTTTATTGATTGTTAAATCACAATCTAGAATATTACTTGGATTGCAATGTAATGGAATTCATAACCATCATCATTATAAATTTTATTATCTTTGTGTTGGTTGAATTATGGTTATTGGTTTCAATATTACTTTGAATATGCCATTGTAATGATTGAGTGGCTATTCAAATGAGTAGTTTTAGGTGTTTTGATTTATTCACTATAGATTGAAAAAAAAATTATTATAAGAAAATGTACTTATTAATAATCTATTTATGATTTGATTTCTCATCAATACTATTGATCAAATATTTTATTTATTTATTTATTAGTGTTTTGATTTGGAAAAAGGACCTTGTAGCCTAGGGTGGCTTGAAGCATGGTATTTCTATTATTAAATGGAAATATTGATTACCTTTATCAATAAATGATGATTATTTTGGAATCTTAAAGTGTATATAGGTGTTTCATTAACTTGGTTTTAGATAGTAATGCATCAAATAGAGGTTTGTGTCATGTGATTTATTTTGAATGTTTTTAGTATTAAGTTATATAATTAAATCATGGTTTTTAGGCTTGTTTGTCATCAATGATTTAATATTATTAAATATAGTATTTGAATTCTATGTCATTGAGGATATCTAGATGAGTTTTAAATGTATTTGTAGATGATTATGAATATTTAAATTCTTGTTTTTGGATCATCTAGTTATTGCATATTAGAACATGTCATTTTTTTAATACTAATTAAGTTATTGTGGTAATACATAATATATTATTATCCTACTTGAAAATGTTATCAAAGGTATTGTGATTATTTTATGATTTGTGGTAAGTATTTGGAATTTATAATACATGACTTGACTAAGTTAGTAGTTATTGTAAACTGTATCTTTCTTCCTCAATGGATAGATTGTATGGAATAAATAAAAATTGATACAATTGTTTTTATATCTTATTTAAATGCATAGCTATTGATACTTCTTCCTCTTTCAAATGATGGGTAATGTATGATAGAGAATTAATCCTTATTATTTATATTATTGATTAAGAACTTATCAATATCTAAATTTTAATGCATTTGATTTGTTAAATTTACTTTGGTTCCACTCATATTTCACTCTTAATTTTATCTTTTTATACAACGATGGTGACATTATCTTGAATGATACTTAGCTATACAATGGTGAAATTTAATAATATTTTATAAAGGATTTTTTTAATAATCATGGTTATTATATTGGATTATCTTAAGTTGAATATGACACCGTTTAGGGGTAACTAAGACTCTCTACACTAATTCAAAATTTATGTATCTATCAAAGAATAAATTACTCTTAATTTATAGTGTTGTGTGAATGATAATCAATATAGAAGATTTGAATTAATCAAACAATAATTGTTATATTGGGTTAAAATTAATATTAAGTACTCAAGGACTATCAAATAAGAGGTGTATAAATTAGAACATCTCATGTATGAAGAGAGTCATTAACTCATTTCTTAGTCGTACTTGGATTTTTTCAATTCATGGACTAGTTTTATTTATTTTTGAATCTTTATTTATTGGAACTCTAAAAAGGATAATTATTAGAGGTAGAAAATAGTTTTACCCTAAATAAAATCTATCTAATCAAGAAGCATATGATTTAATAATTTATAAACATAATTTATTCTTAAGTTATTTTAATATGTTATGAGTGTTGTGATGGAATATTTGATATGCAATAAGTAAAGCTATGACCCTTACATCTAAGTGAAAATGTATTGATTGGGTAATATCATATGTATCTAATTTAATTATTATGATAATAAGAGTTGTTGGGCTAACACTTTGATATGTTAATAAGTGTAAATTTCTTAAGATATGAATGAAATTAATATGATACTTCATATTAAGTAAATATGGGTGTAAATGTTGACTCAATTTATATATAAGTATGTATATTTATTAAGGAAGGTTGTTAATTCTTAACTATTAATGTTTTTGCTTGAAATGAAGTATTACTATGAATAATATGAATTATTACTTGTGAGGGTTATCACTTGAATCTTAATTTTATACTTTTTGTATCAAGTTGAGTAATATTCCTTGTAATTATATGTTGTAGATGTACTTAACCTACTTGGGGATATTATTTTATGAATAAAAATATATTCATTTGTGTATATATTATTTTTTTATAATGATTTAAATTAAGAAGAAAATACTTTTGAGTTAGATCTTCCCTTATTTTGATTAACTTGAAAACTATCTGCTGTGAAATAAGAACTCATTTAAGATTGAGTCTTATTAAGTTGGTTTTATGGTAAAAATGATTGTGGGAATATTAAAATCAAAATTTATAAGGGTAGGAAAGTATTCTTATATATTTTAAACTTAATACACAACATGAAGTAAACCATTTTCATATAAGGTCTACTTGAGAAGACATAATGTTAAGGAAGTTTTCTTTTACAAACTTTCTTGTGGTCTTTAGTTAATATCAAGCTTGTGTTGTGAAACCCTATTGAGTCTTTCAATACCTTTAGTGTGATAAAACATTTTGTTTGAATTTTTTTTTGACATTTTCGCTTGGTATTAGAGCATAGTTACTTCTCTAGGAAGTTTAAGTTTATTTTCAAATTTGTACTTTAAATTGTTGAGGTATGTTCTTAGTGTTGGTATTAAGGCTTCAATGTTGTCATTGATGTCAAAGTCAAGTTGAATGTCCTTCATGTCAAAATTCAAAGTTGATGTCATGCTTGGTGAAGTGGTGTATGAATAATAAATTTTATTTCTCTATTGAGATAAAATTTAAAATCAACTTGGTATCCTTTTTGAGGTTTGATGACATTTCAAGATATAGGGGAAGAACCTTGCTTGAAGCTCTAAGTACTAAAGAGCATACAGGGTAAGCACATGGGTCAACAAGTCCTTATGAGGTCTTGATACAAGGTTGTGATGAGACTAAGTAAAATCTCATAAGTCTCTTGAGAATATAGTTTGAACAATGGTATCATTGAGAGATAGCTTTTTTGTGTCTAAGCTCTTAGTACTAGGTATTTTAAGTAGCCTAATCTAGCTTTGTATGCATGATGCATGGTGAAACTTTGTGATTTAGGTTAGCACATGCATAATTAAGTGTTATAATCTATTTGGACATGGGAAAAAAGTCAAACAAGCATTAAATATGAAATTAAATTACAAGTTTGAATCTTATCTCATGTATGAAGAGACATAGTGATAAGTTATAGGCTTGGTGCCTTAGTGAGATAAGCCTTGTAACATGATGAGTTGATCCATATGAGACCTATCTGAGAAAGGGTGGTAGTGTGAGAACATAGTATGATGTTTTATAACATGAGGTTAACATGTTAAATAGAGTGAAAGAGGTTTAAATTTGTGATCATAATCTAGATAAGACTGACAATATAAGACTTAAGTGTACAAAGTGACCTATAGTGGCCTAATGAGGGGTAAATATCATTTCTAAGGATTATAATGATATTGAGAGAATTTAAAAAGGTGTGATTGGTCATGTTAAGAATGTTGAAAAAGTTTGAATTCATATCTTATAGGATGAAGAGGGAAATTTGGTGATAAGGTTGACTGTGTGCCCAAAATTGGGTGTTACAAACTTGAGAAGAAGTTTATCATGATTGTTGGCATGTGAAAAATTTTCATGAGAGATTTATAAATTCATGGTAATGATGTAATATCCCTATATTTAATTTATTTTCATTGGTTTTTGGGTTGAGGGGTAATCCTTTATGAATGATTGCTAAGAAGGTAAGGTATTCAAAATCCTTCTAAAACCTTTACAAAGATTTTATCAAAAATAAATATTTGGTTATGAATAATAATGGTATAGATGACCTATTTTGATGTTTTAAACATGTAAATTAATATTTTAGGTCTCCTTAAATGGTTTTATATTATCTTGATCGTGAGCAAAAGCTATAGGAAAACCCTTATTTTTAGGGTTTTTGATGCTACAAGTAAAGAGGTCAAAGCATGAAAGTGGATGGAGATTAATGTGTAAGAATTATAATTTATGATAATGAATTATTATAATTAGGTTTATGACCAAATATGTGTGAAACCATTCATGGAAGTTAGCCTATTGCTAAACTAGCCTAGTGAGAAGAATAGTGAGAAAACTAGGTGAGAATGAGAATGAGATTAGGGATTGGTTGTAGAGGAATGGGTATGGATATTAATGAATGGGATAATTAATAAATACCTATCCCTCATATTCCCTTGGTTTATAATTTTTGATGATTCCTACACCTATGTAAAAAGTTGTCATCAAACTGGTTTATCTAGCATAATGGAGTTTGTGTAGCGTGACATAGTGAGATCAATCTGTAATACCAATATTAATATGTGAAAATGAAATATATCTTTTAATATATGTTATAAATATGATAATGTTTCAAAAAAATCCATTTTAAGATCATAAAAGTATTCCCATAGGTGTTTTATAAGTTGATTTTCTTGACTGTGTTTTTGGTCCTATAGGCAACTTTTTTGTATGCGTGAAAAGGATGTCCCTAAGTTAATTTTAAATAATATTAATGATAAAAATTTATTAAAATTGTTGTAAATGACTAATAATATAATTTTAATGAATTTTTTCTCATTGGAAGTCCTTGATCAAGATTGGAGAGTCAAATTATTTTGAGTTTATATTAACAGGGTTTAGAGTTTTTGAGTAAGTCATCTACATGAGTGTTATTGAGGCCATTTGGCATATGTGGTGGAGAAAAAATAATTTTTGGAAGTATTTATAGTCATTATTATCATATTCATATGATTTAATGCATTGGTTATGTGGGAAATTTGTGTGTTTAGTTCAAATTTGAAAGATAGATTTATAGGCTGTGAGAAAGCCTATTAGCAAGGAGACTTAACTGGTCCAGTTGACATATTTTGATGTTTGGAACATGTAAATTGATATTAAATGTCTCCTCAAGTGATTTTTTTTGGGTTGACAGTGAGTAAAAGCTATAGGAAAACCCTTATTTTTAGGGGTTTTGATGCTACAAGCAGGGTTGACCAGGTTAAAGCATGTAAGTGGATGGAGGATGGTTTTAAATAATTATAATTATTTTTCATGAAATTTTATTCTTATTTTATAACCAATTTTTTTCAAAATTGGTCACAGAAGGTAGCATATCACTAAATTGGCCTAGTGAGCAGAATAGTGAGAAAACTAGGTGAGATTGAGAATGAGATTAGGGATTGGTTACAAAGGAATAGGGATGTATCTTAAGGAATGGGTTCATTATTAAATACATATCCATCCTATCCCATTAATATTTAATTTTTATTATGAATACACCTATGGAAAAATTTGTCATTAAATTGGTATGTCTAGCATAGTGGAGTCAGTGTAGAGTGACATAGTGAGATTAGTTTGTAAGACTAATATTGATACATGACCATGAAATATATCTTTCCAAATATGTTTTAAATATGGTAAAGGTTCACAAAAATAAATTTTAATATCACATAATTTCTCCCATAGGTGTTCATAATCTGATTTTCTTGACTGTGTTTTTGGTCTTACAAGAAACTTTTTTGTGTGTGTGAAAAGGAATTACCTAAGTTAATTTTCACTAATATTAATGATAAAAAGTTATTAAATGTATTATAAAGTAATAATAGGATCATTTTAATGCATTTTTTCTCATTAGAAGTACCTGATAAAGCTTGGAGATTCAAATGATTTTGAGTTTGTATTGATAGTGTTTAGTGTTTTTGAGTAAATCATCTATAAGAGTGTTCTTAAGGTCCTTTGGCCTATGTGGTGGATAAAAAAACATTTTGGTAAGTTTTTATGTCATTATTATCCAATTAATATAATTTTATGCATTGTTTATGTGGGAAAATTATGTATTTGTTTCAAATTTTGAAGACAGACTTACAAGAAGTGAGAAGGCCTATTGGTGAGGAGACCTAATGGGTAAGTCCTAGTAGTGAAATGGGCCAAATAGAGTTTTGGACCCAATATGATATTACAAAGGGTATATTATATTCATTTATTAAGTGTTACATCCATTTTATAATGTATTAAGTGTTCCTAAGGGTCACAATGGTAATGTGTGGATAGGATAGACCTAATTACATTAGGTCTCCATTAGGCCTAATGGAGGATTTGGTCCTTATGGACTATGTCCAACTTGTGAAATATTTGTTTCAACTTTAAAACATATATGTTAATATATTACAAATTTATTTAATCTATGTAAAGGGTCATGGCTGACTAAGCTGGGTGAGAGTAAGGGTTAAGTACTTAAGAAGGCTAATAGGCCTAAATTGACTAGCTAAGTTGTTGAGATTTTGAGAAAAGGAAATAGTGATTTTGAGAATAGATTAAAAGCTTAAAGATCATCAAGAAGCTAAGAAAAACATTCCTTGAATATTCAACTTTTTTCTATAGGTATTAAGGAAGGTCATTTGACCTATTTCTACCAAAGATACGACTATTTGAGCAAGAAGGCTTAAGAGGTTATTTGAGTGAGATTGAAGGGTAAGGAGTGAAAAAAAGGAGGTAAGAATCAGTTTAATATTATAAATATTTGTTTTAAGGTGATAAAATATCATAAGTGACTTGGTTGGTGCTAAGTTACCTCGGGGGTTGGATCCTCATTTCAAGATAGAGCTTATAGAAGGCTAATTGAGTGGGTGCTCAACTAAGTAGGGGTGTAAGATCCTTGTGAAGTTAGTTATTTAATAATTTTTGGATATTGAAATTATATGACTATATTACATGTGCATGGTTTAGTGGTTTTTTATTCCCCAAGATCATTTACCACACATCTCTTATGTTCTCTTGTGGTATGCTTGCATAGTTATTTTCTTATGCACTTGATATTTTATGTAAATGAATGCTTTATGAAATGATGAATGGAATTGAATAGATTTTTTTAAGAAACTGATTAACCCCTCCTATTGGTATCTTATTCTTACATTTGGTATCAGATTAGGTCCTTTGAAGGAAGTCTTGTAACCTAAAGGATATTTTAAACAAGCTAAGATGGCTAGTCAAGCTTAGGGTGGTTTCTATACAAGTAAAGCTCTATTGTTAAATGGATCCAATTATGATTTTTGCAGTGTGAAGATGAGGATATATCTGATGTATCAAGGTCATGATGTTTTTAAATCAATTTTGGATTGGTATACTACACCTCTTATGCCTTCTATAGATGTAATAGGTAAGAAGGTCAATGACAACAACTCAAAAGTAATGAATGGCATTATGTGTGGTCTATCTTAAGTAGAAATTATGAAGTTTATGTACTATATATATACCAAAAAAATGTAGGATAAGTTGAAAAAATCCATGAGGAAGATTCTAAAGTCAAATTGTTCAAGTTTCAAACTCAGAATAAAATTTGAAAGTCTAAAAATGAATGAAGATGAGACCATTGCAGCTTACTTATTGAGGTTTGATGAGGTGGTCAATAGCATAAGAGGTATAGGAGAAGATATGAAAGAGGATATTGTTATGCAAAATATTTTAAGGTCTCTAACTACCAAATTTTATTCCAAGGTATGTGTTGTTGAAGAAATGCAAGATCTAAAAAAAACTTGATATGGATGGACTTCATGGAACCCTAAAAGATTATGAGATGAGGGAAAGTGAAGGAAACTATGTTCAAGGAAAAAAATAATCCAAAAGAGAAGAATTCACAAGGTAAGAAAGTGATAAATAATGATGAATCTGATGTAGATGATGATGATTTAATAGATATGTTTTCAAGAAAGTTGAATACGGGTTCAGGTAAATACAAAGATAAGATGCTTTTCAAATGTTTCAATTGTGGAGAAGTTAGACACTTTGCCAATAAATCTCCTCAAAAACATAATGAAAATGATTATATAAAACGTAATGAAGATCATGATGATGATAAAAGGTCTTATAAATCTGATAAAAGCAATAAAAACTTCAAAATATATGACAACAAGAAAAGGTTCTTAAAAAATAAAAGGAATCTTTATACCAATAAATATTATAGCTCATCTAATGATAGTGAAAGAAGTGATTCAGAGAGTGATCATGAAGGTGATGGTCCTGATGTCAATGAGTTTATCTTTATGGCTGAAGAAGCAAATTTATCAAGTCAAGAAGAATCCATATGGATTGGAGGTGTTTTTGGTGATTCAAATGAAGAAGGTGATGAGGTGGATCTTGAAGCTGAGTTGATGAATACTCTATAATAAATAAAGATGGTCAAGAAAAATAATAGGATGATGAGGTCCATTATCAAAGACTATGAGGAATAAATCAACTTGTTTAAAGATAGACTATGAAACAACTCTAAGGAGAAAGAGGAAATAGTCAAACAAGTGGAAATTCAACTAGAAATTGTGACTATAAGCCTATAAGAAAAATAATAAAAATGTGCAAGGTATGTGGTTGAAGTGAAGTCTTTGAGAGATGAATTAAAATAAATATCAAATAAGATTAAGTCCTTTGTAAGATTTAATAAGAGAACCAATGATCTAGACAACCTTTTGAGTAGTCAAAAGATTTTTGATGATAATAGATGTCTTGGTTTCATTGGAGATAAAGATAAGGACAATAATATGATAAAAAATGGTCAAAAATC
Source organism: Torreya grandis (assembly GCA_037957365.1). Taxonomy (NCBI): domain Eukaryota; kingdom Viridiplantae; phylum Streptophyta; class Pinopsida; order Cupressales; family Taxaceae; genus Torreya; species Torreya grandis. The sequence goes on along the minus strand of JARHVA010001186.1, from coordinate 220,292 downwards.
AATCAAAGAATGAGGATGCTGATAGACAAAGGTCAAAACTATCAATAAATGTAATAATATATGTTATGATAATTCTTTCAATGGTTATTGTTATTCATGTAATTAATTTTGTCATAGAGCAAGGCATTGTATAAGGTCCTTTAAGAATGAATTTTCATGAAACTACGAGGAAAACCATCAGCTAAGAGGTATGGGTCATGGTGTGTTTCCATCTATAGGGATAATAAGATTTAAATATCACAAGGTTGGTCACATTACAAAGTACTATAAGCATAAATTTTATATACAAGACAAAAGGTTTGAGGATTATATAAAATAAAATAGAAATAATAAGTGTAAACCTAATATGGCTAAGGTTGATAATCAGTCTGGAAGTTCAAATGGACTATTTTCCATGATTGAAGAAAATCAAGATGCAATAGAATGCCAAGAATTTTATCTATCAACATAGTTTGTTGAAGGAAAAAAGATCAATAAATCAAGCCATAATATTTCTCAAGAAAATATTTAAGGAGTCAATAAATAAGGACAAATAAAGAATAAGAGGATTAGAAAGGAAGTTCAATCTTTCAAAGACATGGAGATCTAGGAATCTCCTAAACTCATGTTGCTCTAGTTATCTAGAGAAAAGGTGAATCTATTAGGCTTCATGGAGGTACTAAAATAGAAATTAAGAATCATAAAGGATGCATAGTCATAGGGGGAGTTTTGTGGTCTTAGAAAACCTTCAATATCAATTTTTAGTCAAAGAAGTCTACTATAGATGTGATCACAAGAGATAAGTTGAAAAACATTTGTATGATCACTTGATCAAACCAAGTCATAGTTTTTTAAAATGTATTTAATATTCATGTAGATGAAGGGAGTCAATCATGTCTCATGAGTAGGTATGTGAGCCTAATCTATGCTAAAGGATTGATGAAGTTGATAGAAAGAAAAGTTGAGTTACCCTAGGTTCAAGGATCTAATAGCTGCCAAGAAGGTGAACCTTACACATTAATGTCAAAGGGGGATAAATTTCCTATTTAAAGATCAAGTATAGGATAATTATCGATTAAGCATGCTCACCATAAATGAAAAATGGGGATATTATTGAGGTATGTTCCTAGTGTTGGTATTAAGGCTTTAATGTTATCATTGATGTCAAAGTCAAGTTGAATGTCCTTCATGTCAAAATTTAGATTTGATGTCATGCTTGGTGAAGTTGTGTGTGACTAATAATTTTTTTTATATGTAGAGAGAAAATTTTAAAGCAACCTGGTATCTTTTTTTGAGGTTTGATGACATGTTAATATCATGTTCAAAATTCAAGGGAAGCATCTTGCTTGAAGCTCTACGTACTGAAAAACATACAAGATAAACACATGGGTCAAAAAGTACTTATGGGGTCCTAATAAAAATTTGTGATAGGACTGAGAAAAATCTCATAAGTCTATTGAGATTCAAGTTTGAATAATGATATCACTGAGATCTATCTTGTTTGTGTCCAAAATTTGAGGACTAGGTATCTTAAGTAGCCTAGTCTAGCTCTGTATGCATGATGTATGGTAAAAATTTGTGATTTAGGTCAACATAGGAATAATTAAGTGTTATATGATATTTTAAAATGGGAAAAGAGGAAAACTTTCCTTCAAGATGATTTCAAAGAACAAGTTTTAGGCTTAACTCCTATATGAAGAGACCTACTGAGAAGTTGTAGGCATGGTGCCTTAATCAAATAAGCTTGGTATCATGATGAGTTGAGCCATATGATACCTATGTGAGAAAGGACTTTAGTGTGAGATAATTTTATGATTTTTTATAACATGAGGGTAAAGTTTTCAAGATAGTACAATAATTTTTAGGTTGTGTTCATATTCCAAATAAGACTGACAGTATAAGACCTAAGTATATAAATTGACCTATAATGGCCTAATGAGGGGTCAAGATATTTTACAAGGATGATATATATCTTGAGAGAATTTAAATAGGTGTGAAAGGTCATGATACACATTTTTACAAAGTTTAAATTCATAACCTACATGATAAAGAAAGAAATTTGGTGATAAGGTTGATTGGGTGCATAGAATTCGATGTTGTAGACCTGATAAGAAGTTTCTAATGATCATTAGAATGTGTAACCTTTTCATGAGAGACTGATAAATTCATATAATTTTGTTAAGGTCCCTATATTTATTTTATTGGTATTATCTTTTGGGTTAAGGGGAAATCTTGTATGAATGATTTCTAAGAAGGTAAGGTAGTCAAAACCCTCCTTAAACCCTTATAAAGACCTAATAAAAAAGATCTAATTGGATATGGATTATAATTCTCTAGTTGACCTAGTTTTATGTGTGTAACATGTAAAGGACTCCTTAATATCTCCTCATGTGGTTTTATTTTGTCTTGATAGTGAGCAAAGCTATAGAAAAACCCCTATTTTTAAGGTTTTTGATGTTATATGTAGGGTTGACTAGGTCAAAGCATGAAAGTGGATGGAGGATCATGTTAAATACTTATTTATAATGATAATGAAAATTTTTTAGTATATTTATAACCAAAATTTTCAAAAATGGTCATGGAAGGTAGCCTATCACTAAACTGGGCTAATGAGTAGAATAATGAGAAAACTAGGTGAGAATGAGAATGAGATTAGGGATTAGATATATATGAATAGGGATGGATATTAAGGCATTGGGTAATTATTAAATACATATCCCTATTATCCCCTTTGTCTATAAGTGTTTATTATGCCTACACCTATGCAAAAAGTTATCATCAAACTGGTCTATCTAACATAGTGGAGTTTGTGTAGAGTGACATAGTGAGATTAGTCTGTAAGACCATATTGATACATAAACATGAAATATATATTTCCATATATGTTATAATTATTCTCAATACTCACAAAAATCCATTGAAATATCACATTAGTGTTCCCACAGGTGTTTTATATATTTATTTTCTTGACTGTGTTTTTGGTCCTATAGGCAAATTTTTATGTGTGTGTGTGTGTGTGTGAAAAGGATGTCCCTGAGTCAATTTTCACTAATATGAATAATAAAAAGTTATTAAAGGTTTTATAAATGACTAATATGATCATGTGAATTCATTTTTTCTCATTGGAAATCCCTGATCAATCTTGGAGAGCCAAATGATTTTGACTGTGTACTGAAAGTGTTTAGTGTTTTTTAGTAGGTCATCTAAATGAGTGTTATTGATAAATTTTGGTCTATGTGGTGGAGAAAAAATAAATTTAGGAAGTTTTTTAAGTCATTATTATCCTATTCATATGATAATAAGATAGTGAGAAGGCCTATTGGTGAGGAGACCTAATTGGTAGGTCCAAGTAGTTAAGTGGGCCAAATGGAGTTGTGGACCCAACGTGAACTTATCAAGGGTTTATTGTAAGCATGTATGAGTTGTGTCAATTTTTGGATAACAAAATAAGTGTTATTAAGGGTCAAAATTTTAATGTGTGGATAGGATAACCTAATTTCACTAGATCTCCATTAGGCCTAACAGAGGATTTGGTCCTTATGCATGATGACCGACTTGTGTAATGTTTGTTTCACCTTTGAAATGTATATGGTAATATATTTCAAAGATATTATTACATGGGAAAAAAATAAAAAAATCCTTCAATATGATTTCAAAGGATAATTTTGAAGCTTAGTTCCTATATGAAGAGACCTAGTGAGAAGTTGTAGGTTTGGTGCCTTAGTGAGATAAGCCTAGTGACATGATGCATTGAGCCATATGAGACCTATGTGAGCAAGGGTGGAAGTGTGAGATAATGTTATTTTTTTGTATAACATGAAGGTATAGTGTTTAAGAGAGTAAAATTAGTTTCAGGTTGTGTTCATAGTCCAAATAGGGTTGGTAGTATATGACCTAAGTGTACAAAATCACCTATAGTGGCATAATGAGGAGTCAAAATCATTTATAAGATTACATATCTCTTGAGAGGAATTATATAGGTGTGAGAGGTCATGATAATCATTTATAAAAAGTTTTAAGTCATATCCTATAGGAAAAAAAATGAAATTTGGTGATAAGGTTGACTGCGTGCACACAATTGGGTGTTGCAAACCTAGGAAGAAGTTTCTCATGCTCATAGGAATGTGAAAACTTTGCATGAGAGACTGAGAACTTCATGGTGTTTAGTTAATGTCCCTAGATTTAGTTTATTTTCATTATCTTTTGGGTTGAGGGGTAATCATTTATTAGTGATTGTTAAGAAGGTAAGGTAGTCAAAACCCTCCTAAAACCCTTTCAAAGATCTAATATGAAAGATATAATTAGTTATAGATCATAATGGTATATTTTACATAGTTTTATTTTTTTAACATGTAAAGGAATCTTCAAGGTCTCTTGAAGTGGTTTTATTTTGTCTTGATAGTGAACAAAAGTTAGAGGAAAACCCTTATTTTTAATGTTTTTTATGATACAAGTAGGGTTGATCAATTCAAAGCATGAAATTGGATGGAGGATTATTTGAAATACTTATAATTTATTATCATGAAATTTTTTTATTATTTTTATGACCAAAATATTCAAAACTGGTCATGGAAGGTACCCTATCATTAAACTAGCCTAATCAACAAAATAATGAGAAAACTAGGTGAGAATGCGAATGAGATTAGGGATTGATTACATAAAACTAAGGATTTATATTAAGGCATAGTATAATTATTAAATACCTATCCCTCCTATTATATTTGTCTGTAAGGTTTTATTATGCCTAAACCTATGCAAAAAAATTTCATCGAACTGGTCTATCTAGCACAGTGGAGTCTGTGTAGAGTGACATAATGAGACTGGTCTGTAAGACCAATAATGATACATTAAAATGGAATATATGTTTACATATATGTAATAATCATTATAAAGGATCATAAAAATACATGTAAATATCAAATAAGTGTTCTCATAGGTGTTCTATATGTTTATTTTCTTGACTGTGTTTTTGGTCCTATATATAACTTTTCTATGTGTGAAAAAGATGTCCCTGCACCAATTTTCACTAATATAAATTATATAAATTTATTAAATGTGTTATAAATGACTAATGGTATCATTTTAATTCATTTTTTAATTTTAATTCCCTCATCAAACTTGGATATTCAAATGATTTTGATTGTGTATTGATAGTGTTTAGTGTTTTCGAGTAAGTCATCTACAAGAGTGTTCTTGAGGCCCTTTGGCTTGTGTAGTGGAGACAAAATAATTTTGGCTAGTTATTTAAGTAAATATTATCCTATTAATATGATTTAATGAATTTTTTATGTGGTAAATTTGTGTATTTGTTTTAAATTTACAAGACAGACTTACAGGTAGTGAGAAAGCCTATTGGTGAGGAGACCTAATTGGTAGGTCCAAGTAGTGAAATGGGAAAATTGAAGTTTTGGAGATAAATTTAATTTATAAAGGGTATATTTTATGAATTTATTAATTATTTAATCCATTTTATAAGATAAAAATTATTCCTAAGAGTCAAAATGGTAACATGTGGATATGAATGACCTAATTGCATTATGTCTCCATTAGGCCTAATGGAGCATTTGGTCCTTATGGACTATGGATAACTTGTGTAATGTTTTTTTCACATTTTAAACTTATATTTTAATTTATTTCATGTATTTAAATGTTCATTTCCAGCTAAGGTGGGTGAGAGCAAGGGTTAGGTACTTAAGAAGGCTTAATAAGCCTAAATTGACTAACTCAGTTGTTGAGCTTTTGAGCAAAGGAAATAGTGTTTTTGAGAACAAGTTAAGAGATTTAAGATAATTAATAAGATTATAATGACATTAAATTAATATATAACTATTTTTATATATGTATTAAGGAATGTCATTTGACTCATTTCTACCAAAGATAGGGTTATTTGAGCGAGAAGGCCTAACAGGTTGTTTGAGTGAGATTGAAGGGTAAATAATGTAAAAAAATGAGGTAATAATCACTTGAATATTATAAATAGGTGTTATAAGGTGATAAAATATTATATTTTACTTTTTTATTGATAATTTACCTAGGGGGTTAGATCGTCTTTGCAAGTTAGATCTTGTAAAAGACTAATTGAGCGGGTGCTCAACTAAGTAGGGGTTGAAGATCCTTGTGAAGTTGGTGCTTCAATAATTTTTAGATCTTAAAATTATAATATTTTAGTATATGTTCATGGTTTAGTGTTTTTTATTCCCTAAGAGGATTTTACACATATCTCTTATGTCCTTTTGTGGCATGTTTGTATAGTTATTTGCTTATGCACTTGATCTTTTATGTAAATGAATGCTTCATGAAATAATCAATGGAATTGAATATATTTTTTTAATAAAATGATTAAACCCACCTATAAATATATTATTAAAACCTTTGGTTTTAGAGTAGGTCCTTTGAAGTAGGTCTTACAAACTAAAGGAGATTTTACACAAGCTAAGATGGCTAGTCAAGCTCAGGGTGGTTTCTCTATAAGCAAATCTCCATTATTTAGTGGACCTAATTATACTTTTTAGAGGTTGATTATGAGGACATATCTGATGTATCAAGGTCATGATGTTTTTAAATCATTTTTGGATGGGTATATTACACCCCCTATTCATTCTATGGATGTAATAGGTACAAAGGCCAGTGACAACAACTCAAAAGCAATGAATGGAATTATGTGTGGTCTATCTAAATCATAACTTGTGAAGTTTATGAACTATATATCTTCAAAATAAATGTGTGATAAGTTGAAAAATATTCATGATGGATATTCCAAAGCTAAATTGGCCAAGTTTCAAACTCATAGAAGATAATTTGAAAGTCTAAAAATGAATGAAGATGAGACCATTTTAGCCTACTTGTTGAGGGTTGGTGATGTGGTCAACATAATAAGAGGTCAAGGAGAATATCTGAAAGAGACTATTGTTGTAAAAATGGTTTTAAAGTCTCTAACTCACAAATTTGATTCCAAGGTATGTGTTATTGAATAAATTCAAGATCTAGACAAACTTGATATGGATGGACTTTATGGAACCCTAATAGCCTATGAGATGAGGAAAAGTGAAGGAAGACCTAAAAATAAGGAAGATACATTCAAGGGAGAAAATAATCCAAAAGAGAAGAAATAACAAGGTAAGAAAGTCATAAATAATGATGAATCTGATATAGATGATGGTGAGTTAATAATTATGTTTGCAAGAGAGTTGAAGATAGGTTTAGGTAAATACAAAGGCAATATGCCTTTTAAATACTTGAATTGTGGATAAGATGGAAAATTTTACAACAAATTTATTCACAAAAATAAGAAAAATGATGATGTATAACATAATGAAGATCATGATGTTGATAAAAAGTCTTATAAATTTTATAAGAGCAATAAAAACTTTAGAAGATATGACACCAAGAAAAGGTTATTGAAAAATAAAATGAGTCTTTATACCAATGAAGATTGAAAATAATCTAATGATAGTGAAATAAGTGATTTAGAGAGTGATCATGAAGGGGATGGTCCTGATGTCAATGAGGTTCTCTCCATGGCTAAAGAAGTAAGCTACTCAAATCAAGAAGAATCCATATAGATTAGAGGTGATGTTGGTGATATAGATGAAGAAGGTGATGAGGTGGATCTTGAAGATAAGTTGATGAATACTCTAAAAGAACTAATATATAAAAGACAAAGAATAGGATGATGAGGTCCATTTTCAAAGGCTATGAGGAAAAAATCAAATTGTTTGAAGATAAACTAAGAAAAATTTCCAAGGAGTAATAAGAAATAGTCAATAAAGTGGAATGTCAACTTCAAATTGTGACTATAGGCATAAAAACATAAGAAGAAGAATGTTAAAGGTATGTGGCTAAATTTAACTCTTTGAGAGTTGATTTAAAATAATCATTATATAAGGTTAAGTCCTTTATAGGGTTTGAAAATATCACCAATGATCTAGAAAACCTTTTGAGTAGTCAAAAGACTGGTGATGACAAGATAGGTCTTAGTTTCATTAGAGATCAAGAGGACTCTAATATTATAAAAAAATTTAAATTTTAATCAAATAATGAGGATGATAACATAAAAAAGGTCAAAACTATCAATAATTCTAATAACATAAGGTATGTTAATTCTTTTAATGGCTATTGTTATTCATGTAATCAATTTGGTCATAGAGCAAGGAATTGTAGAAGGCCCTTCAAGAATTAATTTTCATGAAAATATGAGGAGAACCATAAGATAAAATGTATGGGTCATGGTGTGTTTCCATCTAGATGGATAACATCATTTAACTATCATAAGGTTGGTCACATTGCAAAGTACTATAAGCATAACTTTTAAAGACAATACAATAAGTTTGAGGCTTCTAGAACACAAGAGATAAACATTAAGTGGAAACCTAAGATGGCTAAGGTTAATAATTATTTTTTAAGTTAAAATGGACTATTTTCTATGATATAAAAAAAATCAATATGCAAAGGAGTGCCAAAAATGTTCTCTATTAGCATAGTTTATTGATGAAGTAAACAAGATCAATAAATCAAGCTAGAATGTTGTTCAAGAAAAGATTGAAGGAGTAAATCCATAAGTAAAAATCAAGCATAATAGGATTATAAAATAATTTTAGTCCTATAAGGACATGAAGATCTAGGAATCTCCTAAACTCATGATATTCTAATTCTCTAGAGTAGAGGTGACTCTATTGGGATTCATGGAGGCACTCAGCTATAAAGTAAGAAACATAAAGGATGCATTGTCATAGGGGAAGTTTTGTGGTCTTAGGAAAGCTTTAATTTCAAGTGTTAGTCAAAGAAGTATTTTATAGATGTGATTACAAGATACAAGTCACAAAAATTTTGTATGATGATTGAATCAAACCAAGTCATAATTTTTTTAAAATGTATTGAATATTCATGTAGATGAAGGGATCCAATCATGTCTCATGAGTAGGTATGTGATCTTGATCTATGATAAAGGATTGATAAATTTGGTTGAAATAAAAATTAATTTATCCCAAGTCTAAGGATCTAATAGCTACTGAGTAGGTGAACCTTAATTACTAATTTCAAAGGGGGAGAAAGTTCCTATTTAAAGATAAAGTATATTAGAATGATATACTTTGATTAAGAGTGCTTTCCATCAATGAAAAAGGGGGAGATTGCTGAGGAATGTTCCTAGTGTTGGTGTTAAGGCATTAATGTTGTCATTGATGTCAAAGTCAAGTTAAATGTCCTTCATGTCAAAATTTAGAGTTGATGTCATGCTTGGTTAAGTTCTTTGTGACTAATAAGTTTTGTTTCTCTATTGAGATTAAATTTTAAGGTAGTTTTGTATCCTTTATGAGGTTTTATGACATGTCAAGATCATGTTCAAGATGTAAGGGAAGCATCTTGCTTAAAGAACTAAGTATTGAAGAGCATATAAGGTAAGCACAGAGGTCAACAAGTCCTTATGAAGTCCTGATAAATGATTTTGATGATAAGAAGACAAATCTCATAAATCTATTGATAATTAAGTTTAAATAATTATATCATTAAGAACTAGCTTGTTTGTGTCCAAACTCTGAGTACTAGGTATTTTAAGTATCCTAGTCTAGCTCTATATGCATGATGCATGGTGACACTTTGTGATTTAGGACAACACATGCATACGTGTTTTAGATTAAGGTAAAAATAGGTTTTGAAGGGACCCCAAAACCCTGGTACAAAGATAGAAAGATGAAGCATATACGACCACAGGCAAAACCTAAAACCTACTACAAATAAGTATCATAAATAGGTTTTATATGGACCTAAAACCACCGAAAAGACCACAAGTCATAACCCAAGATTTACATAGACCTGGCTACACCATAGTCAAAAGATTACAAAAAACTAGGAAACATGACTAGATAACATGACCAACTAAAAGAACCAGGCTATTCTTCCAGTTCCAAAATCATTTTCACTGCTTCCTTACCTTTCACAACAGTGTCCTAAATGGCAGTGGCCGCTGACATGGCTCCCTCTTGCATAGCTTTCTTTCTTGAGCTTTGTCTAGTCCTCTTGCTAGGCCCCTCCAAGGATTTGATCTCCTCATTAGCTCTTTTTCCAATATTAACAGCTGCAGTACATATATTAGATGTAACCTCCTCCATCTTTATTCTGCTTTCCTTGATGAGTTCCCTTAGGTTGTTCTCATAGTCTTTGAGTTTGATGGGAATGTCTCTCATCTATTTTTCCATGTTATTGATTTTGTTCCAAACTGCCTTTTAGTTGTCTTCCATTATTTCCATTTTCCTTTTGAGATCCATTATCTCCTTAAACATCCATGAATTGAGTTAGAGGATAGCCTTTGTTTTGAAATTAAGCCATCTCATAGGTGTGTGCCTTCCATCGTTCTACCTTTTATCACTCCACTCTTCTATGTTCTTATTAGGACTGTTCTCACCTTCTTCAATGTGGTCCTCTCTTCCCTTTTGATTTTGCTCCTTAGTTTCAGCTTGAGCTCCCAAGTCTGTTTCTTGGTTGTCGGCCTAAACTTTATTTTCCCTCTCATTTATCAAAATAGGGTCATCAACAGGGTCATACAGAAATTTATCATCCTCAAACACTTGCTAGTTTTCCTCAGAGTCATGTTCACTATTTTCAGACTTCTCTTCTATGTTGACTCCTTCTTTCTCATTCTTCTCTTGAACTTCTTCTTCCTCACTGGGACTTGAATTCCTGCTTTCTGTTCCTCCCTCTTCCTCCAAGCTTTCCTCCCCAGACTTATCAATTCTCTCCCACTCTGTATCCTCATCAACATTCTGATTCTTGACACTAAGGGGCTTGATTTTATCTTTCCCTTTAACAATTTCACTCTTGTTACTCCGTGAATCCTTGTTTTTCCCCAAATAAGGGTTCATAACCATGGCCTTGTTCTTGCAATAGCCTTCAATTATCAGAATTAATCCTTCATGAAGAATAGGATGTGTTTCCTTCTTCCTGTGAGTGAATAAACTTTGGATCAAAGAGAAACACAGATAAAAGGGAAAGGAAATTCTTACTTTGTGTCTGAAATTATTTAGGAATACAAAGTGGAATTTATGGACTCTCTTGCTTCTTCCATCGAGTATGAAGTACTCTCAAATACAGCATAAGACATCCCTCCAAATGCCTTTAATCTGCTCCAATTCAAAGAAATCCCCATTCTTTTCCAACTTCTGCTCCTCAACGTCCGTCTTAGGGAATTTGCAGAAGGCCTCATTTTAAATGCTAGTCTACTTGGAGAATTTTATTCCTTCCGTAGGTAGCCCCGTAACCTCTGCTATAAATTCCTCTGCTAGATTCATTGTGATGCCATGCAACGTGACCTTATCATCAATCCAATTTTTGAAAAAAGCCATTGTAATATGAGGTTTTGAACCATGGAGCCTTTCCATGTAGTTCACAACCTTCCCTCTCTGTAGGATCTTCCAAACATCTTGTTTCACTTTCCACTCTTCATAATTTTTGGGTTCCTGCTTCCTTGGTTCTCCTTTCCTTATGCGAGCCATGCAGATTTCCTTTGATACCCAATCACTGTAAGCTATACAATGATCCCACCTATTACCAATTTGGTTCAAATCTCACCTTCTTTTAGGCATGTTTAGGATCTGCTTCTCATTCTCGAGGACATTCCTTTTTAATGATTGTAAACCTTTCTCCACGAAGCCACTCCTCCAAATCATCGGTTTTCTATTACAATCTGATCTTTCCCTCCTTTGCATGAATTGCGTCATGATGAATGAGCGCTCTAAGATCCACATTCATATTTAATGTTTCCTACCACCTCACTTTGTGTCCTGTTTAGACTACATAATTTGCTATCCAGTCAGCAACTCTATTAGCTTCACGGTAGGTGTGGGTAATAGTTACTTTTTCAAATTTTTTGATTAAAGTTTTCATCTCCATCACCATAGCCTCTATATTCTATGACATAGAATTTTTATTATTTAGAATATTTATGATATTCAAAGAGTCCCCTTCTAGCCATAATTTGGAATATCCCGAATCCACAGCTAGTTTGATGGTTTGAAGGGTAGCAGAAGCTTCAACAATATGACAATTCGACTTTCCAATGGGGATTGAAACAACATCAATTACATTTCCCATATGGTTTCTAAAGACTCCTCCACACCCTGCATTCCCTGGATTCCCTTTAGCAGCTCCATCAAAGTTTCCTTTAATCCACCCTTGAGGGGGGACATTCCAAGTAACACCTAGTCTAGGATTTTTAGGTTTACCATTATAATTTTCCATTCTTAAGGGATTATCCACTTGAAAGTTTGGATTTGGATTCCTTTGCAATGAGAAATTATCCTTAATAGCTCTAATGATGTTTTGCCCCACCACCCATCCGGGAAGTTCTTTACTTCTAAAAATTTGGTTATTTCTTTCCTTCCATATTCCCCACCAAATATGGGGAAGAGTTAGTTTTCATAAAAATATAACTTCAGGATTCTTGGAAGGACAATACCAACTTTTAAAAGATAGTTCCACATTTTTGTGGTGAATCCAAGCAATAACCCATAGATTGAGGATTTCTTTCCAAACTTGCTGTGTAAAAGAACAATTTACAAACAAGTGATCTCTATCTTCAAAGCCCTTCTTACAAAGAATACACCTGTTCACAACATATATTCCTCTTTTCTATAAATTGTCCAGAGTCAAGATTTTATTTTGGAGGAGGGTCCAGAAGAAGATTTTGATTTTAGGAATGAGCCCCTTTATCCAGGCCTTCATCCACAAAGGTTTGTTTCCATTTCCCTTTGAAGTAAAAATGGAAGAAACTTTAAATTGTCCACTAGGCTCATTATGCCAAACAATCTTATCTTCAAGATTAGGGTAGAGAGATATAGCATTTAGGGATAGTTGTATATTCTTGAAATCTTGATCAAGATCAGTAAGGTTCACCCAAGAGTTGTTCTGCCAGTATTGGTTAACCATTATTCCTAATCGTTTCTTACATTGGTCTATTGCTTCTTTATCTTGGATTTCATCTATCAAAGGTTTTCCTTTTAACCAAACATCCTCCCAAAATTTCACCTTTTTTCCATTGCCAACTTTCCAAGAGCTTCCTTCTTCTAAAACTTGTTTAGTCCCCTGAACTACCCCCCATATGGAAGATGGATGGGAAACGTTAGGGTAAGAGAAGAAATTAGAGAGGGACTTTGCCTTAAATAAATACTTATGCTTCCATATATTGCTCCATTCTTTGTTTTCTTGATAAACCCTCCATACCTGCTTGGCTAAGAGAGCTATGTTCATACTTCTAATTTTCCTTATTCCTAGTCCTCCTTCCCTGATAGGTTTACAAATGTTATCCCAAGCAATTAAAGGCATTCTCCTTTTCTCCTCAGTACCTATCCAAAGAAAGTTTCTCTGAATTTTTTCAATAGCTTCTACAAATTTGGTGGGAATTTTGAAAATACTTAAAGCATAATTGGGTATGCTTTGAAGACTTGCTTTGAGGAGGGTAAGCTTTCCTGCATAAGAGACCTAGTGAGAAGTTGCAGGCTTGGTGCTTTAGTGAGATAAGCCTAGTAGCATGATGAGTTGAACCATATGAGACCTGTGTGAGCAAGGGTGATAGTATGAGATAATTTTATGATGCTAGATAACATGAGGGTAGTGTTGAATATAGTATAAGAGGTTTTAATTTATGTTCATAATCTAGATAGGACTGGTAGTATAAGACCTAAGTATACAAAGTGATCTATAGTGGCCTAATGAGGGGTCAAGATCATTTATACAGATGAAAAAGATATTAATATAATTTATATAGTTTTGAGAGGTAATATTAATCATGTTGACAAATTTTTAATTCATAGCCTATATGAGAAAGTAGGAAATTTGGTGATAATGTTGATTGTGTGCAAACAATTGGGTATTACAGACCCAATAAGAAGTTTATCATTCTCATTGGCATGTTAAAAATTTGCATGAGATATTGAGAAATTCATGGTAGTTTGGTAATGTCCATATCTTTAATTTTTTTCATTGTTTTTTGGGTTGAGGGGAAATCCTTTATAAATGATTGATAAAAAGGTAAGGTAGTTAAAACCCTCCTAAAACCCTTATAATGACCTGATAGGAAATATCTAATTGGTTATGGCTTAGAATGGTATATTTGACCTATTTTTATTTTTTAAACATGTAAATTACTCTTCAATGTCTCATCAAGTGGTTTTTTTAATCTTGACATTAAACAAAAACTAGAGGAAAACCCTTATTTTCAAGGTTTTTAATGCTACAAGCAGGATTGACCAGGTCAAAGCATGAAAGTGGATGGAGGATGATTATAAATACTTTTATTTTATTTTAATTAAATTTTATGTGAATTTTTATAACCAAAATTTTTTAAAAATAGTCATGGAAGGTAGCATATTGCTAAACTAGCCTAGTGAGTAGAACAATGAAAAAACTAGGTGAGAATGCGAATGAGATTAGTGATTGGTTTCAAAGGAATAGGGATGGATATTAAGGTATGGGGTAACTATTAAAATATCCATACCTTTTATATTATTGGTCTATAAGTTTTTATGATGCCTACACCTATCCAAAAAGTTGTCATCAAACTAGTTTATCTAGCATAGTGGAGTCTGTATAGAGTGACACAGTGAGATTGGTCTATAAGACCAATATTAATTAAAAAAATGAAATATATATTTAAAAATATGTTATAAGGATGATAAATGTTCAAAAAAATTCATTGGAATATCACATAAGTGTTCCCACAGGTGTTCAATAAGTTGATTTTCTTGATTGTGTTTTTGGTCCTATAGGCAACTTTTTATGTGTGTGAAAAGGATGTCCTTGAGTCAATTTTCATTGAGATGAATGATATAAAGTTATTAAATGTGTTATACATGAATAATAGGATAATTTTAATTTTTTTTTCTCATTTTAAGTCTTTGATCAAGTTTAGAGATTCAAATTATTTTTACTGTGTATTGACAGTGTTAAGTATTTCTAAGTGAGTCATCTACGTAAGTGTTCTTGAGGCCTTTTGGTCTGTGAGGTGGAGATAAAATAATGGATATTTTTAAAATTAATAATTATACTATTCATATTATTTTATGAAAATTTTATGTGTGAAATTTTTGTATTTGGTTCAAATTTACAAAATAGACTTACGGGCAATGAGAAGGCCTATTTGTGAGGAGATCTAATTGATAGGTCCAAGTAGTGAAATGGGATAAATGGAGTTTTGGAACTAATTTTAACTTATAAATGATATATTTGAGTCATGTATTGATTTTTTCATCTTTTTTATTAGATAATAAGTGTTCTTAAGGGTCAGAATGGTAACACGTGGATAGGACAATCCTAATTACATTAGGTCTCCATTAGGCCTAATGCAGGATTTGGTCTTTATGGACTACGATCAACTTGTGAAATGTTTATTTCACATTTTAAAATTATATTTTAATATATTATAAAGGTATTTAATGTATTTAATGGTTCATGGCTAACTAATATGGGTGAAATCAAGGGTCAAGTACTTAAGAAGGCTTAATATGCCTAAATTGACTAGTTGAGTTGTTGAGCTTTTGAGTAAAGGAAATGGTGTTTTTGAGAAAAGGTTAAGATATTAAGATCATAAATAAGATAATAAAAAAATTCCATGAATATATAAATATTTTTCTATAAGTATTAAGGAAGGTCATTTGACATATTTCTGCTAAAGAGAGGTTATTTGAGCGAAAAGGCCTAAGAGTCTATTTGAGTAAGACTAAAGGGTAAAGAGTGAAAGGAAAGGAGGTAATCATAAATTGAATATTATATTTTTTTATAATGTAATAAAATATTAGAGGTGACTTGCATGGTTCTAAGTTACCTATGGGTTTGGATCCCTTTTGCAAGATAGAGCCTACAGAAGACTAGTTGAGTGGGTGCTCAAATGAGTAAGGGTTGAAGCTCCTTGTGAAGTTGGTAATTCACTAATTTTTGGATCTTGAAATTAAAGGAATTTATTCCATAATAATGATTCAGTTAATTTTATTCCATAATAGGGTTCACCACATATATCTTATGTTATCTTATGGTATGCTTGCATATTTGTTTGCTTATGCACTTGATCTTTTATGTAAATGAATGCTTATGACATGATGAATGGAATTAAATATATTTTATCAATAAAATGAATCTCTTCTCCCCACTCTCATTATATTCTTCTAACATGCATTAATCTATAACATTTTGACTCATAAATATTGTTATAATAAGATCTCGAGGAATGGTCAATACCAATGCCAACCAGGGTAATATAATAATTTTAAAAATGTCAGAGGTATAAGCTAAGGTAGAGGCCATGGTATTACTAATAAAAAAAATAGTGATAACCCTCATCCCATTAATAATAAAGGTATTCATAATTAATTAATTGATGCTAATGTAGTTAGAGGTAATCTAACTAACAAGTATGAAGAGGTCTTAAACGAGATTTTGATAGCCTTAAATTCCATTCAAGGTAGAATGAAAAATATAACACAAAATCAATAACCTTGAGGATGATCCTCAATGAGGCTTGCATGAGTTTTAAAATGATCAAATTGAGGATTAAGTAATTCAAGAGCTTCCCTTGGAAGTGGTTGACCCAATCATTAAGGATCTTAACAATATTCATGCACCTACTTTTTAAGGTGAATAATATGATGATACAAATAATTTTTATTTTTTACACCTATACAAATATTTTAATCTTTATAACATGCCTTATAATGTGAAATATAGGGTGGTAGCCTATTAGTTTGTTGGTTCTAATTCCTTATGGTGGAATCATCCCTATACTCTAAAAATGTACCAACTCTAGAAATGTACCAACCTATGAACCTTACTTAGAATGGTTTTTAAAGGTAGTTATAGAAAAGGTACTTAAGTGCCAATTTTAAATAATAGAAAATCACCAATTTTAGGTGATGAAATAAGAAAACATGTTAGTCACTATATATGAAAATAAATTTATGAATCTAGTATATCATGTAAATTATATGCATGATTAAGAGACTAAGGTGAAAAAGTTCATACTTGGACTAAAGGAAATATTGATGAATGAAATTAATATTCCCAATCTAAAAACCTTGGTGGTTTCCATTGATTCTACCCATAGGGTAGAAGAGAAGGAAAAATCTTGGTAGAAAGTGAGAGAATATTTCAATAAGAGTAGGCAATAAAATAAATCTAAATATCTCTCTCCCACTCCTAAACATTTTGAGAAATTAGACTAGAATCAAATATTTTCAAGGAGTAATAATGGATTTGGTAAGTTCCAAGTGTAGAATTAGAAAATTAAGGCCCAAAAATCTCAGGGTTAAACAATATAAATCAAACTCAAAACAATCAATGTGGACCATCCAAAAGAGCCAACACTATTACATATTTCACCCCCAAAAGATGTATAGTGTTGGCAATGTGGTGATAACTACTAATATAAGGATTATGAAAATTTAAAACTTGGTCAGCCAACCAACCATAAAGTGTATTCAACTATTGACCATCAAAATTATAATTTATAATGTACTCTGATAGAAACTAGAGGTAATTTATTTAGTCTTAATGTGTCCATTCTAATTGATTCTGGTGCTATGCATAACCTTATTTTAATTACTATAGTAAACAAGTGTAATTTTAGACCTGTTAAAGTTAGATAATGTTGGGATGTTGAGTTTAGTATAGGAAAAAATATGCCAATCTATGAATTCTTAAATTAAGCTAAGCTATATTTAAGATTTTTAAAGACTAAACTAAACTTATTTTTATCTTCTTTAGGATCTTATGATTAAAATTTAACATAGACTAGTTATAACCACATCAAGAAATACTTGATTGCTTTGGTAAAAAGGTGTGATACATAAATGATTTATAAGAAATCATGTAAGTATAAGGTATTCAAAAGCTTAAGGCACACAAATTACTTATAGCCTTACTTCTAAAAAAGGTAGTGCATAAGGGCTTCCAGCTATATGTTGTCCAAATGTAGGAATTGTATAAGGATAAAGAACCAATGTATAGATATTTACCTTTTCTTAGGGAATTTATGGATGTATTAATGGAAAACCTACCTAGAATTCCTCATAAATGTGAATTATATTTTTTTATTTATATCATATCGAGAGATGCACCTACTTCTAAGGATCCTTTTATAATGAATGTGGTAGATTTGTAGGAACTAAAAGTTTAGATATAATAACTTTAGGAAAATGGTATTATTAGACTGAGTGTATCTCCTTGGGGTGTTCCAGTTGTCTTCATTAAGAATAATGATTAAACCTTGAGGTTGTGTGTTGACTATCTAATGCTCAATAAAGTGATGATTGAAAACCATTATCCATTACCAATGATAGATGATTTTTTTGATGAAATGAAGGGATAAAATATCTTCTCTAATATTGATTTGAGATCATCCTATCATCAACTAAGAATCAAAGAGGAATACATGCATGAGACTACTTTCCAAACTAAGTAAAATCATTATGAATTCATAGTTATGCCATTTAGCTTAACAAATATATCATCTACATTTATGAACTTAATGAATAATAGTTTTACAGATTATTTAGATAAATTTATGTTGATTTTATTTGATGATATTTTAATTTAATCTAAAATGTAGTTAAACATGAATAACACTTGAAATTAGTCTTGACAGACTAAGGAAACATAATCTATATGAATTTTTTTCTAAATGTGATTTATTTAAATTTAAAATTCATTACTTGGGTCATTTAATCTCTAAGGATGGAATTGTTATAGATCCGAAAAAAATTAAAGCAATTCAAGAATGTCCTGTTCCTATTAACATACATGAAGTGCATTGTTTCATGAGTTTGGCTGGTTATTACCATAGGTTTATGAAGAAATTTTCTAACATAGCCAACTCTATCACTTCATTGTAGTGTAAAGGCAATGTTTTTTTTTGGACACCCTTATATGAAGAGGCATTTCAAAATCTTAAGGAGGTGTTGACTACAACACATATACTTGTCATTCTTGACCTAAATGGTAATTTTGAGGTTTGGGCAGATGTTTCCAATGATGGTTTTGTTGGTGTTTACCTAAGGTGGCAAAGTGGTGCATTATGAGTCATATAATCTCAAGGAACATGAAAATTACTATCATATTCATGATATGGATATTGCTACCATAGTTGATGTTTTGAAGTAATGGAAACATTTTCTATTGAGAAAATATTTCAAGGTGAAATATGATTATTGGATCCTAGATTTTTTTTACTTATGATGACTTGAATGCACACTAGTGTAGATGGATAGAATTTTTAAGTAATTTTTACATAGACATTTCCTATGTCAAAGGTAAGCAAAATTGTGTTATTGATTCACTTAGTCAATGCATGTACCTTGTTGAAATTTTTATAATCAGGTATGAGACTCTTTACACTCTAATTCAAAATGTATATGTCTATCAAAGAATAATGTAATCTTAATTTATAGTGTTGTGTGACTGATAATCAATAGAGATAATTTGAATTAATCAAATAATATTTGTTATATTGGGGCAAAATTAATATTAAGAACTCAAGGACTATCAGATAAGAGGTTTATAAATTAGAACATCTTGTGTATGAAGAGAGTCACTAACTAATTTCTTAGTTATACTTACATTATTTGAATTCATATATGAGTTTTATTTATTTCTTAATCTTTCTTTATTGATGCTCTAGAATGGATAATTCTTAGAGGTAAATTATAATGTTTCCCTAAACAAAATCTATCTAATAATGATGTGTATGTTGGAAGAATGAATAAACATAATTTATTTTTAAGTTATTTTAATATGTTATGAGATTTGTGATGGAATATTTTATACATAATAAGCAAAGATATGACCCTTAGATCAAATTGAAAATTCTACATTTGAGTAATACTATATATCCAATTTAATTGTTATGACAATAGGATTTGTTATGCTAACACTATGATTTATTAATAAGTTTAACTTTATCAATATGAAGGGTAATTAATATGATACTTCATATTAAGTAAATATGGGTGTGAATGTTGACTCAATACTTACACACACACACACACACACACACACACACACACACACACACACACACACACACACACACACACACACACACACACACACACACACACACACACACACACACACACACAAGCACATCTCTTTGTTAAGGAAAATTGTTAATTATTGGCCATTAATGTTGTGCCTTAAAATGAAGTATTATTATGAATAGTATGAAATATTAGTTGTGAGGGTTTTATCACTTGAATCTTAATGCTATAATTTTTGTATCAAGTTGATAAATGTTCCTTGTAAGTATATGTTATAGATGTACTTAATCTACTTGTGGATATTATTTTATGAATAAAAACATATTCATTTGTGTATATAATATTTTGTTATAATGATTTGAGTTGAGAAGGAAATAATTTTAATTTTGAGTTTTCATCAACTTAATTAACTTAAAAACTATTTTCTATGAAATAAGAACTCATTTAAGACTGAGTCTAGTTAAGTTGGTTTTATGGGAAAAATGAATGTGGGAATATTTAGATCAAAATTTATAAGGGTAGGAAAGGATGATTATACATTCTAAACTTAATACACACCATTAAGTGAACCATTTTACCATAAAACCTACTCAAGTAGACCTAATGTTAAGGAATATGTCTTTCACAAACTTTCATGTGGTCTTTAGTTAAGATCAAGCTTGAATTGTGTAGACGTGTTGAGTCTTTCAACATATTTAGTATGGAAAAACACTCAGTTTGAATTTTTTTTTGGGATGGGTTCATTCCAAATTTATTCACATTAGGTACCATAAGCCTCTATTTCAATACCATGAATCATTACCCATTTTGATAGGTTTATAACTCTTACCCCTTACATACATTACTTGACTATGATATTTACTTACATAATAAGAGACCTAACTAGATATATTTAATTTTGTTGATTACATAGAGGATTTAGAACCCTTTATATTTAAGTTATATTGTAGATGATCCTATTTAAGTTTTACAAATCTATTTGGTATTATTTTGATTCATTATGTACCAATGGGATCTATTTGATTTACCTTTTCTGAGTCCACATATTTAGATAGGATAGTTGCAGGTTAATCTTAGATCAGTGTATATAGTCTGGTGAACCTAACATGAAGCTAACCATTGCATTCACCTCTTCAAAAAAAGGTTTCAAAAAAATCAATCCTATTCTAATTCATTTTTTTACCAATAAACTATATCGAATAGATTGATATAGCTCAATCAAAATTTATGTCTATAAAAACAATATCAAAAATCTCAACATAGTTTATCTCTATAATTTTTTTAGTATAATATATTAGAAAGTGCAACACAATTTTATTCCTAGATCTGATTCTTCCCTCAGCGAACAATATTAGACTAATTTATATAGTTTTGTTTAGACATATTTTTAGCCATCTAAATTGAACTAGTCGATATAATATTGTCTTAAATTTAATTTTACAGTCAACTATCTCCATCATATCGACATAGTTATCAACTTAAATATTTAATTCTATCTAAATTTCATCCTAGATAACTACATTGATTTGTTCAATCTAGTTCTCTGTAACTTTTATTTTTAGTCAAATTACATTGATATGTTTAATTAGTTTTGAATTGCATTTATTTTTAATTAACTGTATAGACCTATTTTATTTCGTTATGTTTTTAAAATTATTTCCATAAAATTATATTGAATAGCTCATTTTAGTAATATATATCTACCATAAATTTTGTTTACATAGAATATATCGATCTACTTAATACAATTTTATACTATATGTATAACTACATTGACCAATGTCAATACAGTTCTATTTGTTTTAATTTTTAAGCATAATCAAGGAAAATTAATATTATCATTTAAAAAATTAATCATAATTTTCATTTCAATTTGACCATATATTTATTTTAATTCATTGAATACTATGTTAGTGCCCATAATTGCACTAAAGTAAGTAGGCCCTTGTCAAGTGTGAACACTTAAGTTTCTTTCCCAATTTTAGTTTTTGAGAGTTCATTAGTATGTTAGAGGTCAAGTTAAAAATCATGTTTGTGCTCTTTGAGAAACTATCATTCCAATTTTCTTAGCTTAGACCCCCTGATTTAGAAGTAGCCTTAAGTAGGAACATTTAATATGCTATGGACTTAGTTGTATTTTTATACTAAGGCTTGGTCATGTTTATTAACATGACCACACCTTACTCCAAAAAGTTCATGTTTGGTCCCTTTTACTTCCCATAGCCTAGTACCTTTTATTTTATCTACATGGTTTGGCTAATGCCTGTGGTCCACTTCATTTGTTATCATGGTCCAAATAAATCTTGGTCCCTTTATTTTACACTTAGAGTAAAGGTCTATAGGTCCTTTTCCTTCAAGTATTTTTCTCATGCAAAAATATTTATAGAATTAAATTATCCTAATAAAATGTCAAGTTATTTTTATTTGGGAAAATTTTTAATCCCATATATCCTTTAGGGAAATTATTTTAGATAGAATGTTCAAAAAACTTATCCTAATAAGGACAAAAATGTAAAGGCTCAAGTTATTTGGAAAAAGTGCAGTCTTTTCCTTAAGGGAAATTATTTTAGACAAAATGTTTGAATCAATTATCCTAATGAAATTTTCATAAAGGAAATCTTGAAAGAATATGTTTTAGAGAAATTATTTTCGACAAAATGTCTAAAACAATTCTCCTGACCAAATTGTTGCAGAACAATTGTCTTGACATAGAGATGTTGAAAATAAAAGTCCTATAACAATTGATTTTAAAGATAGGAATGATGAGGACCTAAGGTTTGAATGAATAAAGGACTCTTTAAGACCAAAATTCTAAATAGAGTCAAAATGTAGATAATTTGATTAGAGCATTTATACTATGAGCTTTCGGTTCAAGCCATTATCCTCTACCTACCATTTGACATGCAATCCAAGGAGAGAAGGATATTAATAGGTTTCATGCTTCCAAGTAGCTTGAGGTCATGGAAAATTTTGTCCAAGATTCAAAAAATAATCAAATATTTCAAGGATTGAGTAAATTTCATAGCACAAGTCTAAGCTAGACTAGGCCATTTTGCATGTCATGTATAAACAAACGGGTTAGTTCACTTGTGAATTTTTATAAGTTTATTTAGAAATAATCTCAAACTAAAGGAGTTAAATAGAAATGATGTTATTCATTCCTTGAATATATCCTATAAATTTTTGTTCCTTCATCTTTTTTCTAACTCAAGATGTAAGATTTCAAAAAGGGATGAACAAGTAGTGTGATGACCATGCAAACATCATTGATGATCATACGAACATCAAAATTAAGCTCATCACTTTATCTATTAGGGATTAAATTTGATGGTTTCATGGATGTCATTGATGGTCATGTGAATGTCAAATGATGGGTACATGGATGTCAAATTTAAGCTATGGTAACTATCTTTTAAGGGCTTAAATTTGATGGTTGTAAAAGCATCATTTATGGTCATGAAGATGTCATTGATGGTTGTGTGGATGTCAGATGATGGGAATGTAAATGTTAAAATTAGGATTAGTGATTATTTATTAGGGGATTAAATTTTATGGTTTCACAGACATCATTGATGATTACATAGACATCAAATGATGGGTGCACAAATATTAAATTTAAGCCATAATGGATAGCCATTGGCGTTTGATCCTTTGGATATAGATCAATGGTCTACTTTCCAATAGGATTCAATATCTATGGTGCATGATGATGGTGGACTATTAAATGAATATCCAAGTGAATCCAAGATAGCCACATGGCATGAGGGTGTTATCCTAGTAGACATCAACTGAGTATAGTGTAGAAAGCCCGTAGAACTAATAAGTGGCATGCTATCATTCCTCATGAAGATAATTATTTGGTAGTGCTAGTCCTAGGTGGAATTTTTAAAGATGTGGACCCAATTAAGTGTTGACATGTGTCCTAGGGGAAAATGCCACATTTCAAGATAAGGAATAGTATGAGATGGTGAATGCCACATGGGTATACATGTCATATTCAAAGGTCCCATGTAGAGTAGTTCATAGAGCTTTCATCAATGATAAGTGGATTAATTAGGTAAGTTTCAAATGAACCATGGGAGGACAAAAAGAATTTTAAAGGAAATTTTTTAGCCATAGGACATAGGTTGATTGGGCAGCCATAGGTCCCATATCTAGAGGCTCATAATTTAGTCTTTAGAGATGTTTTTAATTACATAGAGGTTAAATGTTTATAATGTTACTGGATTTTCATAGTAAACATATAAAGGAAATTTTGCTAAATTATAAAGTCAAGGTAGAGCGTGGGTTTCTAGATATGTCAAATATTGGTTCTAAAGTGTGATGATTACAAAATGAATAAATCCCATTTGTGACTATAGGACAAATATATTACATGCTTTTAACATGCATAGAATACAACCGGGCTTATGTCATATAACTAATGGCCTCTATGTAAATCTCAGGTAAATAATATATGACATGGAGTTTTAAAATGGTGAAAAGTATGTGTTTAGTACATTATAATCCAATTTAACTTTACTAAGCCCTTATGTGCTCATTCAAAGACCTCCCTAGGGAAGCTTCCTAGGGGGACTATAATTTTCTATTGTAACTTGGCAATTCATAGATGTGTAAGTGGAGCCAAAATTTCCCCAATAAATAAATGGTGGGAATAATGCATTTATGATTTAAAAATCAAATTTGAAAAAAAGTATAGATGTATTGAAAAATATAAAATTGCTAAAGGGACAAAAGTGCAAAAGGGGAAAAATGTGAAAAAGTAGATTGAAGCCAAAAGGGTAAAAAGGTTATTTTAACCTAAGTTTTGAATTTTTAATCTACTTTGTTTGTCTAAGATCCTCCATGAGAAAGATATTATAGATTTGTGAGATATATATAGACCAGTCCTAATAATATCTTTAGGTAACTATGAATCAATAATATTTTACAATCATCATTGTAAGAGTAGGTTATTCCATGGCATGCATAAAGGAAGGGTAGTTGTCTAAAAGATTCCAAAAAAAATAAAAGGTTGAAACAATATCATAATGTTATTTGGGATAATCTTGAATTTTTTGATGTATTCAATCTATGTTATCATGATAAAAGTTTCAACCAAGAAGCTGATAGACCTGTAGGGCCAGGTGCTCAATTTGACATTACAAATATGAGCCCTCATTGTTAGTATCAAGTGGAAGTGATTATCAAGCCTTAAATCTTAGATAATGTTCATCATTGGTAGGTGGTTGAAGATGATCATCATATCAAAAGGTTTATAAATTGTGAGGCTGAGTTCCATGATCAGATCATAGACTTGGAATCTATGGTTCAAGTTTGTGATGGAAAAAAACCTTGTTTGGGAAGGACATTATTCAACTAAATATAAACATGCTCCCAAGGGGATTGGTTAGTCTAGAGGCATCTTTTGATAGATCTGATAAAATAAAATTAAGAGAATCATTTATCTCAAAAGACATGACTGAGTACAATTTGGGTTCTCATGATAATCTATGAAAGGTTTGATTGGGTAATCACCTAAGTGTCACTGAGAAACAAGCCTATATGCAAATATTAAGGAAGTACTAGGATTGCTGAGAATGGTCTTATTCTAAGATAAAAGTATACAGGGAAGAATTATTTCAGCATGTCATCCCATTATAGCCTGATAGAAAGCCTTTCAAGTAGAAATAGAGGCCCATTAACCCCATCTTGGCCACCAAGATTCAAGATGAGTTAAAGAAGATAAGGGATGGTGGAATCTTTCAACCAATCATGTATTCATCATGGGTTGCCAATCTAGTCCTTTTGTGAAATAAGAATGGTAACATCCACTTATGTGTGGATTTACAAAATTTAAAGAAGGTTTTTTTGAAATATAATTATCCCCTACTCAATATGGATAATTTACTACAAAGTGTTAATGGATTAGAGATGTTATCTACATTAGATGGATTCTCAGGGTATAACTAAGTTGTGGTGAAGGAATTTGAGAGGTCCAAGACTACATTCACAATTCCTTGGGGCACATATGTATATATGAGGATGCTTTTTGAGTTTATGAATGTTGGTGTAATATTCTAGTGAGTTATGGATGTCAATTTTGTAAGGATAATTAACCAGTTTATTAATGTGTATTATGATGACATTACTATGTACTCCAAGACTAGAGAAGAACATTTGAAACATCTAGATAAATTATTTATTAGATGTAGGGAGTTTGGCATTTCACTTAATCCAAATAAGTGCTACTTTGAAGTAAAAAAGGCCAAGTTGTTTGGATATATAGTGTCCAAGAATGGTGTCATGATTGACCCCAAAAGGGTCAAATCCATTGACAAAGTGCCTATCCCACAGTCTAACAAAGGAATTTAGTATTTCTTTAGATAAGTTAACTTTATAAGGATGTTTGTGTCCAATTTTGTAAAGATTACTCTACCTATTACTTCCATGCTGAATAAGGACTAGACCATAAAATGGGAGGTGAATGTCATGTAAGCATTGAGTGACATAAATGGAGATTTAAAGTCTACCCTTAGTTTAGCCTATCCTAATTACAAAAATATGTTCTAGATATTCTCTTTTGCATCATATAACACTATTGTTGTTGTCTTATTGTAAAAGAATGAAGATGGTTATGAATGACCCATAAATTTCATCAATAAAGATGCGTAAGGTCTTGAACTAAACTAAACCATAATGGAAAAACAAGCTTTTGCTATCTTGAAAGCTATCAAGATATTCAATTCTTATATTCTGAGTTTAAATATTGTTGATTATATCTTGCATACCATGATGAAGGATATATTGACTCAAACTGAAGTATCCAATAATAGATACAGGTGGGTCAATAAGTTACAAGAGTATGACATGGATATTTAGACCACAAAGTTAGTAAGAGGGGTGGGTTTATCAAAGCTTATGGATAAGAACACTTTGTAAGTTATTGAGGTAAACACTACTATTTCTAATATTGATGATTCTTTGAGTCAATTTAACATATCTCCATGGTATAGAGATATTGTTTACTACTTACAAAGTTTGAATTATCCCCTTGACTTGGAAAAGAATAAAAGGTTAATTCTTAATCTTGTTTCTCAAAAATACTTCTTGACTAAAAATGGACTTGCATGGAAGAGTCTAGATGGGGTTTTCCTAAGATGCATTTTAGAAGAATAAACTACTGATCTAATTGAAGACTTCCATAATGGATTTTATGGTAGCTATTTTTCACGTAAAGTTTTATCTCATAAAATTTTGAGATATGGTTATTGGTGGCCATAATTATTTAAAGATGTTACTCAGATAATCAAAAAATGTGAGTAATGATAGCACTTTTCTAGGAGGATGAAAGCTTCAGGTTCTCTTCCCTTATAGCCTATGATGATTGAAGGCCCATTTAGACAATAGGGAGTGGATTTCATTAGATAATTTTTTAATTAATCAATCACTATAAATAGATGGATACTATTTGAAACTAAATACTTCTCAAAATGGGTCAAATAAATCCTTACAAAGAAAATAACACACCAGGTAGTTATGGATTTTTTGCTAAATCATATTATTTATAGATTTGGCATGCCTATTAAAGTTGTTGCTAATAATGCTATAAGCCTCAAAATTAAACCTTTAGTGGCATTGTCTAAAGAGTATGGGATTTAATTGACCTATGCTTCCAATTATAAACCTCAAGGGAATGGGTAAGCATAATCTAATAACAAAAACTTGCTCAAGATCATCAAATGAATTTTGGAAGAAAATAAGAAGTGGGGTGAACAACTGAAGTTTGCCTTATGGGTTAACAGGCTCATGCTCAAGAGAGCTATAAGAAAAATCCCTTTTGAGATTGTTTATGGATCTCAATTAGTTTTTACTATGAATTTACATTTTCCCACTTATTAGCTCATGCAACAAGTAGAAGATGATGAGCAGATCAACCACTATGAAAGTAGGATGAACTAGATTATTGAGCTTTGTTAAATTTGAAGACAAGCTCATGAAAGACATCTCAAGTTCAAGAAAAATCTAAAGAAAATATTTTATAGGAAGGTAACTCCATGAACCTTAAAATTAGGTGATTTGGTTCTACTTTGGGATAGCAATCATGAAGAGAAAGGCATGCATGGCAAATTTGATGACTTGTGGATGGGTCCCTATTCCATTGACTACTAGATTAGGGAGCATACTTTTTTATTAAAAGACTTGGATGGTGAACTATTAGAGCTACTAGGTAATGTTAGAAATATAAAACACTTCCTTGATTGAGTCCATAACTTACATCTATGTACCATATTGTATATAAATTATATAGTGTTTTATCTTTCTATTGTTTCATTGATTTGTTGCCCCTCTACTTTGGGCCTTATTTGTATAGTTTCCTTTCATTTTTATATCATGTGTTTATTTTAAAATTCTTTTGATCTATTTTTGTCAAGTCTAACATGTTTTTTTGAGCCTTCATAAGTGTTGCTGGTAAAATGTTAGGTCTTGACTCTGTGACCCAATGGATTGGTACTTGGTCTTATGTTTTGGGGATCTTCACACACTCATAGGGGGTATGCATCCCTGAGTAAGACCAAATGTGAGTTCCCAAAATTTCAATAAATAAATTGGGACCTTTTCAAGTGTGAAAGCATAATTTTCTTACCCAATTCTAGTTTTCAAGTGTTCATTGGTCTATCAGAGGTTGAGTTATAAAATCATGTTTATGCACTTTGAAAAACCATCATTCCAATTACCCTAGCCTAGACCCCCTAATTTAGAATCAATATTAAGTGGGAACATTTTAATATGTTATGAACTTAGTTGTATTTTATTCTAAGGCTTGGTCATGTTTATTAACATGAACAAACCTTAGTAAAAAAATTTCATATTTGGTCCCTTTTACTTCTCATAGCCTGGTCCCTTTTATTTTATCTACATGGTCTGTCTAATGCCCATGGTCCACTTAATGTATTAGCATGGTCTAAATAAATCTTGGTCCATTTTTTTTACACTTAGCATAAAGGTTTATAGGTCCTTTTCCTTTGGGCATTCTACCCATGCAAAAATCTTGACAGAAGTCAATTGTCTTGGTAAACTATCGAGTTCTTTTTCTTTGGGAAAAATGTTAAGCCCATATATCCTTTAGGAAAATTATTTTGGATAAAATATTTGAAACAATTTATCTCGATGAGGAAAAAATTGTAAAGGCTTAATTTCTTCAAAAAAAGTGTAAAGTATTTTCCTTTGGGGAAATTTTTTTAGACAAAATGTTTGAAATAATTGTCCTGATGAAATGTTAGTAAAGGAAAGCCTGAAAGAATATGTTTCATAGAAATTGTTTTGGACAATATGTCTAAAATAATTCTCCTAACCAAATTATTAAAAAATAGCTATCCTAATGTAGAGATTCTAAAAATAAAAGGCCCACAATAATTGATGTCAAAGACAAGAATGCCAAGGACCTAAGGGCCAAATGAAGATAGGCCTTTTGAAGACAAAAAGGTCAAATAAAGCTAAAATATAGATAGTTTATTCAAAGCCTTTGTACCTAGATATTTTAGTTCAATTCATTGTCCTCTACCCACCATTTGACATGCAATATAAAAAAGAAGGATCTTAGCAAGTTTCATGCATTCTGAGTAGCTCAAGGTCATGGACAAATTGGTCCAAGCTTCAAAAAATCATCAAAGCTTTTAATGATTGAGAAAAGTTCATAGCACAAGTCTAAGCTAGACCAGGTCATTTTGTACATCATGTATACATAAACAGGTCAGTTCACTTGTGAATTTTTATAAGTTTGTTTGGAAATCATCTCAGACTAAAGGAGTTATATGGAAATGATTTTATTCATGCATTAAACATCTCTTACAAAGTTTGATGACTTCATGTTTTTTTTTGACTCAAAATGCAAACTTTCAAAAAGGGATGAACAAGCAGTGTGATGGCCATACAAATGTCATTGATGATTGTGTAGATGTTAAAATTAAGCTCAACCATTATCCATTAGGGCTTAAATTTGATAGTTGTGCAAAATTTATTGATGGTCATGCAAATATCAAATGATGGACATGCTGATGTCAAATATAAGCCATGGTAATGATCCATTAGAGGCTTAAATTTGATGGTCGCATGTACATCATTGAAGGTCACACAAACATTAGATGATGGGTGTATTAATGCTAAAATTAAGCTCACTGATTATTTATTAGGGGCTTAAATTTGAAAATATTATGGATGTCATTAATGATCATGTGAATGTCAAATTATATGTGTGAGAATGTAAAATTTAAGCCATAATAGATAACTAGTGGCATTTGATCCTTCAGATCTATATTGACGGCTTGCATTCTATTGAGATTTAAGATTGATGGTGTATGATGATGGAGGACTATTTAGTGAATTTGTAAGAAAATCCAATATATCCACATGGTGAAAGGGTGATATCCTAGTAGATTGAGTGAGTAGAGTTTAGAAATCCCACTGAGCTACCAAGTGGCATGCTAGCATTCCTCATGAAGATAAGGATCTAGCAGTGTTATCCCAGGTGGAATTTTCAAAGATGTGGACCCAATGAAGTGTTGACATGTGTCTTATGTCAAAAGGTAACATTTTAATATAAGGAATAACATGACATGGTGAATTCCACATGGGCATACACATCATATTCAATGGTATTATGTAGAGTAGTTTGTGGAGCTTTCACCAGTGAAAATGCAAATTGAAGCTAAAAGGGTAAAAAAGTTATTTTAACCTAAATTTGGCATTTTTCATTTGATTTTTTTGTCTAAGCTCCTCCATGGAAAAGATATTATAGGCTTGTGAGATAAATATGGAAAAATTCTAGGAAGATCTTTAGGCAACCATGAATCAAGAATATTTTCTAGTCATCATTGTAAGAGTAGGTTGTTCCATGACATGTATAAAGGATGGGCAGTTGTCCAAAATATTCCATATTTACCATCTATTAACAAAAAGTCATCTCCAGGTAGTTACACATAATATAAAAATATATTTGGCTCCTAAAATGCATATGCTCCTTCCAACTCATGTGAAAGGCATTTTTAGCCAAAAGATCAAAGGATATGTTTCAAATCTCATCATTCCTTAAAGAAGCAATTAGAACAATTTTTTTTCTTGTAAGTGGAAGAAGATCTCAGGCATGGTAAAGGGAATATTCATACTGGAAGCATCTTGGTGGATCTAAAAGTTTGTTTTGAAATTTTAAAAGTTATGATCCAAAGTTCTAGATTCAAAAATTTATAAATAGGGGGCTTTTCCTCTATTCAAGGTTATTGTTGGTCATTGTTTTAGGTATCCACTATTTTGAAGCCTAGGTTTTACATAATTTTTTTTGATATCAATTACTATGTGTATATTTTGTCTCCCTTACTAAGGTGTTTGTAGCTATACAACCATTAGGAAGCTTTGAGATCATGTTTATGTATCCCTTGTCAAAAGAGCAATCTTACCTTGCTTGTCCCCATGGCAACATTTTGAAGTGTTGATGTTTGTTATATTTCTCTTCAAGTCAATGAAAATGCTTGTGGTTATTTATTATTTCCTATAGATTAATTGCATCAACATGTTTTTCAAGAATTGCTAATTGGATATTTGGATTTGTGCTCACTAATGGTTGTTATTTTGAGTATAGATTTAGATTATAAACTCTTCTTGCATTACTTCAGAATATGTTGTTGAATAACTTGTTAGGGCACCCAAGGTTCATGGATTCAATAGGGAAATGTATTTGAAAGATTAATTTTAGTGTATTTTCTAGTCTCTCAAGGATCATTTGGTATTTACCATTATCTTGCATTTAAAGTTTTGTATGAATCTTTGCTAAGGAATATTATCATGAAATACTATTAGATACCCTATTGTTTGGAAGCCACCATCATGCCACCCTTTGTTTTATAATTATCTAACTTGTCCTAACCTACCCTACCCTACAAATAATACACCCCTTATATATTATAAGTGTTATTTTCCTTGAAAATGCATAAGATCTCGCATATCTGAAGTGTGTTTTTAGTTTGTGCTTTAGATCCTAACATTGTAGTCTTTTATTCACCCCCTTTATTGTTGAAGATTATTCACAATGAAGATTGAATTAAAAATTTCATCTATATTTAGTATTTTGTGTATGACTTAGATAATTTATGCATTTCATGTGATAATCTTTCATGGGTGAAGTGTGCAAACTTGGTTATGCCTTGGTCATATTTGTTCCTTGTGCTAAAAATCCTCATGGAGGTTGGATTGTAGAATATAGAATATCTCCATGTGAGAAAGCTACCCAAAGGTCCTTTCACCTTGGTTTAGGTAGAACCATAAGTATCAGGGAGTTGACCATACCTTTTTTAGGTCCCTCTTAGTCATTTTCTACATCTGGTCTAATCTAGATGCAAAACCCTTCCTTGGTTACAATTACATTCTAGTAGGTTATTCATCTTTATATGTCATTTTATTCAAGTGTGAAAGGGTGAGTGTACGAGGTGTAAAAATGAGAACCAACATATTGAAAATTGGTTTTTTACATGGATTTTTGAAATTTATTCTTTATTAGTTTGGCTTTCCCTAAAAATAATGTTTTGGTAGTTTTTAAACTAGTTAGTTATTATCATGAAGGGCTACATGATGTTCTATATAAAATTATTATCTATTTTTAAAAATAATCATGACATGAGAGGATTGTCTCAATACTCATAGCCATAGTATAAATTTAAAAACAAATTTTAATTTCCACTAACTCATGTTATATTAGAAATGACTAGGATTCCCTTTTCATTGATATTTAGGAAGTCATCCATCTATTTGATTATATAATGTATAGGTCAATGATTATCTTTTGGAAGTTACTCTCAAATTAACATTGAATCTAATTTTAGTGGGATATGGGCATGGCAATTACTCTATATTTAATGGTCTAAGACATTGGGATAACAATATCCAATGAACAAGTTAGTATTTATGATATCCTACAAATTATTCAAATCCTTTAGTATGCCTATTTGATCTTCTTTTCAAAAAAAAGTTAACAAAAATAATTATATTATAATTTTCTACTTACAATTATATTTTGTATTATATAATACATTAGCCATAATTGATATAGTTATGTGCTATGTTGTAACTACATCAACCAACATAAATATAATCACCTATGTTTGTAGACTACATTGACCAAATCAAGATAATTTCTTGTGTTTTCATCCTTGATTATATCAAATAACTCAACACAATATATTTTCTTGTATCTAATCCCTCTACCTATGTAATTACATCAAATATCTTGGTACAATTCATTTATTGCCTATTTTTCAAAAATTTATCTTATAAAATACATTGAATAATTTAATATAGTCTATTTCCCATTACTATAAATTTTAATAGAAAAAATTATATTTACTAGCTTGATAAAGGTTTTTTTTCTCACCTCCCACTTATTTAACTGAATCAAACAACTCGATCAACTTTTCTACCAAAATACTTTGCATTATTTGATATAATTTGTAGAAAAAATGTCTTGGTTAGCAAAATACATTAAAACTCTAATGAAATTACTTAAATGTTCACACAATATAATGTTATATCATAGAAATAAGAGAAAAATATGTAGATCCATAATAATTGATAAAAGAGTAGAATACTTGATAAATATAGTTGAGTCACTTCAAGGGGACAACCTCTACAATGATGTAATAAGAACATAATTTATAATATGATGATCAAATACTAACCACTACATCCTATATATAATCTACTTATCCATGGTTAATCCATAGTCTGACCTTACTAAGACTATAAAAATATGTACCAAGATAATGTAAGAGGTATTTAAGCCATAATTTGGCCACATATATCCCTAGACACACCATAAGTTAAGGGTTTATCATGTCTCTACCCTTCATAACAATGTTGTCCTCAATGTTGAATCTAACATGATGTTACTATAGGAAAACATCATCCTCCCATGTTACATCTTCATAATGTATATTATTTAATTTGATAAATTACTCAATCATTCTAGTTTATAGTTGGTTTTTTTTTTTTTTTTGTGTGTGTATGTGTGTGTGTGTGTGTGTGTGTGTGTGTGTGTGTGTGTGTGTGTGTGTGTGTGTGTAGGATCTCTTTAGGATATATAATAACTAGTCATTATTCATTCAATTCAAGTAACTTAGTATGAGTATAAACTCTATGTATAATTACATTCTTCAAACAAGATACATATAATACTAAATGTATGTGAGTGGATAGGGGAAATTCTAGCTTGTAGGCCATACTACCAATTTCTACAAGATCTCATAAGGATGATAATATTTAGGGAATAAATTATTATCCTTTTTATATTATTTTAGATAAATTTGCTTATATAGATATAAACACATAAATTACCAATCACCTATGTAAAAATTTCACTCACTATGGTGGTGATTTTGTTGTTATTTCATTCTATTATGTGTTATTACTAAATTCACTCACAAACTAGTGAGTACCTCCTATTGATGGTGAATGTGCTCCTCAATAGCTCGAACCTTGGGATGAAATTTTAAGGTTGAAGTGATGGATGGGGGGTGATACTCATATGATGCCACAAAGGGATCCATTTTGGAATAAGTGTGAAAATAGGTATTATACCACCATTTAGTAAGTGGTAGCCAATGAATCCATTCGTCATATTTGCTAGAAAAAAATTATGAAGATACCATTCTAGACATTCATTGACTACCTCTATTTGGCCATAATATTAAGGATGATAGGATGAAATATGAGCCAAATACATGCCTAATATTCAAATAATAATGTCCAAAAATTACTACTATAAATGGAATCTCAGTCACTTAAAATGATCTTTGGAGTATCGTTGCAATGTTTTAGGTTTCTTTTTGGTTTGATGGCACTTTAGTCATTAAGTGTTTCTAAAAATATTTTAACTAGGTTGAAAACCCAATATATCATCTCTTTTGACCAAATAATATAATTATTTTATCAAGTTTTATCTCTTGTCCTAGGAATGTAAGAAAGGAACCATAAATTTTATCCATACTTCATATACCTTTACAAATAGATGACCTTTTGTGGAGTAGAGTCCCGTTTTAGAGGGATTAAGGTAAACAACCTCAATTTCAACTTTAATAGATTTGAATAACAATCAGTGTCAATAATGTGATATGTATTGTGCTAATGAACCCTAAATGACTTGATAAATCCATTCAAGTCTTGAATTTGTACACAACCTATCTCTTTGGTTTTGGATAGCCCTTCCAATCTCTATATATACTTGTAGGTGATTGTAGGTCACTATGCACATTAGGATTTGTTTAGTCTTTACTTAGTGTCATATAACCCCATATCTATCAACCTCTAGTCCTTCAATGGAAAATTTAAAAAATCCATGCTTTGAGGGGTTGAAAATAAGTGCATCACCTTTGATTTGAATCCATTCATAGAATATCAAGACACTGTGACTGATAAAACACTATTTTGCTGACCAATGATGCCTAATTTTAGCACAAGGAGAATGATCCTTCTTGATTATTCATATACACACATTCCAAAAAAAATTAATTCAGTATGAATATGATGAACATGTTATTCAAGTACACACACACCAATTGGTTCACATAGACAAATGCAAATAAAGGGAAAAAATGAGGTGTTGGAAATGTGAAGTCAATTTATAGGTGTTAACAATCTTAGTGAGTGTTCATATAGTACATAGCATAAATATAGGAACCATAACCATTAAATTATATATTATGATGACTAATAACATCCATCAAGTTTATTTAGTCTAACTCTTCTTTTCCTATTCCTACCAACAAAAAACCATTTAACCTTATTGAATTGTTGAAGAGAGAAATGAGAGAGAGAGAGAGAGAGAGATAAATTTTAGTCAAAATTGAACCTATTGAAGCCACACAATCTTAGAAATTATCTATGGGTATGTAAATATACTTCTATGAATATTCCACATGTTCCAAACTAGTCATCCATTCTCTACAACTACCTAAAACTACCTTTTTATAGTTGATCTTCTTATTTGTACATTGAACCTACAATGTTTTAGTTTCAAAACTATCCTTAAAACCTCCTTAACACAATATACATTATATAACCTCTTGACACACTTGCAATTTCATGAAAATTGTACAAATCCATTTAAATGACCAAAAAGTGACATAAAATGACATAATGAAAGAATAACAAATATGACAAAGGCCTAAACACATTTTACAACCTTGAAATGTGACTTAACCTCATTATAGGACCATGTTTAACATTTATGACTTATAATACCTTATGAAAACTTTTCACATGTAGGGGTTTGACTTATTTTGACCTAGGGGTAAATTAGTCAACATTTTAGTAATTTCTAGGGGGTAGCATGCCTATTATGTTGAAGGCCAATTGCCTTATTCTATCCTTGAGAAATAAAGTCATCCATATGCTACATTTGACACTAAAAAGCCTTAAAAAATATGCCAACCAAAAATAAGGAAATAAAACACAATACAAGACAATAAAACACACACTTATGCTCTCTAATCACTTAGGGAAAATACACAAACAACTCAATAAAACTAGACTATATACAAACTAACTTGAATCAAACTCTTTCCTCCTTGATAAAAAGGGAAGCTTGCACCATTGCTTACTTTATGAGATGAAAGAATGAATTAACCAAGTTATCTTTTTATCATTGGCTTAAATGTCTTCAATTTATTCATATTTTCCAATCTCTTTGGCATTATCTTCAATGTAATGACAATAGCTATAAACTATAAACATGATCACCTATGAAAGTGAACTCTTCTTATGACTCAATCTTATGATTCACTTGTAGGAATGGCTCCAATAAGAATAACCTCTTGCTTCTTGGGAAATTGAGGCCAATGAAAATAAATTTTAACTGCAACTTGACCAAGTTTTGTAAGTTAAGCTTTTCATCATCATCTTACAATATATATACCTTATTCAAACAACTCAATAATTATGATATTCTTCTTTAAATCTTACTCTTCTATGCCTTGATCAAACACTTTGTAAATAGGTGCAACATGATATAGATATTCTCTTTATTCACTCAAGCAGGTTAAATTTTGATTATCTTCATCAAGGGGAGTTATTTTAGTGATATATTCATCATAAACACTTGAATCATCTTCTTTATTAGCTGTAAACTTAGCTTGATCTTCTTTGCTTGTCTCCTATAGGATGGGTTCAACTTCAATATGGGATGAGGTGATGGTGATTGGTTTATGCTCAATGAGGTAATGTATGGCTCATAAATGGGTATGGGGATGGAGTGATAATTTTTTAAATTAATAAACTCTTTAAATATTTCTTGGAGAGAGAAAAGGTTCGATTGGAACATAAACACTTCATTTTCTTCAACAATCACCTCATACTTCTCACTGTCTTCTTAAAATTCATTGTCAGTTGTAACTTGATCATCAACCTCTTTGTCCTAACTCTCTTCATATTTATTACCCTAATACTTTACTACTTGGTTCTAAGTTGGAACTTTGAGGTTATTAGGCTCTTTTGAGTATTTTTCTTGAGTACAATGGATGGTTTCATGAGAAGCATGAGAAAGTTGATATGGAATACAAGAGGACTCTTTAGAGTGGAGGGAGATACATGTTTTTAAACCATATTTTCAATTTATTCATATCCTTATTGAGTCATTTGAACAACTTCAAGTTGATCCTTAACTTCTTAGTTTTGCCACCTCTCTAATCTATCTACCCACCATTGGTTATAGTATCTCATTTCATGTAAATATTCATTGATAACATAGTTGGCTTCTTCCTCAACTAACCTCCACTTATCAATAAGGAATTAAACTAAATTTATCAACCTTTATATGAGATTAATAGGGATCACATCAAGTTCCTTATCCCATTTCTTCATCACCCTTTATTATTTTAGCATATTTGGCATAAGTGCTAACAAAGACTTAACTTGGGTGGAATTAAAGTATGATGAGAGAAGTAGGGGTTTTGGTGAGATCCTAATTATTGAGTTAGTTTCCCTTGGTATTAATATTGAAAAGGTTGTATAAGAGCTTGAGGAAGACTTCATCCAAGAAGATACCTCTTAAGACCTTGGATATCTTCTTCAATAGTCTTAATAATATCTTCTTGATCACCTTATTCATAAACTTCTTCACAAGGCTGCTCAACAATACTGTGATCATATGGGTAAGGAATAGGTTGACCATATGGATTCCATTGTTCATAGGGATGATAATAATTTTGATAGGTCTATTGAGGAACATAGTATGGGTCATGACAAGTTTGATAGGGAGGTGTATAGTAGGAACTCTGAACATATCTAGCCATATCAACCTCATTAGACAAATGAAACAAA
Source organism: Torreya grandis (assembly GCA_037957365.1). Classification (NCBI taxonomy): domain Eukaryota; kingdom Viridiplantae; phylum Streptophyta; class Pinopsida; order Cupressales; family Taxaceae; genus Torreya; species Torreya grandis. The sequence goes on along the minus strand of JARHVA010001186.1, from coordinate 181,962 downwards.
AGAATTGATCAAAATAATTTTTAATAAGTACCTGGGATGATTATAAATATTATATTGCATTCAAATTCACCTTTTTTTTTACTTGAATGATTATAAAAGATGATAATATGAAGAACACACCAAAAATACTTCCACTCTTTTAGACCTTAACCCCACTGGGAGTGATAGAAATTTTATAAAAAAAATATTTCACCCTTGGAAAAGGTGGTTTATACCTATCTAAATTTGGCTAACATTATATTACCTCTGGGTCTATGGGTTACCTATAGTAAAGATAAAACTTTAGATTATGGGATAGCCCCCTTGATCTATCTTTTAGGCTCACACACTACACTAGACTAATCACTATTGGGGGTGAAAAGGGAAGGGAACAAAAAATTAACCTACACTAATGGAGGTGATACACCAAAGATAACTCCATAAAATGTACATGCATTTTCACTAAGAAAGAATACCTTTAAAATTGAATTCAACTCAAGGTTCTTATAGCATAAGTGTTTCTACATGGAGGTAGATTGATATGCATATCTAAAGGTGGATGAAAAGGAGATATAATATTAGACACTATTAGACTCTCTCACACTTCAAAAAATACTTAAAAAATGCATACACTTCATGAGACATGTTAGAATAGATGCTACTACTTACATAATGCGTATAAGAACATAATAGAAGCAAGGAGAATACATTCATCACTTATAATCCAAATAAATCACTTAACATACTTAGGTATGAGCTATAGAGACAAAATAAATTTCATAACTTTATTCAAAAACAAATTAAGAAGTCAAACCACTAGGGTTTTGCCATACTAGGTGTGGATTGTTTACAAGGCCAAAATGGATTGAATATATAGAGCATAAGAGAGGAGAGAGAAGAATTGAAGTTGGACAGTCATTAAGACAAGTGTCAAGATGTGAAAACTAGTTTAAATATGAGATAATTAGTTATAAATTAGTCTAGGAAGTTGTCTTAGACAAGTTTCCATCTAAAGTACATCATTCTCTTGAAGTTGGCATAGAGACCCTTCATATCCTCTTGAAACTACTTTTCTCAATGAAGAGTCACTTGACAGTCTAGAACTACCTTTGGAAGTTGTTGACACATGTTATATAAATTTATAAGGTGTAAAATTTATTGTGATAGTCATGATACACCTTAACTAATGACCATCTCCTTGTCACTTGTCACTCACTCTTTTCAGTCACTCATTAGCCTTCTAGTCCTAAATTCTCACATTTGTCACTAGGGTGACCTATATATGTTAAATAAGGTTAATTTAATATGTGTTATACAACTCATAAAATCCTTATTTATCCTGTATTCTATCATAGACTTCAATGAAAACTTCAAGCTATACTTCTTATCTCCAACTTAGACAACCACCTTGCTTTCTCACTATTCTATTCAAATTGCCTAAAATAACCAATATAGTAGAGGGGTTTATATTAATTACCAAGGTGATAAGGAGGTATTTAAAGTTATTATATATCTCCACATATATTCTACAATGACTTTCATTTTCCAATTCCCTTTTTAACCTATAATTCAACCCAAATTTGGCAAAAAAACATAGAATTAGGCATGTCTGTACAAGTGATGATATGGAAAAAATAAGTGATGAATATATTTGGATATTTAAAAATAATTCAAAGTTATTTTATAGGACAATTTACCCCCCTTGGATGCGTCTTATTCATATCTTCCTCAGTGGGTTTGTATAAGGGTTTTAGGAGGGTTTTTGGTCATTTAGGTTATTAGTGATGATTCATAAAGGTTATAAGTTAAAAATTATAAATAATACCACTAATTTAAATTATATGAACCATATAAAATATCCATAAATTATTTAGGAACCATTCACACCATCCATACATATATGAGCAAAAGAAAATGGCTCTCGAGTTCTTACTAGGCATTCTAGGTACCCGTGAGAGAGAATTAGGCATAACTTACAAATTATAAGTTATTATTTGAAAAAAAAATGGTTATTATAAGTATTAAAATCTCCCATGAAGTATATCACATGGTTTTTAAATATTTTATGATGCCATGAGTGAAATGTGGAAGCATGAGGGTTCATGCCAATTCTAGGCCTAGTAGGCCTAGACTATGTTTTTATGTGTATAGCCACCTATGAGTTTTAATAATGGATTTAGGTATTTAAAAAAATATATTAAACTTCAATTAAAATATATAAATCATATAAAAATTATTATTTTCTCTCCATTTCATCCTTTCACCATGGATGCATATCAGGTATGTAGATTTTATTGACTATGAAGTGTCTTATGTGTGTGATAAAATAAAAGGAGATTTCCATATTTGTATGGACTGAAAGTGACTATGGATGGATTTTTAAGGTAATTATGACATTTTTTTTCAATTTTAAAATATTAAATATGCCTTAGGAGCCCTGAACACTTCAAACTATCAAGACTAGCTTCTTAAAACTTTAATTGTGTGTAGTATTTTAGTTAGCTAAGTATGAGGTTCAAAACCTAGTGTTTGATATATCTCCTTGAATTTGAGAATCACATGAAAATTTTTTATATCACTATGATATTTAATTATTACATTATCATCCACCTTATATCTTATTTAACCTCTAAAACTTGCATTTTCCATTTGTTTATACTAGTCTAGTAAAAAGGCAAACTATAGGTGTCAATTAGGGGAATCATAGATTATTTTAGGTGGTGATTCATATTTGAGTGTTATGTTTCACCCCTTTTTTCCCTCATAATTTTAATAATATTATCTCATATATTAATTCAATTATCTCTGCCTTGATATCATGCAACTATTCCTTACCATCAATGCACTATAGTGTCACTGTTGCATTGAATGTTCTGGGTTTCTTTTTGGCCTTATGGAACTATATTAATTGAGTATTTCTAACAATATTTTGACTAATTTTAAAACCCAATCTATAATCTCTCTTTTTATCAAAAAACAACATTCTTGTGCTTAGTTGTTACATCTAGTATTAGGCATGCAAAAAACGAACCATCAAGTTTGTCCAGACCTCATATACCTTTACTAATAGATGACATTTTGTGGAGCAGAGTCCCCTTTTGGAGAGATTAAGGTAAATAGTCTAAATTTCAACTTTATTAAATTTAACTGACCATAAGTGTCAATGAAGTGATCTTGACTATGCTAATGAACCTTGAATGACTTGATAAATCCATTCAAGTCTCAAAACTATACACAACATATCTGTTGGGTTTTGGATAGCCCTTCCATTATTCATACATACCTACATGTAACTATACATGTGAGGCTATATTTAGTATTTACTTAATGTCTTAGAAACCAAACTCTATTGACCTACAGGTGTTTTAATGGATAATATGAATAATACATTCTCTAAGGGGGTGAAAATAAGTTCATCACCTTTAATTTGAATCCATTCATAGAAGATCAAGATACTGCAACTGATAAAACACTATTTTTCAAACCAATGATGCCCAATTTTATCACAAGGAGAATGATCCTACCTACTTCTTAATATCCACATGTTCTAAACCATTTTAATTAAACATGAAGAGGATGAACATGTTCCTTAAGTCCACAAACAACACTTGGTTCACATGGACGAATGCAAATAGAGGAGACAACTAAGGTGTTAGGAATGTGCAGTCAGTTTGGAGGTGCTAAAAATATTAGTGATTTTTCATATAGTAAATAATATCAATATAAAAACCATGACCATGAATTGAGATATTATGAGGACTACTAACATCCACCAAGTGCATTTAGTATAACTCTTCTTCTCCTATCTGTACTAGTAGAAAACCATTTGACCTTATTGACCTACACAATGGAGTGATGAGAGAGAGATCAATTTTCATCAAATTTGAAACTCTTAAAGCCACCTAAAATGAAATATAGGGATCTAAATAGAGTTCCCTGAATCTTCCACATGTACTAAACTAGTCATCCATTATGTATAACTACCTAAAACTACTTTTTTGTAGTTGATCTTCTTATTTTTATGTTGAACCTATAATGTCTCAGTTTCAAAACTATCCCTAGCACTGTCATGACACATGGTGCATTATATAACCTCTTGAAACACTTATCTTTTAATGAAAATCATGAAAATCCATTTAAATGACCAAAAAGTGACATAAAATGACATAAGGAAAGAAGAACAAATATGACAAAGTCCTAAACACATTTTGTGACCTTCAAAGGTGATTTAACCTCATTCTAAGACCATGGTGAACATTTTATGACTTAGAAGGCATTATCAAAACTTTTCACATGAAGGGGGTTAACTTATTTTGATCCATGGGTAAAATTAGTCAACACCACCAACACAAAAAACATATGAGACAACCCATGGAAATATTTGAATTTAGGAAAATGATCATTTTGAGGCACATGGATAGATTTAGTATAGGTGGGTGAATAGAGTAAAATAGATATTTTTGAGTATAATAAAATATATTTATAAATTAGGAAAATGTAATACAATTATCAAGAGATCATATGGATGGGACAATGAGAAAACTACACATAGACTACACAATCCCTATAAAAAACTGATAGCAAATTAGGAATATTATGTCCATAGAAGTGAGTGACTAAGGAGTGTGGGAAAGAGTCATGTATATGCATAAAATTAATATATGATAAATATAAGTCAATAATAACATTTTAAATTATTTATTACTATATTTATATGTCTAAGACATCATTCGCATGCATGATTTTAGTAGCATCTTGTTTAATATCATTCAAAATAGAAAGCCTTTACTTCTTAAACTATATAATGTGGATCTCCCTCACGAAATTATTATTGATATTTTTTAATTCTCCCATAGTTTTATTTGGATCAAAATTCCTATTTCACATTGAATATAAAATAGATATTATAAACCAAAATGAGATAGGCAATACTAATAGAATCCTTAAGCTAACATAATACACAAAATGGCATACACATAATATTACATAGTGTACATGATTTCACCTAAGGAAACCCTTTTAGATAACAAATCAAGAAGAATAATTACTTTATTGTATTAACTCATTTATTTATAATATAATATTTCACTACAAATTTATGTGTTTCCCCTACTATATGTGTAAGTACGTACATGAAAATCAATAGTTAATCATCAAAGCAACATTACAATACCATGGTTAATAAAACCATGGGATATATAAAAAATGGGATAAAAATAACAAAATATATACCAATATTCTCCCATTATATCACTTATTCTGGATCCTATTCTAGCCCAAATATAGGCGAGTAGGCCTTATTCTAGATCTATAATATAATAGTGTAAAAAATGGAAAATATACAACATATTTGTGACACATGTGTAAAATCCATTATCATAATGGAAAATTGGATCAATTTTATCTTATGACATAGTCACTTCCTTTATATTACATGTGATTTTTTACTTATGGATGTGTTCCTAATCATCCTTAGTCCCATTATACTCTTACAACTTCATAAACATATGATAGTAGATTTAAAATTGTAACACAAGTTATTGTATAATACCTTAATGCTAATAGTAGTACTCAAACTTTATCTAGTTGTTTGTCCTATAATATTTTATGTGGTATATATCATATTTTTTCAAGTAAAAATACCTCTAACTAATGATCCTGGCATACTCTAATCTCTTAGTGGTGCACTTATTATCAAATATTTTACAAAACTTCTAGTGTATGGAATCCAATGATCCACCCAAATTTATCTATTAGTAACCAATATAATGTTATCTATAAAATTTTGAATTATTAAATGTGACACACACAATCATTTATAATAGGTTGATATATATTCCCGATATCCCACACTTGCACATCAACATAAAATACCTTATGGATTTATATCCTTCATCATAAATTAGCTATCTCAATATAGATATTTTTCATTATGAACCATGTCTTCCTCATTATAATTATTATCTTATCCTCCAAAAATAATAATTCTAATTCCCCATCCTATGTTAGGATTCATGGTATTTATATGACTTAGTTACCCCTTCTTAGTGGGGTTCATAATTCATAGTCTCACTTCTATTTCCATAGAGTCATCCATCTTACCTTTTCTTGCAGTAAGAGATCTCTCATATAGTTCCCGATGCCTAGACATTATCTAAAAAAAATATTAGTTAGATATGGATAGGGTTTCAAAAAATGGTTTTATCAAATGGATATTATTCACACATAATCTCTTAATATACACATTATCTACAAATATAGTCTTGAAAACATAAAAAAAATGTAGCATTTTTTATTGATCTCCCCTACCCCTACAAATACTAGATAATGTGTAATAAATAGGACACTCAAACTTAAAATGTTGACATGTCACTTAATCCCAAGGACTCAGATGCTCATCCTAGATACAATAATGAAACACTGACAACCCAATTATGTAAAGACAAATAAAGGTAAAAAACATGCACAAATATTACTCACTCAAAATTTAACAACTTGTAACTTTAACTTGAAAAAAATGATGAGATGGGACAAGCTTATCCTCATTCAAGTGAGATAGTGGAACCACCTCAGGGTTGTGGGTATCCCTATTAGGAGGTGGATCTCTAGATTGGGGGCTAGCTCCCCTTGATGCATCACTCAAGCTCATATTCCTAATACTAACACTTGAGGGGTTGAAAAGTGTAAGAATAACATGAAAATTAAAAATATTTTACTATAGGTGATACACCAAATGTCTTATCTACTCATAATCTTTGACATGCACTTGAAACTAATAACAAGTTACATATACACTTCACTCAACATCAACTCTCTCTCTCTCTCTCTCATAGTAATGCTTTAACATGGGGTATTGGAGATATCATAGGTTAGGAATACTTATGAAATAGGAATTTTAATACACTCTATTTAATTACGTATTCACTATACTTGAAACATCAATTGAAACTTCTTGTTGACATGCAATAAAGGAATCACAATACACTAGGTACTAATGGAATCAACATGTGAAGGTAAATGGAAATTACACTTGCACAAGACTAATACCAAGCATGTACACTTAATTAAATATTTGAATGAGTTAAAACACTTTTATTTATTTATTCAAGGAAATTTTTTGGCAGGGGTTCACCATACCCAAGTGGTGAGATATAATATAATTCTAAAAGGCCAAAATTTATAGAATTTAGAAGAAGAGAGAGAAAAGAGGAGTCCAAAGGGTATAAGGACATGTGTCACCAATGTGAGTATTAGTTAAAATTACATGTGGAAGATATGTGGGGAAATATATTCCATGTAATATAGGTTAAATTGTCTAAAATAAGTCATAATAATGGTGAAAAGTGGCACAAAACTTGTAATTCTGTCATAAGAAACTACCTTCATGATTTACCTTCCAAAACTAACTTATCCATACATATGGTCATGTATGATGGTTGGTATGATAAAGAGAGGTTAAAAATAAGTCCCCACATGCATTTTATTGATCGCTAGCCATCCCTATCTCTGTGTACATGCAAAATCATCTTAGGCAGTCTCAAAATTGCTCTTTTCCATGTACCTTCTACACTTGGCATTCAAATAATCCAAATTTTCCAAAATAATCCATGAAAAATAGGTAATGAAACTTTTTAAAGGTTATATTATTATCAATTTCAATAAAAAACCTTTAAAAGGCTTCCCTAGTTACTTTTCACCACTTTCCCTAAGTGTTCACTAGCTGGTTCACTAGACTAGCTAAAAGTAAGAGCCTAGTTTTGGAAACTAAGGGATGATTAATGAGATGAAATGAATTTTTGGAGTTATATAGAGTGTAAATATTAATCCCAAACTTTGTTTCATCTCCTAACTCATGTTTTATCCTACACACCACATAAAATGTTTAAAATAAGCCCTATTTTAGCCTATTCCATACACCTCCATACAAATGAATCACATGTGTATAATATATATAGATTAATCTACATCATATATGTTGTTTCATGGCCATTACCTTGCATATAGATACCTCATTTTCTTATTTTTCCAAATCGGGTCCTTATGTAGGGTTTACAAGGGTTTTGAGGTGATTTTGGGTCTTAACCTTTGTTTATAAAGGTCTGACATTGGAATATCCTAAAAATTAAATTTAGATATATTTAATTACCTTTTATAACTTATAAAAATGTATTAGGGCCCCATGAAAACATTCATGAAAGATATGAGTGATGGAAGTTGACATTCAAATTACTTTCATGCTTCCTGTGAGGGTTTCAGTATGTTTGGGGATATATATGGATTCCTATGGAGTCTCATATCCAAAAAAAAGATTAATAACATCTTTATCTGACCTATAAACATGTTTAAATACTTTTTAAAACTCACCAAGAGCCCAAAATGGAGATGACCCCTATTTTAGGACAATACCTATGCCTTGCCAACAGGCTTGTTTGCACTTTGTGAACCAAAAGATGATAATTTTCACTTTAAATTAATTAATAAAGAATTAAAAAATAATATATACCCACATAGGTATCATAAAAACACTATAGTTCTTACAAAATATTAGAACTTGGAATGACATCTCATTTGGGGTTGGGTTTGCATGTTTTCCTACTAGGTCTGGCTGCAGACCTTCTTATCCAAACGATCTCAATGGAATTAAAAAATTATATTCTGGTTTATTATTCTCTCCCATTTTTTACACAACTATCCCAACCTTAATAATTTATTATATTGACATTTGGTTCATTATCTAACACTTTTCCCAAAAATTGTCATTCTTGTGCATGAAGGAAACAACCTACCTCTGAGACAAAATAGAGTCATATTACCATATTTGTATGATAAAATTGAATATTTTTTAATATAAACAAGTTATTATTTACCAAATAAACTAAATTTTATGACAAATTCCATGTTTAGGGGGTCTAAGCATCTCCATTTCCTCAAAAAGGAGTCAAAACCCCTATTTTTTGCTTGTTTTTGCTCAAATCTCCCTATAGATTCTAGCTCCACACAAATTTCATGATAATAGGTTATTAAAATATGGTTATAATTCTCATTTAAATCTCATTTATATTTTTAAAATATCTTATACTCCTTTTTTTATTGAAAACACTTGTTTCCCCTTTGAGTCAAGGGTCTCTTAACCTGCTTGTATGAACTAGGACATACCTTGTATAGGTGAAAATGTCTTTGGAAATGTGGTGAGTGTTATAGGCATGAAACAAAATTAATTTAATTCTAATGAAACATCCTTAATATTTTTAACCTTCTCTTCCTTCCTTGCTCCATACTTATTCAATCCTTCACCTTTCACTCTTAGCACTACCTGTAGGTCTGAGCTAAAGCTTTGTTTGACGCTTTTTTGGGCCTTATATCCATTTTTATTATGATATAAAACATATTAATGCATTTAATTATCTATATAAATTCAAATAATTCATCAATACCATGTTTTTATCTTTAAATAGGATACCCCTGCCTTGACTAGGATGAGACCCTATTTATGCCTATATGTCCATATTCTGAGTCCACCAGTAGGTTTCCAAGGGCCATTTAGATCATGTTAGTGAATATAATAAGGTTTATATGATGGTGTTGGATGTAATAAGGTTTAATTTCCAAAACTTCCATACCTTTTTCACACCCTTTAAACATGGATTGTGTTTCAAGCTAACCCATAGGTTTAAGACATCTTTTGCCCTGCCTGTAGGCTTTCTTGTGAGAATATGTCTTCAAAGAGTGTATAAGGCCTTTTGGTTATCCTCATAGAATCATATAATATTTATTTAACTCACTTTCATCCTATATTTTATTTCAAAAAACCCTTTCACTCTTGACTGAGTTCACACCCTCAATACCTCTAACTATAGGTGTATTTTCTCAGGCTTGTAGATTATATTTAGGATCATTTGGATCATGGTAGTGAAGTATAGGTCTTGTAAAGGTTTTATTTATATCAAAATTACTAAAAATAGGACCCTAGTTCTTATTTTTACTCCTCAACACCACCTCTTTGTGCTAATCATTGAAACATTGCCTTCACTATCTACTTTGCCCTATGTACAAACATGGGGCAGGCTTAAAAGGTCATTTCATGCAATAAAATTATTATTCATGGCCTAATTTATTAGGAATAATTATTTATTTATTTAAAAATTTTCCCTTTGAAATATTAGGTTTATATTCCTTCTTTCATAGTGTAGGTGGTAGCCTCCTTCCAAATCATGTAGACATCATTGTTAACTTTCAATAGGTTTCCTAGCAACCTTTGAGGGTCTCAAAAACAATCTCATTCTTGTCCTTTCAATATAAAAATTGGCATATTCAATTTTTTTTAAGTATTACTAATAGTAAAAATAATTAGGAACATTGATAAACCATTTGGTTAGGCTATGCACTAATCTAAAAAACCCCAAGGACCTATGTTTGGTCCATTTATGGACTGAGAGGACAAAACTCAGTCACTTAATGTTTTGAATGAAAATTAAACTTATAGTCCATTATAGTCTTTATGTCATGAAATCCATGACTCTTGATAATTTTATAACCTCAAACATACATCCCACCATGCATTTCATGACTCACACCTCCATACAACCTCTTGGAGCTCGACCATAAGATGACTGTAAGTACCAAGGTAGTAAACAAGGAAGATATGGACAATCCTAGCTTTGAAGGAGTATGATAATTTGACATTTTCAATAAAAACACCTTTGGAAACATGAATCCAAAAACTAATAACACTTCATGGAACTACTCCCAGGTTGACAAAACTTAGGTTTTGCACCCATGACTGCCAACTTTGAGAAATAAGCACCATTGGGAAAACCCTTTTGAGGAAATTAGGAAAGAAGGTGTCAGATGATGAAAAAACCATGAAGAGGACCTTATTAACATCTAAAAACACTTTATCAAACTCACATAGCTCCATTTATTCCTAAAAATAAGAAATAGATGCAAACTTATACCCCTCTTCAATGCAATTTACTAAAAGGCTACCTGGATTAAAACTAATTGTTCATAGAGGAAAAGGCACCAAATTTAAATTTATTATTATTTATGTGAATATCACTATAATTAATATCCACATATAGAATCACTCCCTCCAATTCCACCTTTATGATATGTACCAAGTGCTTGAAGTTGCCCTTCCTTTGCATGCCAAGAGAAAAAGAAGGAAAATAAGTTGTAGATGAAAATTTTTACATTATCCTTGGAATAAAAACATGGAAATGGGTTTTGATAGGTTAATAGACCCTCCACCCACGTTTTTAGCTAAGGATCAGATCATAAAAGCGATATAAGTGCCCAAAAGGGCCTAAAAATAAGGGAAAACTCCCATTTTTTGACTATAAATGAATATTTACTACCACCTGACATGCCAATAACATCCTCTGACCTCTCCCAAGTTTTAATTAATCTTAGTGATAACTTTTTCCTTTTTTAAAAATCATACAAGTCAATTAATAGGCTAAATGGTGGTCAAAAGACCCTTTTTTGCACATGAAACTTAGGAAATGACAAATTTATGAATTTTAAAGACATATAAACAAGATATATGACATATTAGGACACATTAGACACAAATATACCTTTTACCAAGTTTGACTAAGGTTTGACCATGTTTGACTTTAGTTGACTAGGCCATTTCAAGGGGAATGGGCTTCAACAAAGACAAGAGGAAGGATAAGTGAGATAATAGACTAACATGACACCCTATAGGACACATGAGAACATTATTTAAAAGTTTAAAATTTTATGGGTTAACCTTATTTGACATAAGTCAAATTTGGTCAACATGACTATCAATACAAAGGAAATAATACATCATATTACATTAACAAAGCTTCTCATCAACCTTTAATATTCATATATAATATAAATAAATAAATATATTCCATTAACCTAATGATTTCATACATTCAAGTTATGAAACATAGATAATTATTAGAAATCTTTCATAAACTAAATATATCTACAAACCCTAAGCTTAATCCTCATTTTGCCTTAGACCTAAAAAATAGGTTCCTTCATAGTATCATTGTTGATTCAAATGTGTATCTTCTACTAATGTATGAAATAAGAGTCCAAGATCATTATTTATAGCATTATTATATCCCTACTATTTATTGTTAATTCAACACTTTTTTCCAACTATTATGTCAAATTTATGTGTATCTTAGAATATTATATTCTCACTGCTTCCACATTACATGCATAATGTCATATTCCATTTCTCTTGGAATATATTTATGGAACTCATATCAATCCTAAATAATATGAGTATTATGTTTTAGATTATTTACATGTGTCAAATCCTCTTTAATTATGTTTCCTTTACCATGTTTATTTCTTTATTGGATGTGTGTTTGTTGTAACCCACGTAGTGCACACCATGATTTATGTAAAACCTTATCTTTATTATGAAAATGATATTTTAATATGCAATTTACAAGTATCCAATAATATTTGGCATGTCTCACTCATGAATCAAGTCTTAAATAGACTTTCCATGTTTTTATTAAGTGGAATTCTAGGGTTAATGGAAATATGTGAGATAGATTTAGAGAAATGTGTGACATATAACATTGAATAATTATTATAATAAGGAAGTGAAAGTGTATAATTAGAAGAGGTACCCATTAGTAAAAGTGAGTTGGAATAGATCCTCAACAAAGTGAGAGAGATTTGTTGAGTTGTAAAGGATATAAAAATTAATTTATTCATGTAGTTTCACTTGATTATATAGGTAGAGAAAGTAAATCCATACCTATCATCTTGGGTTGGGATATACCCATAAATAACTATAACTACATTGACCATAATTCTAGTCATGTGGCATATGGATCTGTAACTCTTCAATAGGTTTACTAGGCTAACCAACATTAGCTCTTTGTTCCTCTTATGACATTATGTAAAATCAAATCAACAACAAAGGAGAATATAATTATACAATTTTATCATTAATTATTTGAATAAAAGGATATATCCTACCCATCATTTTTTTAAAAATTTTCCCATAAATTTATAGTTCCTAAAAATAACTAGAGGACGTATTTGATAGTACATGGATAAAATTAATAGTTTGTTGATTATGACTAGGACATTATCATCCCTTGGTAAATTTTGACCCCTTAGTCAGATTGTATCCAAATATTAGGAGAATCATTATATTAAACATAAAAACCTATTTATAATATTATAATACATTTAAAATTATCATGAGTGTTTTTTCAAGATTTTATCTTTCTCATTGCTCTTTCCTTATGTTTTCTTTATTCAAAATGTAATGTTAGTTTATATTTTTGGATTAGCTTAGATTTGATTAATTTTAATGACTATATTGTGTTATATTTCCCTTGTGCCTATAAACACATAAGTTAACATTTATTAATAAAAAAATTTAGTTGTGACCATCCTCTTATACACACTTAGATTATGCCCAGTCCCATCGATTTAAGTTGTCATTCCTCTATTTATATGTGGATGACCCTTACCCTTGAGAATATATAATACATAATATTCATATTTACCATTAAAATTATCCTAAACTCACTATCAGACTAATCCAAATTTTAAATTTATAAATATTTGCTCCTCAGATAAGGAAATTCATCTAGGACTATCCCACTCACTAGTAGTGTCTGAATTTGTTAGTTATGTCCTCTATTTTAATCACTTCCATGTCAAAATTACAAAAAGGAATGACTTGCTACAAGTTGTACATAAAACGGTCTAATATCATCTGTTCATCATCATTTGTTCATCTTAATTTACTTTATGCTTATAACATACAAATTTGAATTTACCTTGGGGCATCCCTAATTGGGGTATTTCAAAATACTAGATCATTAAATTACCACTCTAATCATATTTATCATCACCACTAGTCATTTCCATCTCTTTGGTAAAATAATCAATTCCTCTTATTACAATAAAATCAAAAAAAATCATAATCATATCATATTTATTAAATTAATCCTTTTTATTAGTTTAATTAATCCTTCCTCTAATTATAAATTCCATGGAATTGGACTTTCTAATTTAATTTAATTTAATTTATCCCCTTTCCACCTCATGTGGGGCACTCTCCAAGGATCATTCTCCACCTTCCATATTGGAGACAAGATGGAGGGCCCTCATTCTACCAATTAAGATATTTTTGAGAGGGATTCTCCACCCTCCATCTTGGAAAAAATATAGAGGGATTTCATTTCATTACTCAAGATATTTTTGTGGGGAATTCTCTACCCTTCATATTTCATGTAAAATGCATGGATCATATTAATTCCCCTTGAGATATTTTGAGGAATATCCTCCACCCTTCACTTTGGACAAGATTAAGATCTCATATTGGTGATCCATGTGATGCCTTGGGGTGAATTATCCACCCTTCATCTAAGAGACAAGATAAAGGGATCATGTTCAATCACTCTACCTATAAATAAAAGGGATCCCCTCTGCATTTTTGATGATCAAGATTTATAGTGAAGTCCTACCAATTATCAGAGCCACCTTGTGCATCAATTCAACTTATTATCAAGCTATTATTCAAAGTTATCAAAGGGAGATGAGATAATATTCAAATATGACATTGATAAATACCCCTTGATACTACATTCTAAGCCACATTAAATTTACATATGACCAAGTGAAAAATCCACAAAGGAAGATATAATTTGCATTCTTTTATCTTCATATTTGGTTTTCTAGTCATTCTTATTTTGGCTCATGAGGTCTTAGGCTTAAGGTAGTTTGTTTCATTGCTTTGATTTTGAAATTTCACTAAAAAATTAAACTATAACCTTTTATATGGATACATATGGCATGCCTTGTGGGACATCCACAACCCAAACTCTTTTTTGAACTTTTATTTCAAATTTTATTTGCTAAAAATCTGACTTTTGGCTAATTTGCAATAATTTCCTCATTTTTTCCACCTCTATGTATCGCTGAATTCACTTTTTTTTAAAATGACAAATTCACCACTGTAGATTTGTGAATTGGTGAAACACCCTTATAATTGTAAAAATTCCTATGTTCTTTATTTTTAGTTCTATTTTTTATTCTATGTAGGTTCTGTATTCAATGAAATTAACCTAAAAATCAATGAAATTATCTCTAAAATTGATGAAATAATCCAAAAAATTGGGGAAATTGATAATATTGTAGGTGAATTCATTATTTGGTATCACATAGTTTTTTGATCTTGTTAAATAGTGAATTTGACTTTTATTTTGGTGAAATTAATATATCATCAGTGAAATTGACCCTATTAAATGGCAAATTCACCTCTATTTATATTTTTTAGTTCATTTTTGTGTCCTATGTAGGTTCTTACGAATAAAAAATTGGACCTGAGAAATGGTGAGTTTACCTCTGTGTGTTAAAGCTAAGATTTGTTAAAATTCAAAAAATTGACCTCTGTTGTTTGACAAGACCCACTAAGCAAAACTACTCACATTATTTTTCTTATAGATTCCAAAAGGGTGTGGTGATCCATTCAAAACACATATTATTCATTCACATTTATTTTAGTTATTTAAAAAAAAACATATTTTAATTTGGTGTAATAAATCTCTTTCATTTCTATTCATCATTTTAGTTCTTTAATTAAGGATTTGATTATGTGATTGTGCGATCCCTTCATACATATGCTCTCCCTTAATAGTGTGACTCAAAACCATGGAAGTTATCACTTATTTTATCTTGAAATATTTGTCTATTATGCTCTTCAATTGAACTTAGTGGGATTCTTACAAATTATAATGATAATACATTTCCTTTTATTTTGGTTGCATGATTTGGGTGTCATTACCTTCTTATGAGTCTTTAGGGCACAATGACTAAGACATCATTACCTAGCCTTCATACCAACACTATTTATTCTATGGGATATATAAAACAAGGCTACATCAGTTATTGTTTGGCTAAAATGCCCCCTAAAGCTTAATTTTTCTAGTATCACTTCATTGAAATCTTATGATGAAGTGGTCATGAAGGATAAACACCCTCCCATAAATATCCCATTAAGTATTAATGTCCAATTGATAAATTTATTTTCATACCCACATATTGCAAGGTATAATGGGACCATCTAATAAGCCCACAAAAACTTTATAATAAGACTTTCAACCATGAAACATCTATCAATGTAGGGTTATAAAGGCAATAACACCTTATGATGTATTTCACATATAAACCTTTTTGAGAGAAGAGTGGGATTAAAACACCATCAATAACTACATTAATTACTTAAAGAATCTTAAGCTTTATAATCCTCTCTTAAGGTGAGTATCTCAAATGAATTAGTGAATATAGAGTATTACCATGTCAATCACTAAATTAGGGTCATGAGATTGAATATTTTATTGATTGATTGTTGTGTCAAAAAAATTGTCACATATTAAAACATAATCTACATACACCTTAAAAAAGAGACATTACTCTGCTTAATTTTTGGATTAGAATTTCATATTCCCCAAAGGTGTTATGCTATCAAAATTGGTCCTCTTACTTATTTCTAGGCATTATTTTGTATAAGTGAAACCCCCCTCTTTTTATAAATTACACCTTTATGATACCCATTTTGAGTGAGACCTAATTCCAATCAAATTTTGAATTCCAATTTCAAACCAAAACTTACAATTTTTTTTCAAATCAACTCAACTACTTAGGTTCAATGAAATCAACTCTATCTAAAATCAAATGTTCAAGGTTAAACTATTTTAATTTCAAATCTATTCAAGTTAAACATTAAATTTTCTTTTCCCGATCATGTTTTAATATTTATTTCAAATCAAGTCCAAACTTAATTAACACCAACCTAATCAAAGTCATATTTTTATCAAGTTAACTTTGATCAAGGTCCACCAATTCAAATCATTCACTTCATATATTTATATTTCCATTAAATATCTTGCACCAATTATTTATGAGAGACAAAGTCATGAAATCCATCCTTTATCTTATTTGAATCCAATCCAAAATATAACTCCAATATGAGGCTAAAATAATCCAATCAATTTTCCCTACTTATGGATAATCGTTGTCAATTTAATTAAGTCTACCATGTTTAGGGATAGTTATAATTACATTTCCCACACTAATCAATTCCAAATTACTTGTGTCAAATTAATTTAAATTCATGTATATTATACCATGTTTGGGTCCAATTCCCATCTAATCATTCCCCTTACATGTATCCTTGACTAGGGACATCCTCTGATCAATTTCATATTACCTTTCCAATTAATGTTAAGATGTTCCCACCAGCTTCAAATAGATCTTATGAATAATATTTATTTGAAAAAAAGGATGATTTTATTTTATGACTCTTAGAAATAGATGCTAGACTACCTATAAATTTTGATCCAAAAAACCTAGATTCTATCCTAAGCATGAATAGTTACACTATTCCATGACATATTCAACATCTATCAAACATCCCATCTACTAGTTACCCACTTGATCCTGGTCATGCTAGAAAAATGGAAAGTATGTTGGTGCCTTTATATAATTCCCATTCATATTTTTAGCCATAAAAACCACATCAATCCCAAACCCATATATAAGCCATAATGTGATAAACCATATTTTCTAGATTAGCCAAACGTTATCCTACTTAGAATCTACTTTTGATCTTTCATCCACTATTCCAACATCTAATCTATCTTTAGAGATATAAACAATCCAAATATCTAATAATATCATTTCATTCCCTCTCCACGATCCATATTTTATGAATTAATTGAATCAATCTATGTGTAAGGATCACAAAATGAGGATATGACAATATCCTTTCTTAGATCACAATCATACTCATTCACTTTTAAGTCTAGGTCAAGATAAGTCACCCATATTTGATTATTCACCCTTTGATCATCTTCCTATCTTTGATGAGCCTTACTTTGATGAGCCTATCCATGAATTTTTACTTATATTTGATGAACCCTTATTTGATGGGCCCATACACTAAGAACACATTATTGATCAACAATTTATCTTCTATCCATTGCCAAATTTTCCCCATTCTTATAAATCCTTTCATACCTAAGCCTTCATTTCTCAACAAGAATTGAAAAAGGTAACTATGGATAAGTCAATCCAATAGGTCATCTATGTTTCTGAATCACAATTAGGATCAAGATCATTATCAAAATTATATTTACAATTATAACCAAAATTATAATTAGGTTCCATTTTAGAACTAATAACAAAATTAAAATCAATTTTAAAATTAGAATCAAGATATTTATCGTTAGCATTAGAATTAGAATCAACATCCATATCAACATCATATTTAACATTGGAAAAATATCAGAATTAGGATATTTTAATCTCAACTACACACCTCTTGAATATTAGTTTGAAGCCATCAATGATCCTTATATAATTTTTGAGGAAGTTTCCTTTGGCATCAATGCAAGTTATCCTAGTAGCCTCTATAAGGATGGCATAGCCTATTATACATACATTATTATTCCCCATATTTTTCACATCAACCAACTAATCCATTACCCTAACATCCAATTTTCTCCACCTATTAATTGGTACTAAAAAAATCACACATTATTGGAGGTATTTTAGAGTCACATACTAGTGGCAATAATTCAGTAATAAGAAAAAATCCCTAGTGAATCCTTGTTTGACTCACTATGGGACCCTTTATCAAATTATAATCTAAAATTATCATATTTTAGTGAAAAATTGCTTAAGGTGATAATTTAAAATCAAAATGAACTATCAACATCCCTTAGTGAAACTTTATTTGAGGTGTTATAAGAAAATAATAATTAGAATAGTAAAAAAGACTCAATTGGTGAAAACCTCTTTGAGCTACCAATAAATGAGCAAATTATTTCTCCACAACTTTATTAAGACATTATTGAAGTCAATATTGGCCCTAATGGCCCTAAAAAATCCAAAATCATATCATAGTGTGAATAAAAAAATGGTGTGTGTGACTAAAAGTCCTAATTTTTATTGGCTTTCTAATTATTATCCTTTAATGATCATATCCTTAGGATAAACCCCATATTCCCATATCAAAGCAAATCCTTTATCTAATGATTATCATAGCTTACCCTCTATAGTGGGGCTTTCTTTAATATAGGATATGAAGATACCTTATTTAGAGGTTTGGATTAAATTGAATCAATAATCAGTGAAGATCATAATAACATCAGTATAGTCCATGTCAATAACAAAATTCTAGCAAATAAGCTATTTAGAATTGATATGGGATAGAGATAAAAAATTTAGAATTAAGCATATTTTCATCATCCTTTAATTTTATATGCCAAAAAAAAAAAATCAAAAGAGAGATAAATAATTTGTCTAATGGTGAAAACCATGCTTGTGGTGCATTGGGAAAGTACCATGATGAACACTAGGTTTCTAGCATAATGTGTAAATAATTTTTTTTCTAGAAGTACCTTGACACTAGGGGTAATTATTATCTACAATAAAAATCATTCCATTCCCATCATATTGACCATTTTACCTTATCATAAACCATATTTATTTTCATCCTACCATTGTCCAATTTTCTTTCTTGTCTTGATCTTAATAAGAAATTAGAAGTTGTTCGGGGCCCTATTTTGGAAAATCTCTCAGCATATTTTATTAGTAACATTTTGATGACTAGACATTTTATTTCCCATATGACATGGTACTTGAAGATTCATAATACACTTATCATCCATTATTATCCAATTTGATCATTATAATCCTACCATTTTCTATTCAATCCCATCCTAGTGTTAGAATAGGTGTTTCACTTGATAGTGATCCTTTGTGGGAATAATGTTCCCTTACACACCCTATAAATTTACATGGTTTAAATCCTAAAAGTTTTAAAATCTATGCCCATCTCTAATATGATATCATTGGCTCATTCTCATCATGTTATTCAACTTGGATTTTCATTCTCTCATAGCTAGGTGGCACATACTGAAGTGATTCATTGGTGATTCCATATCCTCATGAGTATTCCATCTCAAAAGTGGGACCAATTTATTTTTCTTCCATGATATCACTATTTTGTGAGTTATACATTATCCATCAACTTCAATCTAATCTCAATAATCATACTTATCATATTTTCCTCCTATTTTCTATCTAACTATATTGGCTTCAAGTATAATTAGACTATGTAGGTAGCACTCAATTATATTAGGTTACCTCAGCCATCCCTTATCCTACACTCTTTCTATCTTGTGAGTATGTATCTATCCCATACAATTGACATTTTTTAAAAATCATTCCTTATATGCCGTCACCATTTTGTGAACCTATTCCTATTTTAACTCTATAATCAATTTTCTTTACTTGTCATCACCTTTCTTATTTCACAATCCTTATAAGAACTAAATTTGGCTTGAAGTCCATGGGAATATGTAGGAAATGTCCACTTGTATGGGGAGTTTGGAGTTAGCTTAGCCACCCCTTCATTATTATTCTATTCCACCTCTTAAGTTATGATTATTTTATCACATCCTTATTTTCAAGAGTAACACCTTATTGCCACACACACTCATTTACTAATTGAATATTTCTTTGCTTTCACTTATATGTTTGTGTGGTGCTTGTTTTTTTTTTACTTGTATGTTGTTTTGTTACTCACTTTCCTTAGTTTAGTACATTATTCTTTCCAATTTAAGTCTTGATTAATCATATCAAGATTTTAAGTTGTGAACATTTGTATCTAAATTTAAATTGATTTAAGTGCCTTATATTTTACATTTCAAACTTGATTTTCTACATCTTCCTTGAAATTATATCCATTTGCATTTGAATTAAAATTTATGCATTTTTACAAACAAATGTTATCATGATTCATTTATAGATTATGATGAATACTATCATTTGTGATATTAAAAACCAAGTATAAAAGGTACTATCACATAGTAATATCAAATCAACTTCTCTATTTGATTTAATCATAAGATAATGAAAAAATCATGACAACTATTGATATCCATAAACAAAAAATATAAATAATTGTACCACATTACATCAATGAGAATAAAATCTTCCTTATCAAAAATCATCATAATAACATCTCAAAATAAAAATCATATCAACCATGTCTAATCTACATAAATGAGACATAAGTAAATGAGATAAAAATCACATGACACAACAATAAAAATTATACATATGTATATCTCTATATATATCAAATCAAACTCCATGAGTCCATATACATGAACATGAGTCCTTACATAGCAATGAGAAGACATGAATAAATATAAATCTTGGATCATTTGAGTACATCATAAAAATATATACATCTCAGATCATGCAAGTACATGATAAAAATATACATCTCATGGATCAAAACTGTAGAGTTTCCATCTCAAAATCAGTTCTAACTATGCCCATCCTTGGTGGATCCACCCTATGTATCATATTATGGAGATCTCTCCATTGTCCTATCTTGGAGTGGGTGATGATATGGTGTAGGAACCATCTTTAGTGATAGATAATATGGTTGGTCCATAGATCTGACTAATGTAGATGTCCTATGAGACCTGACTAATCTCAATGTTAATCTTTGTGTATTATACTCTAAAAAATTAAAATCCCTAGCCATCATTAGCACCGCTACCTCATAGAGAATCCTATAGTAACTAGCCTCACACTTAGCCTAAATTCTCTTCTCAAGTGTTTGAATCAATCCCCTTTGAGTCACAATATCTAGAGCATCATATCACTCTATTTACACTCTAATCAAATCTACTTTGACCTTATCTCTCTACATCTATGTGTTAACCCACACTACTCAAGTAAAATATCATTATGATAGAGTTATCTCTTACTCTAATCGAGTGGAACACACACACACACACACACACACACAGCACAGACACACACAGAGAGAGAGAGAGAGAGAGAGAGAGAGAGAGAGAGAGAGAGAGAGAGAGAGAGAGAGAGAGAGAGAGAGAGAGAGAGAGAGAGAGAGAGAGAGAGAGAGAGAGAGAGAGAGAGAGAGAGAGAGAGAGTTAATCAAGCCTACAATTGTAGCATCTAGCTCACCTCTACCCTCAGTTTAGAGATCTTTGCCTAATTTACACTAATTTGACTATGTTATAGTCAACTACTATGATTAGTGGGATACTCTATGCTAAAAGCCTACTCTTTCTACTTCCTTATCACTAATATTATGTTTTAACCTATCAATTATGGTTTTATCATATGAAGATACTATAGGTCTTGATGAGCTAGCCTATCATGGATTTGTTATCATGTAAAAATCCATGTTTGAGCCTCTTATATCTACATCAACCATATATTTATATATCCTTAACACCACCTTCTCCATTACATAATCCACCTCCACATACTCATATCCCTCATCCTTTCCCTCCTCCTCCTTTTCTCTAGAATCCACTACCATCGCTATAAAGATTGACCTCCAAACCCATAATGGTACATGTGCCTATGCTTGAGCTCCCTATCCCTAGTCACCACCAATTGGAGTAGTCAATATTAGTGGCCAATGTTAGTCCCACCATGTTGTATACACTATAATAACTCTTGCATCTATTAGACCTCCTATGTCAGTCCAAGCCACTTAAGGAGTCAAACTAAAACTAGCCCCTACCTCTTCCTAATCCACTCTTATCCCCTAATGATATGTCCCTTTGGTTAGATGGGAAAAATGATGTGGACCCATGGGTATATCCTCCTATATCATAAATTGATGCTACACCTTATCTAGTCTAGACCTCTTAATAGTATAGTCATACTGACCAACAATATAGAAAACCATGGTCATATACTATGTATACTCTACATCTTAAACCCATTAGTATTGAATACTTAAGTATGGTCTCCACATTAAATATTTTATTGTCCTCTCATCTAGGGATCATGTATAATACCATGGATCCCCATATGTACCATGTGTCTAGGTCTAACTTAGTACCACTTGTATGCCATCTAATCCTTTAGTTCCCTCTACTATTGCCATCTCACTAGTATCTCAATATAATTATGCTCCCATGCCCAAATTTAGATCAATATGGAAGTATCTATACTACATCCCCATTAATATACCATAAAATGTAAAACATGGTATAATTATGATAGTATGATAAGCTCCCATGAAAATATGACTATCTACTCTAACATATCCCTAACCATTCCTCCTAGGTCCATGTGTAATAATTATTTACTCTTGTCAAGAAATGTAATGATACAAATAATAACCATAAAAATAATCACCACTCTATCAACTACTATTGGTGGTGGGGGATTAGCCTTCACTACCCCATCTCGTAGCACATCCATATTTAGCTTGATTTCATCAATATCCATGAATCCTCCTTATACCATATCAATGTCAATGTGGTAAGTAAAGTCCTCTAGCATATTGTATATAAGCTCAGGTGCTAGCCAATATAGTGACTAGAATCTGAATGACACTCGTAAGATGTGCCAAACATCCTCCAATGTGATGGTTACTTCTTCTATTAGAAACTAGAATATTGAGGTGTCAAATCACCATATTTTAGCAAGGGCACTAAAAAATTCTTGATATACCCTGATTATTAACATCCTCACTATGTATAAGAGGATAATCACCCCAAAAAAGCTACACATCTCCTTTATTCATACTATTAACTACCACATAATGTGAGATCACCTCTAGCATGCTATGATAACATCCACTTACTCCAAAAATCCAATAAATTTAGTCATCTATATCTAATTGAGTAAAATTTTACTCATTAAAAAAAATTATTTTCAAGAAGTTCACTTAATCAAGTCATTTTAAACCTAATCCTCATCATACAATCCTCTCATACTATCCTTATTTTACCCTTCTATTCAAATTGTCATTATCTTTCTCAATCCTCTCCCTGATCAGTTTATCTTCTTCTAAGCATTTGGATGTTTTTTCTAATTTCAAGTGAAATCACCATTTAATAGGCTCATTTGTTTCATTTTCATGTGATTTCATCACTTCTTATGGTAAATTTCCCCATTTCATGTTGGCTTAGTCATTTTGACCATTTTATGGTGAATTTTCCACTTGACAGGTCTGTTTCATTGATTATAGGAATACTTCACTATTTCCCTAAGCATTTTCACCATTTGTAAAATTTTCTATTCTTCTTGGCATTCTCACTATTATCATGACCAATTCACCATTTTTGTGGTTAAATTCATCACTTTCTAAAATGGTATGTGTCATTTTTTCCATTTAGGTCAAATCACCATTTTTAGGGTTGAATTCATTGTTTTCACATTGACTTCTCCATTTTCATAGATGAATTCAACATTTTTAAAATCAAATTTTCCATTATGAAAATAGTGAATTTTTTTATTTAACCTACTTTTATATGAAATAAATGAGTTTAAATGATAATTAAACATAAAAACAAAGGTATCTACTAGTGGTCCTACTCCCCATGCCTATTTGAAATCTCACACTTGGTTTGGAAGTAATCTCATACGTGATCTATGAGCCATTTTCTCTAGGTCACTTTCACGCAAACCTCAAAGATAAGTTTTTGAATGGGCAAGGTAAATATGAATCAATTTTACTCTCACAAAGTGAATGTATAGTATCCAATTTCAAAATTCCACCCCAAGACATGGTACGTTGTTTATTCCTCTTTAGAGGTTCAATTATAGCTTTGATGTCAATTTATCTTCATATTTTATTATATCCTATTCATGTTTTTCTCCTCTTAAGATTTCTTAATACTACCATTTCATCAATTTATGGGTCTACTCATCCAAAATATTTTTTGAATATCCCCTCAAGGGGACATCCAGGGATTACCAAGGGCCATTTTAAGACATATTTGAACCTGACTGATAACACATTTATTAAAAATGTCAAAATTATAGCATCTATTATTTCATTATCTAAATTTTCATCCAGTCATTTTTATGCTTTTATAAGTATTTAAGAATATATTACTTCATCTATGTCTTGAAACACCTCCTCAATTAGGGGGAAAGTGTAGGCACTCTATTTTAATCACTTCCATGTCAAAATTGCAAAATAGAATGAATTACCACAAACTATACACAAACTGGTATAATATCATATATTCATCCTAATGTTTTTTGTGTATCTAATGTATGAGTTTGAATTTACCTTGTGTCATCCCTAATTTGGTTAATTCACCATATTAGATCATTAAATTTTCACTTCATTCTTATTTCTCATCACCACTAGTCATTTCCATATTTGGTCAACTAATCAATTATTTTTATTGTAATCAAATCAAAAAAATTAATATTCATATCAATTAATTAAATCAATACTTTTGATTAGTTAAATTAATCCTTCCTCTAATTATAAATTCCATGGGATTGAAATTTATAATTTCATTTAATTCATTTTCTCCCTTTTACACCTCATGTCGGGCACTCTCTAAGTAACATTCTCCACCCTCCATATTGGAGACAAGATAGATGGCCTTCATTACACTAATTAATATATTTTTTAGATGGATTCTCTACCCTCCATCTTTGAAATGAGATAGAGGGATCTCATTTCATCCCTCAATATATTTTTGAGATGGATTCTCCACCTTTAATCTTGCATTTAATATGAAGGGATCATATTAATCCCCCTTGTGATATTTTAAGTAATATCCTCCACCATTCATGTTAGACAAAATGAAGGGATCATATTGGTGATCTATGTCTTGATCCATTTGATGCCTTGGGGTGGATTATCTACCATTCATCTAAGAGATAAGATGAAAAACTCATGTGAATTATATCATTGCTATGGGGATTGACCTTCAAACCCATAGTGGTACATGTGCCTATGCTTAAGCTCCCTATATTTGATCACCACCAACTGGAATCATCAATCTCATTAGCCAATGTTAAGCCCACCATGTCACAAACACTATAATCACTCTTTCATATATTAGACCTCCTATGTAGGCCCAATCCACCTAAGGAATTAAACCAAAAATATCCCCTACCTCTTCTTGATCCACTCTTATCCCCCAATGATATGTCTCTAGTCACATGGGAAAAATGATGTGGACCCATGGGTATATTTTGTTATAGCCTGAACTAATGTTGTACCCTATTTGGTTTAAACCTCTCAATAATATAGCTATGTCGACCAATAATTTATCAAACGATGGTCATATACTATCTATACTCTACATCCTCAACCCATTAGTAATGAATACCTAAGTATGGTCTCCACATTAGATCTTTTACTATAATCTCATTTAGGGCTCATCTATAAGACCATGGATCCCCATATGTCCCATGTATCTAGGTCCAACTTGGTACCACCTATAGTCCATTAAATCCTTTGGTCCACTCTGATATTACCATCCCACTAATATCTCAATATAATTATTCTGCCATGCCCAAATTTAGATCAATATAGAAGCACCTATATTACATCTTCATTAATATACCATAAAATGTAAACTATGTTATAACTATGATAGTATGATAAGCCCCCATGAAAATATGACTATATACTCTAACATATCCCTAACCAATCTTCTTAGGCCCATGTGGAAGAATTATATGCTCTTATCAAGAAATGTAATAATACTAATAAAAACCATCAAAATATTCACTTCTATCAACTACTACTGGTGGTGGGGGAATAGCATTCATTTCCCCATCTTGTAGCACATCCATCTTTAGCTTGATCTCATTAATATCCATGTATCCTCCTCAGACCATCTCAGTGTCAATGTGGCTAGTTAAGTCCTCTAGCATATTCTATATAAGCCCAAGTGTTATCTAATATAGTGACTAGACTTTGATCAACACTCGTAAGATGTGCCAAACATCCTCCAATGTGATGGTTACTTATCCTATTAATAACTAGAATATCAAGGTGTCAAATCACCATCTCTTAGGAAGGACACTAAGAAATGACTAGTGTACCTTGATCATTAGCATCCTCATCATGTATAAGAGGCTAATGATTGGAAAAAAGCTATGCATCTCCTTTATCCATACTATTAACTACCATAGAATGTGAGATCACCTCCCGTATGCTATGAGCACCTCCACTTACTCCTAAAATCCAATCAAGATAGCTAAATTTAGTCATCTATATCTAATTGAATCAAATTTTAGTCATTAATCAATTCTTTTTTTAAGAAATTTACTTAATCAAGTCATTTTAAACCTGATCCTCATCATACTATCTCACATTTACCCTTATGGTCAAATTGTCATTATCTTTCTCAATATTCTCCATGATCATTTTATCTTCTTCTAAGCATTAGGTTGTTTTTTAAATTTTAAGTGAAATCACAATTTTAAAGGGTCATTTGTTCCATTGTCATGTGAATTCACCACTTATCAGGGTCCTTTTCCCCATTCTAGGTTGGCTTAGTCATTTTCACCATTTTATGGTGAATTTTCCACTTGACAGGTCCATTTCATTGATAATAAGACCATTTCACTATTTCCTAAAGCATTTTAACCATTTAGAAAATTCACTATTCTTATGGGAATTTTCATTATTATCATGACCAATTCACCATTTTTGTGGTCAAATTCATGACTTTCTAAAACATTATGTGCCATTTTCCCATTTTGGTTAAATTACCATTTTTAGGTACATTTTCACCATTTTTAGGGTTGAATTCATTATTTTCACATTAAATTCTCCATTTTCATAAGTGAATTCACCATTTTTTAAATTGAATTTACCATTATGAAAACAATGAATTTTTTGTTTGAGCTACTTTTATATGCATTAAATGAGATTAAATGCCAATTAAACATAAAAACAAAGGTACCTACTATTGGTCCTACTCCCCATGCTTATATGAACTATTTGACTTGGTCTAGAAGCAATCTCATACTTCATCTATGAGCCATTTTATATAGGTCACTTTCACACAAATCTCATAGATAAGTTTTTGAATGGCTAGGGTAAAAATGAATCAATTTTACCCCCACAAGGTGAATATATAATATCTAATATCAAAGTTCCACCCCAAGACATGGTATGTTGTTCATTCTTCTCTAGATGATTAATTCTATCTTTGATGTCTATTTTTCTTCATATTTTATTCTATACTTTTCATGTTTTTCTCCTCTTAGAATTTCTCAATACTATCATTTCATCATTTCAAGGGTCCACTCATCCATAATATGTTTTTGACTATCCCCTCGAGGGGACATCTACAAATTACCAAGGGCCATTTTGGGACATATTTGAACCTGATTGATAACACATTTAGTAAAAATGTCAAAATTATATCATCTATTATTTCATTATATAATTTTTCATCCACTCATTCTGACACTTGTATCAATATTTAAGAAAAAGTTACTTCATTTATGTCTTGCAACACCTCAAATAGGGGAAAATGTAGACAATCTATTTTAATCACTTCCATGTCAAAATTCCAAAATGGAATGATTACCACAAACTATACACAAACTAGTATAATATCATATGTTCATCCTAATTATTTTGGTGCATCTAATGTATGATTTTTAATTCACCTTAGGTCATCCCTAATTGGGGTCATTCACCATATTAGATCATTACATTACCACTCTATTCATATTTCTCATCACCACTGGTCATTTCCACCTTTGGTCAATTAACCAATTATTTTTATTGTAATCAAATCAAATAAATTCATATTTTTATCAATTAATTAAATTAATAATTTTGATTCATTTAATTAATCCTTATTATAATTATAAATTCCATATGATTTGAATTGATAATCTCATTTAATTCATATCTCCCTTTTCCACCTCATGTCAGACACTCTCTAAGGAAATGTTTCCACCCTCCATCTTGGAGACAAGATAGAGGGACTTCAATCAACCAATTAATATATTTTTGTGATGGATTATCTATCCTCTATATTTGAAACAAGATCTCTCATTTCATCCCTCAATATATTTTTGAGGGGCATAATCCACCTTTAATATTACATACAATATGAAGGGATCACATTAATCCCCTTGGGATATTTTGAGGAATATCCTCCACCCTTCATCTTGGAAAAGATGAATGTATCATATTGGTTATCCATGTCTTGATTAATGTGATGCCTTGGGGTGAATTATCCATCATTCATATAAGATAAAAGATGAAGGGCTCATGTGAATTATACCATCACTATAGGGATTGACCTCCAAAACCATAGCGGTACATGAGCCTATGCTTGAGATCCCTATCCCTGATCACCACCAATTAGAGTAGTGAATCTTTGTGGCCAATGTTAGGCCCACCATGTATCATAAGCTCTACTCACTCTTACATCTATTGGACCTCCTATGTATGCCCAAGCCACCTAAGGAATCAAACCAAAACTAGCCCCTACCTCTTCCTAATCCATTCCTAGCCACCAATGATATGTCTTTATGGTCACATGGGAAAAATTATGTGGACCCATGGTTATATCCTGTTATAGCTTGAACTAATGCTACACCCTATCTAGTTTATACCTCTCAATATTATTGTTGTGTCGACCAAAAAATTATAAAACCATGGTCATATATTATGTATACTCTACATACTCAACCCATTAGTAATAGATACCTAAGTTTGGTCTCCACATCAGATCTTCTACTGCCATATCATCCAAGGCTCATCTATAATACCATGGATCCCCATATGTCCCATGTGTTTGGGTCTAACTTGGTACCACCCATATGCCATCAAATCCTTTGGTCCTCTCTATTATTTCCATCCCATTGGTATCTCAATATAATTATGCTCCCATGCCAAAATCTAAATCGATATGGAAGCACCTACACTAAATCCTCAATAATATACCATAAAATGTAAATCATGGTATAACTATGATAGTATGACATGCACCCATGAAAATATGCCCATGTACTCTAACATATACCTAACCACTCTACCTAGGCCCATGTGGAAGAATTATCTTCTCTTTTTAGGTAATATAATGATACTGATAATAGGCATCAAAATAATCACCACTCTATCAACTGCTACTAGTGTTGGGGGTTCAACCTTCACTACCCCATCTTGTGGAAAATCCATATTTAGCTTGATGTCATCAATATCCATGTATCCTCCTCATATCATCTCAATGTTAATGTGGATAGTAAAGTCCTCTATCATATCTTATATAATCACAAGTGCTAGCCAATATAGTGACTAGAATTTGATCAACACTTGGAAAATGTGCCAAATATCCTCTAATATAATGGTGACTTCTCCTATTAGCAACTAGAATACCAAGGTGTTAAATCACCATCTCTCAGTAAGGGCACTAAGAAATTCCTTATAGACCCTAATCATTAGCATCCTTACCATGTATAAGAGGCTAATCAATACAAAAAAATCTACACATCTCCTTTATCCATACTATTAAGTACCATATAATGTGAGATCACCTCTCACATGCTTTGAACACATACACCTACTTCTAAAATCTAATGAAGGTAGCTAAATTTAGTCATATATATTTAATTGAATCAAATTTTACTCATTAATCAATTCTATTTTTGATAAATTCACTTAATCAAGTCATTTTGAACCTAATCCTCTCATACTATCTTGAATTTACCCTTTTAGTCAAATTATCATTAGCTTTCTCAATATTTTCCTTCATTAGTTTATCTTCTTCTAAGCATTAGGATGTTTTCTCTAATTTTAGGTGAAATCACCATTTTACATGGTCATTTATTCCATTTTCATGATAATTCACCACTTATGAGGGTCTTTTTTCCCATTCCTATTTTGATTAGTCATTTTCACCATTTTATGGTGAATTTTCCACTTGACAGGTCCATTTTGTTGATTATAGGACCATTTCATGATTTCCCTGAGCATTTTCACCATTTGGGAAATTTGTTATTCTTATGGGAATTTGCATTATTATCACAACCAATTCACCATTTTCATGGTCAAATTCATCACTTTCTAAAATGCTATGTGCCATTTTGGTTAAATCACCATTTTTAGGTGCATTTTCACCATTTTCAGGGTTGAATTCATTATTTTCACATTGAATTCTCCATTTTCATAGATGAATTCACCATTTTTGAAATAAAATTTTCCATTATGAAAATATTGAATTTGTTGTTTAACCTACTTCTATATGTAATAAATGAGTTTAATGTTAATTAAACATAAAAATAAAGGTACCTATTAGTGGTCTTGTTCCCCATGCCTATATGAACTCTCACAGGTGGTCTGGAAGCAATCTCATACTTCATCTATGAGCCATTTTCTATAGGTCACTTTCACACAAATCTCATAGATATGTTTTTGAATGGCTAGGGTAAAAATGAATTAATTTTACCCCCACAAGGTGAATATATAATATCTAATATCAAAATTCCACCCCAAGACATGGTGTGTTGGTCATTCTTCTCTAAAGGCTTAATTATAACTTTGATGTCAATTTATCTTCATATTTTATTTTATCCCCTTCATTTTTTCCTCCTTTTAGAATTTGTTAATGCTACCATTACATCATTTCATGGGTCCACTCGTCCAAATATATGTTTTGATGATTCCCTCAATGGGACATGCATGGATTACTAAGGGCTATTTTGGGACATATTTTAACCTAATTGATAAGACATTTAGTAAAAATGTCAAAATTATAGCATCTATTATTTCATTATGTAATTTTTCATCCATGCATTTTAAGACTTTTATCAGTATTTAATAATACTTTACTTTATCTATGTCTTGTAACACTTCCTCAAATAGGGGAAAAGTGTAGACACTCTATTTTAATCACTTCCATATCAAAATTTCAAAATGGAATGAATTCACACAAACTATACACAAACTGGTATAATAACATATGTTCATCCTAATTTTTTTGGTGCATTTAATGTATGAGTTAAAATTCACCTTGGGTCATCCCAAATTAGGGTAATTCACTGTATTAGATCATTAAATTGCCACTTTATTCATATTTCTCATCACCGTTGGTCATTTCCATCTTTGGTCAACTAACCAATTATTTTTGATGTAATAAAATGAAATAAATTCATATCCGTATCAATTAATTAAATCAATACTTTTGATTAGTCTAATTAATCATTTATCTAATTATAAACTCCATGGGATTTTAATTTATAATTTCATATGGAATTTATAATTTCATTTAATTCATTTTCTCCCTTTTCTACATCATGTCAAACACTCTCTAAGGAAAATTCTCCACCCTCCATCTTGGAGACAAGATGGAGGGCCTTCATTCCACCAATTAATATATTTTTGAGATGGATTTAAATGATGAAGGGATCTCATTTGATCCCTTAATATATTTTTGAGGGGCATTAACCACCTTTAATCTTTTGCACAATATGATTGGATTATATTAATCCCTCTTGAGATATTTTGAGGAATATCCTCCACACTTCATCTTGGACAAGATGAAGGGCTCATATTAGTGATCCATCTCTTTATCCATGTGATGACTTGGGGTGAATTATCCACCATTAATATAAGATTCAAGATGAAGGGCTCATGTGAATTATAACATCACTATGGGGATTGACCTCCAAACCCATAGTGATACATGTGCCTATGCCTGAGCTCTCTATCCTTGATCACCACCAACTAGAGTGGTCAATCTCTATGCCCAATGTTAGACCCACCATGTCACATACACTATAATCACTCTTGTATCTATTTAACACCCTATCTAGGCCTAATACAGCTAAGGAATCAAACCAAAACTATCCACTACCTCTTCCTGATCCACTCCTATTCCACAATGATATGTTTCTTTGGTCACATGGGAAAAATGATGTGGACTTGTGGGTATATCTTACTATAACCTAAACTAATGTTGCACCCTATCTCGTCTATACCTCTCAATACTATAGTCATGTAGACCAATAATGTAGTAAACCATGGTCATATACTACGTATACTCTACATCCTCAACCCATTAGTACTGAATACCTAAGTATGATCTCAACGTTAGATCTTCTACTATCATCTCATCTAGGGATCATCTATAATACCATGGATACCCATATGTCCCATATGCATGGGTCTAACTTAGTATCACATGAAGGCCATCAAATCCTTTGGTCCCTCCTTTATTTTTATTCCACTAGTATCTCAATATAATTATGCTCCCATGCCCAAATTGAGATCAATATGGAAGTACCTATACTACATCCTCTTTAAAATATCATAAAATGTAAATCATGGTATGGCTATGATAGTATGATAGGTCCCCATTAAAATAGTACTATCTTATCTAATGTATCCTTAACCACTCCTCCTAGGCCCATGTTGAAGAATTATCTACTCTTGTCAGGTAATGTAAGGATATCGGTAATGGCCATAAAAATAATCACCAGTCTATCAACTACTTCTAGTGGTGGGGGATTAGCCTTCACTTCCCCATCTCATAACACATCCATATTTAGCTTGATCTCATCAATATCCATGTATCCTTCTCATACCATCTCAATGTAAATGTGGCTAGTAGAGTCCTCTAGCATATCCTATATAATCCCAAGTGCTAGATAATATAGTGACTAGATTTTAATTGACACTTATAATATATGCCAAACATCTTCCAATGTGATGGTCATTTTTCCTATTAGTAACTAGAATATAGAGGAATCAAATCACCATCTCTCAGCAAGGGAACTAAGAAACTCCTAATATGCCCTAATCTTCAGCATCCTCACCATGTATAAGAGGCTAATCAATACAAAAAAGCTACTAATATCCTTTATCTATATTGTTACCTACCATAGAATGTGATATCACCTCTGGCATGCTATGAACACATCCACCTAATCCTCAAATCTAATAAGGTAGCTAAATTTAGTCATATATATCTAATTTAATAAAATTTTACTCATTAATCAATTTTAATTTTGATAAATTCACTTAATCAAGTCATTTTAAACCTAATCCTCATCATAAAATCCTCTCATACTGTCTTGTATTTACCCTTCTAGTCAAATTATCATTAGCTTTCTCAATCTTTTCCTTGATTAATTTATCTTCTTCTAAGCATTAGGATGTTTTTTCTAATTTTAGGTGAAATCACCATTTTATAGGGTAATTTGTTCCATTTTCATGTGAGTTCACCACTTATGAGGTTATTTTTTCCCATTCCAGTTTGGCTTAGTCATTTTCACCATTTTATGGTGGATATTCCATGTGACAGGTCCATTTTGTTGATTATAGGACCATTTCATTATTTCCATGAGCATTTTCACCATTTGGAAATTTTTTTATTATTTTGGGCATTTTAATTATTATCACAACCAATTCACCATTTTCATGGTCAAATTCATCGCTTTCTAAAATTCTATGTGCCATTTTGCCATTTTTGGTCAAATCACCATTTTCATGTGAATTTTCCCCATTTTCAAGGTTGAATTTGTTGTTTTCACATTGAATTCTCAAATTTCATAGATTAATTCATCATTTTTGAAATTGAATTTGCCATTATGAAACATAGTGAATTTTTTGTTTGACCTACTTTTATATGTAATAAATGAGTTTAAATACTAATTAAACATAAAAAAGGTACCTACCAGTGGTCTTGTTCCCCATTCCTTTATGAAATCTCACACTTGGTCTAAAATCAATATCATACATGATCTATAAGCCATTTTATTTGGCTCACTTTCATGAAAATCTTAAAGATATTTTTTTGAATGGCCAAGGTAAAAATTAATCAATTTACCTCCATAAGGTGAATATATAGTATCCAGTTTCAAAATTCCACCCTAAGACATGGTATGTTGTTCATTCTTCTCTAGAGGCTTAATGTTATCTTTTATTTCCATTTATATTCATATTTTCTTCTATCTTCTTAATGTTTTTCTCCTCTTAGGATTTATTAATGCTACCATTTCATCATTTCACAAGTCCACTCTTCTAAAAATATTTTTTGACTATCCCTTCGAGGGGATGTCTAGGGATTACCAAGGGCCATTTTGGGACATATTTGAACTTGATTGATAACAAATTTAGTAAAAATGTTAAATTTATAACATCTATATTTCATTATCTAATTTTTCATCCACTCATTTTAACACTTTTATCAATATTTAAGAAGATGTTACTTCATTTATGTCTTGTAACACCTCCTCAAATAGGGGAAAAAATGTAGACACTCTACTTTAATCACTTCCATGTCAAATTTTCAAAATGAAATGAATTCCCACAAACTGGTATAATATCATATGTTCATCCTAATTTTTTGGTACATCTAATGTATGAGTTCTAATTCATCGTGGGTCATACCTAATTGGGATAATTCATCATATTTGATCATTAAATTGCCACTCTATTCATATTTCTCATCACCACTAGTCATTTCCATCTTTAGTCAACTAACCAATTATTTTTATTATAATCAAATAAAATAAATGCATATTCATATCAATTAATTAAACTAATACTTTTTATGAGTTTAATTAATCTTTCCTCTTATTATAAATTCTATGGGATTGGAATCTATAATTTCATTTAATTTAATTTCTCACTTTTCCACCTCAAGTAAATCACTCTCTAAGGAACATTATCCACCCTTTATCTTTGAGACAAGATGGAGGGCCTTCATTCCATGAATTAATATATTTTTGAGATGGATTCTCCACCCTCCATATTTGAAACAAGATGAAGGGCTATCATTTCATCCCTTAATATATTTTTGAGGGGCATTATCCACCTTTAATCTTGCATACAATATGAAGGGATAATATTAATAAACCTTGGGATATTTTTAATAATATCCTCCACCCTTCATCTTGGACAAGATGAAGGGATCATATTGGTGATCCATGTCTTGATCCATGTGATGCCTTGGGGTGAATTATCGACCATTCATCTAAGAGACAAGATGAAGGGCTCATGTTCAATCATTGTGCCTATAAATAAATGGGAATCCCTCTTACTTTTTGATGCTAAATATTTATAGATAATCTATGCCAAGTTTTAGAGCCACCATGTGAATCAATTCAACTTCTTATCAAACTATTCTTCAAAGTTATCAAAGGGAGATACTCAATTTTTCAAATATGACATTGATAAAGAACCTTTGATACTACATTATGAGTCACATTCTGATTGCATTCAAAAAGTGAAGAATCTATAAAGGAATTTATAATTTTCATGGTTTTGTCTTCATATTTATTTTTCTATTCATCCTTGATTTGGATGAAGAGGTCCTACGCTTAGGGTAGTTTATTTCATTGCATTGATTTTGAAATTTCCCTAATGAAGGAAATATAAACCTTTTTTAATCTTATGGATAAACCTATTAACCATTCCAAGCATCCTAAACTCACTATCAAACTAATACACATTTTTTAGTTTAGCTATCTCTACTCTTTGGACAAGGCCACTCCTTCAAGACTATTCCACTCACTGGAAGTGTTTGAATTTTTTGGATACCCTCCCACTAAATAAAGACTATTTGTTCAAATTTAAATGCACCTAATGAGTCAATTTACATGTTTTATAATCCCCATTGAAGGAATTTACAAAAATATCATTATAAAGCCACATTTTATAACCATTATTCACTTAAGGCCCATATTATTGAAAATCACTGGAATATCTAATTGCATATTGAGATTAAAACACCTAATCTTCCCAATTTTGAGTCTACATAACCCAAGTAGCCTTTAAATAAGTTTTAATATACCTTCAAAATAATTATAAAATTTTAAGGAACTTAATTATACTAGGATTACACCAACACATAACATTACACAATTTTTTCATACACACAACTATAGCATGGGAGAACTACATGGATTTTTATCCCTCTTTGGAGTATTTGCATGTAAATTGTGATAAAAATTGGTGGTGTTGAGGTTAAACATAACTTCAAACACTAACCTACTTTTACTTTTATTTATTTTATCCCTAATGGTCTATTGAGCTTCTAAGTAAAGAATAAGTCATACAATATCTTCTATAGTGAATCAAGTAACCTCAATCACACACACATAAATTCTAGGAGAAGGCTTATTGATCTAAATTTATGCAAAAGAAAAAAAATCCTACCAAATACTAGCACTCTCTATAGATAAAAACTTAGGCCAACATTATATAGATAAAATGGCCTTGTCTTAAGAGGATTTAAATCCTTGTTCTTAATTCATATTGAGCTCATATAGTCAGTTTCTAAGTCATAATCATAGTCTTGCATGTTTTATTTCTAACTAAGTTATTACTCTTTGGTACTTTAAAGTTTTAACATATTTATATATTTATAAAATTCCAAATTAGGAATTGTTAATTTATTCTTATTTTATACATTATAATTTTACATAACATATTGTCTAATTAAAGTAAAAATCTTTTAATCCAAAATTTGATAAAACATATGTGAACTAATCTATTGATTGAATATTAAAAAACCCTAACCCTTAGGTATTCCTAGGTTTTATCTCCTTTTATTAATTTTAATTATTGTAATGAGGGTTTTATATTTGATTAAATCTTTTTTAAAAGCAATCTTCTAAGTTTTTACTTAATATTTTATTAGATATAAGTATATTTTTTCTACCTATCTTAGATGAAGTGCTAGATTAATTTATATTAAAGTTGAAATTTTTCAAATTTTAGTTGATAATAAAATAATGGAAGAATAAATTAATATATTTAATGACATGGATAAAGGAAAATTATAAGGATTTTCTTCAAAAAATACTAGAGAGGAAATAAAGAAATAATATAAATGCCAATCTTATGAGACTTCTATAGTTATAAGTACCTTAACTTTCTCTAAATAATTCAATACAAATTTGGTATTTCCATCTAATTTGGGGGTAAATCAAGGGTTTCAACCTAATATTAAATTTTATACTTAGTAATTTGATACACCACCTTTGGTTAGTACACATTTCATTCATGTTGTACAATCCCTTATGCAAAACATTACTGATCTACAAACTAAGTTGTTAAAAATGGAAGAAAGTGCTTTTAAATCTAATCATGAACTTGATTCATAGACTTTATTTCATACTCCATTGCCTCAATATATTTTAGCATATCCTATATCAATTGGTTTGTGTCACCTAATCTTACATTGTATGATGGAAAAGGTGACCTCAAGTAATATTTGAGATAATTCCACACATATTTGGATTATGTGTCCAATGATAGATTTTTGACTAAGTTAGTTACAATAAGTTTAAATTAATATGAACTTATATTGTTTTAATATTTAATACATTAGTAAATTCATGCATTAAATATTTTATAATTTTTTTCATTGCACAATTCCCAATAAATATAAGTGAAAATATTTCATATGCTCAAATTTCTCATCTTAAACATGAATCTAACGAGCCTATCTCAAAATATTCATTATATTATAAGACCATTATATCTAAGATAAATAAACCTATGGTAGATAAATAATTGTAAAACATATTCAAGAAAAACTTGCTTTCACCACTAGATGAATCCATTATGTTTAAGAAGTTTCTCTCATTCACAAGTTTATTTCACATAATAAAGGAAAGAGAGGTCAAATTGTTGGAAAATGATAAGTTAAAGTATGAAACCAATGTAGTTTCTACTTCCCATGCCAATAATCCAAGTAATCCACCATACAAGGTGGGACCAATTTATAAAAAGAGAGATAAAAAGGAAAAATGAATGTAGTTTCATATCCTATTCCATGTATTTTATTATTAGCTCCTCTAAGGAGATAATTTACCAATTTGATAGAATCTCATACAAGGTATTACAAAATTTATTGGAATGCAATCTCATATCATTCCCTCTCATCAAAGAGATTAATGTGAGTAAGCCTCTTCAAAAGGATTTGATTAGAATGCCTTTTTCAATTTACATAATAGATGCACTAGTTTAAGACATAAGATACAAAATATGATATATGAAAACATCATCGATGTGAGTACATATATAATTGGTTAAAAATCACAGCCAAGTGATAATAAAAACTGAAGATGTTCAATGATCCTTTCCTAAACACAAATATAAAAATAATAGATACTTTGGGAGTGCATTACACATACAATGCACACCCTCCACTGGATTCTTATCATCCTTATATAGAGGCACATCATCTAAATTCAATCATTAGTACTTATGATAATTGTGTGCCATATAGAACACTCATCACATTTTAAGATCATATGATAGTTGATGATGGTAATTTTTTTCACTATTTATTCATTTGAGCTCACATCAATCACTAGCCTATAGATAGTGTTATGGTTGAAAAAGGCTCAAGAGTGAATATGTGTATCAGGAGTGAATATGTGTATTATCACACTTTTATATCATCTTAGATACACATAATAATTTAATTCATACAAAAATATTCATTAAATGTTTTGATTTCCATATTCATAATTTTATTGATAAGATTATGTTACTGTTATAGTCTATTACAATACATGTGGCCAACAAGTTTATAGTAGTATCAAGTGGGTGATTTTTCAATATGTTATTAAATTCCATTAGATTTATAATATTCATGTAATTCCATATATATTACATAAATATTTTAAATATATAATTTCTAATGAGGTCATCATTGTTTATAGTATTCCGTATGAATACCACCTCTAACCAAAGATTATTGTTCCTACATGGCATATTCTAGTTGAATAACCTCAAAAGGTTAAACCTTCTTATAAAGCTTATAAAAAGTGTCAAAATTTCCAAGGATACCTATCCTTGAAAATCCACTCAATTAATGTTGTGTCATAGATTCTAGAGATCCACTCTCTACACCACCATGTCCTAGATTGATATTATAAATCACCAAGAGTGTTCCATAAATGACACCAACATAGAGTTAATAAGCTCCATGATGGGGTCCAAAAATTACTAGAGTTCACAATATTAAGAAACATACACAACATGTTATAAGTTATCATCATGGGAGTGGTACTTATATTATAATGCTAGATCAATTTTTAGATTCTGAGTTGAGATCTATACCTCCATAATGGCATGATACTTTACATTCATGAGAGGTCATCCTTATGATGATAGATACAAGAATAATTGACTATGTATATCTTGTGTGATTCATTGGTTAGTATGTTACTTTCTCTTTTTTATTTTAGTTTCATATATGCAAAAATACCAAAAAGAATTATAGCATAAAATTAAAAATTAGGACCTATGCATGATATGTGTAGTGCATTTACATCAATTAAATTGTTTTCACTATATGAAATATTTATCAATATTTAATTTATATCAAATATGATAAAAAATTACACATGAATGAGTTATTGAACATATAGGTTGCCACTTATACATGCAATTATATTTGGTGATACTATATTAAACCTAGAATAAATACATAGACAAAACTACTATGTTATAGATAGTAACAGACTATAATCTTATCTAATTATAGAAAACTTGTCCTAGTGAACACAAACTATCAATTCTTAAATCCAAACCAGTAATAGGCCTTCTAAAACTTGTTTACATATCAAAAATTTCACTAGGAGCATACTATTACACATGTTTTATTATTCTATTACTATACATATTGTTTATACTTTAGTTTAATACATTATGCAAAATCTATGATTAGTGGTCACTTAATTTCACATTGATATATTATTGGATACTTGAGTTCTTAAAAATACTAATATTACCAAGTTTTTTATTTAGATCAAATTAACTTATTCACGCATGCTTTGTGTTGATTATTACTTCATGTTTTCTGTGTATTAAACTTATTTGGATTATGTACATTTTAAAATGTCATTGATTATGTCTCTAAGCTTTACTATGTGCTTTTATATGTGTAAGTGACATTTGAACATGTACCTTGTATGTATCCCCTTATAATTCTTGTGTGTTATTTATTATACTCTTTGTTTGTGTGTGTCATGGCTATGAATATTATTTTCTCACTTTTTTGATGCCATGATGGATATAACACATCTTTACACCTTTTCCATCCATGATGAATATCATGTATCCTCCTCAAGTTGATCTATATAATTTTAAAATGTTATATATATATATATATATATATATGATTATTGTTTACTCTGTGCTTAATTGCTAACATCTATATTGACATGGCATTATGTATGCTTAGTTCTAAATGCATATTACATTACTATATTTATTAGTTTATTTATAACAATGCCATGATCTTCAATGTTATCATTATTACTTAGATTTAAATATTTTATATAACATCATTCACATAATGTTTTTTAGTTTGAACTAAGTTATTATACATGATTCACATCTCACCTCAAAAGAGAGGGCATATATAGTGGCTTGTATTAGAGACTAAGCTACAAAAACCCAGTGCAAAGATAGTAAAATAAATAATTTTCATAGTTCATCATAGTTTGTAATTAGGTTTGTCTCAAATTTTTATCATATAGAGGCATCATGTGTATCATGTGTTTTAGGTTATCACATAGGTTTTTTTCTCATAAAATCACTTTATATTTCTTATTTCTAAAATCTATTTGCATACATATATCATATTTGGGGCATACATGTGGCATATGACCAACTCCTCTCTCAGTTTTGCATTAGTTTTAGTAGAAGGAATAGAAATCCCTATCATTATTTATGTTGTATATACTAGACCTAGATCATGCTATTTTCACCGGTTTTGTATTAGAATTGAATATTATTCCATATATAACTATTGATTCACCTTTAGTACATATTTTTCACCAATTTTTACACTATAATGATCTATTGGCATTCATATAAGGATTACAAGATACTATACTATGAGTTGATCAATTATGGAATCAAGCACACCTTGAGTTCTTAAGAACACTCCTCTTCTAATAAGGATTGCAGCATGCATGGTCTAATCCAAGTGTTTTAATGAAGAAATATCAAAGGGTCCGATCCTTTCTAGGCACTCATTTTGCACAAAAAAACATAGTGGTTTTCTTACCCAAATATTTTACCCTAAAATTAGATGGGTCAATATAGTATAAGGCTAATAATATAGAAATTAATAAGCACAAGGGTGATAAACAAATATATAGCAAGATAATTAATTGAAAACTTAGATAAATAATATTCTAAATTCAAATTCTAAGATATGCTAATAATAGTAAAGAAAACTATTGATTTATATTAAAATAAATGATAAATAAGAGTACTTAGATGGTTTACTATGTGTATGTAGATATGATGTGGAATGGGATGGAAATAGTCTAGATCTGAATTCTAGATAGTGACCAAATTTTTGAATTTTGACCTCTATGGAATCAAACACTTGTGTCGACCTTGTATGGTTATGCCCCTTCTATTTGACTTAGAAACATGTTTAGTAAGAAATACCTACTAGATATAGATGTGACAAAATAGAATATTCTAGATTATATGTTTCTTTTGATTTGGTTAATTTAGATATGGATCATTAGCTATCACTCTTATCAAATAATCAAAACCCTGGCTCTTTATTTTCATAGAGGCATCAGGAAAAATGGGTTAATAGGCTCATCGTGTTGAGATAACACCACATAACCCTTTATCAGTGGGTATTTCCTACATAGCCACTACTGTAAAGAGGACCTCAAACTAATGTATTTATCCCCTAATGTATTGGCTTATGTGTTCATAAGGGTGAAATATGTGGAAAGTAAGTAAAACATTTACCTACCAAGTAACTTAGAAAATATGACTCATGGTATGCTCCTTCATTACTTCAAACCTATATATGGGTTGTCCTAATGACTAATATTGAAATAGGAAAAAATAAGGAAGCTTTATTCACTTGAATGTTTGGTTGAGTGCTTCTGGTAAGTTGGTTTGTGAATTGTTAGATATATGCTAGGTGGTTAATGAACGAGGATTGATCATTCATTTATACCAATCCTATTAGGAAATATATCAAATTAAAACACTTAGACTCACCATAGGGACATATTAAAATTGAAAATTTGATTAAGTTAGGGCACTAATAACTTGTGTTGGCACATGATACTTGTATTGACATAAGTGTCTGATTGGGATGCAAGTGTATCTAAAGATGAAAAATAAGTATAGGTCTAGAACTTGCAAAGATAAAAGATAATAAATTTTATATAATTATGAATAATGGTTAGAAACTATTATAAATTATACAAAACTTAAGTATTTTACACTTAGAAAACTCAGACCTTGTATATTCCTTTCAATTTTAGATATTTTCCACTTTTATGATTCTCACATATGCTCTTTTGTATTCCCCTTGTCCTATCTCTTAGTCTGATTATTCTTATCTTTATGATCTAGGCCTTTTATCTTTCCCAAAATGATTAAAACCTAATTATTTTATGCCTCTACATGTTTTAATGATGTACCTATTTTATTGCTCATTGGACACTTGCATCTT
The DNA here is from genome assembly GCA_037957365.1 of Torreya grandis. NCBI lineage: Eukaryota > Viridiplantae > Streptophyta > Pinopsida > Cupressales > Taxaceae > Torreya > Torreya grandis. Next base: position 138,703 of record JARHVA010001186.1, on the reverse strand, counting down.
AGAAAAACACCTACATTGATGCATGTGTCTATAGACACTAGAAAATTATACACTTACATTTTTTCATGACTAAATAGGAACCCCTAAATACCCCCTAAAATTTCCTAACCCTTAACCAACCCCTTTTAACCTAAATAAATCACTATTATCCTATTCACATAGTATTATTTAAAAATACTATTTGAAATTACTATACAAAAGTACTTTTTACTATCATTATTCATTGTGGGACCCACTATCACTATTCATGATGACATGGTAAGTGACATGGCATGTGACATAGAATTTGATTTTGGAGGTGATATGGCAAGCGATATGGATTAGAATTGAGGTGGATTTATGTGGGACATCATACCCCACCTGGGACCCTTTCCCAAGGTGCTTGATGACCTCATTTAAACATCACAAGGGTCCCTTATTGAAATATGGAAAATTTCCCCTTAAGCGATAATAATTCAACATGTATTTTTTATTCACACATGAAAGTGGCCTTCAAAATGGGATACCCACCTCTTTTGTACTTTGGAAAAGACAAAGGGCACTATATCCACCCATTTTTGACTTTCTAGCAAAGTGGGAGACCCATGATCAAGGTGGGAATCCCACCACCCTCATATTTTGACTCATTCATGCACCCACATGGAAAATGGCACCACATTTTTTGGGGAATCTATTTAAGTCCTTATATGAAGACAAGAAAGGGTGGTGCAAAGTCTTTTAGACTCATTTAGGCCCATGTACAAGATTCCCATTCAAAATTGGACTCATGTGCAAGGTGGGAGACAAACCAACCCAAATGGGAGACCCATGATCAATGTGGCATCCCCAAAACCCTCATATTTTGACTCATTCATGCACCCACATGGAAAATTAAACCACATTTTGTGTGGCATCTCTTTAAGTGCTTGGATGAAGACAATAAAGGGTGGTTAAAAGTCTTTTAGCCTCATTTAGACCCATGTGCATGATTCCCATTCAAAATTGGACTCATGTGCAAGGTTGGAGACACACCAACCCAAATGGGAGACCAATTATCAAGGTTGAAATACCAATACCCTCATCTTTTTACTGATTCATGCACCACATGGGAAATGGCACCATACTTCTACTATTCCCTCTTTTGGCATGGTTCTTGACAACAAATGCTATAAATACCCCTCCTCTCCTTCACCTAAGGTTAAGTTATAATTTAGTATTTGGTTATTAACATATTTTTTTAGTTATTTGAATGAGGTCATCATTTTATAGGTCACCCATATCTTGGAGTAAAAGAATTCAAAGCAATGAAGCTCTGTCAAAATTACCATGGGATTCTTTCATCACATCATCAACAACATCAACCACATTAACAAGCCTTAAGTTAGCCTTATTTGGTTTATTTTATTTAATTAATTTATTTATTTTAAGTGCTTCCTTTTATTATCTCAACCTCTAACCCTTAATCCACTTTCCATCTTAATCCATTGACCTCCTTTACCACCTCTTCCATTGTAATTCCATTTACCTCTTTGCCCTCTTTGCACCTTTGCCACCTTCACCCTCTTTGCCCCCTCATCCCTTTGATACCCTAGTTAATTTTTGTTTTATATTTTAAAAAATATATCCCTCTCATTTTATTATATCAATCAACCCCAACCAAACCAATATTTTAACCCTTATCAAATTACCAAACCCAAAACCACAACCTTGTATTAACCAATTTTCAACATTATTATAATCAAACTAGTTGCTTCATTTTTGTTAACTTAGCAAAGCATCTAATGTTCTCAATTAATTTGATATTATTTATTTTATTTTATTATATTTTTATATTAATTTAAGGAAAATATATTTATTTTATCATTTCCACTTAAGTGTTTTAAACAAGGTGGATTGACAGCCTCCTAGAAAGCTTTCGCTTCTAGGATCTAGCTCATGCTAGGCAATCCACCCATCTACTTGTCTAACAAAAAAGTTTCTTTTAGTGTTTTATTATTTTTAGGTCATGTTATTGAGCCAAATAGGATATCTCCACAATCAATTATATTATATTCATACACATTCAATAGGTATTCTTCCACACCCTTCTTAACTAGTTTCTTCTTTTCACACTTAAGAAAAAGTGAAAATTAGACAGAAAAATTTAGGGAAATCTGGTGGGACTTCCAAAATTTACCAATTTTAATAGTAAAAAAGACCCTAAAAAACATTTAAGAGCATTTAGGCATTTATGTTACTTGATTTCCAAGATGACACTCTTTTCCTCCATACCTTTCTTATGTCATTATCTAGACCAACATTGGATTGGTATAGTGCCATACCCAAACATTCCATCCTCTTTTTCACCCAATTAGCCCAAAACTTATTGGATCAATTTTTGATCATTATATCCAAGAAATTTTCTATTATCAACCTCTATTCCATTTGGTAATTCAAAGATGGATCTATTGCCAATTTTGTGGCTCGTTGGAGGAGCCTAATCAACCAACTTTCCTTTTCATTTCCTCAACTTGAGATTATATATATCTTCACCTAAGGATGTGTAAAACATAATTCATCTACATTACGTGTTCAAAGCTTCTAGACCTTTGATGAAGCTTTTACCAAGGCTCGTAAACTAGATAACAGAGCCATTGATGAATGAAGGTTAAAGTTGAAGAGCAAGAACTCAACTTACAAACCCAATGAGACCTTTTCATCCAAACTAAAAAACCAAACCAATCCCAACAATAAAAACAAATAAACCACCATTTCCATTATCCTCAAATCTACACCACCACCATCTACCAGCCAACAGAACCCAAAGAACCAAACCTTCAATTCTTATAATTATTTAAACCAAAACCAAAGGAACCAAAATTGAATAATCATAAGAAATTAACTCCACTTAGGGATCCCTATCCTTCTATTTTGTAAAGGTTACTAAAATCCAATATCATCCAACTTGCACCAATTAAACCACCCCAACAATTTGATGCTTCTCACCTCATATCGAGTTGGTGTAATGAGAATGATCATTGCGCCTTTCACCAAGTCATATGACATGACATAAATAAGTGAAATACATTCAAATACCTTGTCTAATCCCTCATTGATAAGGGGGAGCTTATGTTGTATAATCCCAATACACCACCAAACTAGGCCCTTGACATATTCCACAAGCCTTTTCCTAATCATGATCCTTCTATCCCTTATCATGATAATAAACTAGAACCATCCCATGAGTCACATACTATTAATGTGGTTAATAATAAATCCATTATTGAAGAAAACATCAACTCAACCACATTTTTCCCCATCCCCCTAATGGAAGGGGAGAAATTATCTTTTATTCCTTTAGACACTCAAACAAAGGGAGCCATCATACCCACACCTCCATTTGAGGATACCACACCTACCTCCCCTATCATAGAACCATCCACTCCATCTTTGGAAGCTAGCTCACAAGAGAAGATAACTTCATCCACCCAAACTCTAATTTCAGAACCTTCTATCAAAAACCAAGACAAAGGTAAAGGAATCATTCCTTCTCCTCCACCTAAGGGCTTAGCCATTAAAAATAAGACCCAAGTAACCAAAACCCCTTAAAAAATTGGCAACCAAAATAACCAAAGAGGTAAAACCACCAAAAGGCCCAAAACCTTGAATTTTACCTCCCTCAAACTTACCCTCCATTTTGGGTCCTCATCCCTTTACCTTGAGCATGAAGCCCATTATTTTAACCAAAACCCCACCACCTTTGTTGGTCACACCTTCATATTTTCTTTCTAAGACACCTCTCTTCACTACACTGATGATTCCTAAGTTACCTATCTTGCCATCCTCTACATCCAACTCATCAACCATCTTTTCTAAACCAAAACCATCAAATCATACCGCCTTACCTAAGACACCTATCACCAAACCCACATCCAAACAACCTTCTACTTCAACACCCAAAGAAAAAGCCACTAAATATTTACCACCTTTAGCTGAGTACTATTCAACCATTCTACAAAGGTTATTGAAAACCTCTTCCTTGGCCTTACCACCCATAAAACCTTTTGACCCTTCACATCCTAAACCATCATGGTTCAATGACAATTTGATTTGCCTATATCATAGGACACCTAGCCATGACATGAAGAACTATAAATCTCTCCAAACTCTTATCCATTATATTTATGATAAGGATGATCTATTAATAGATGAACCTCATATGCCACCCCTACTGACCCAAATAATAACCATACCTACCCAAAACCTACCCACTCCTCCACCTTCACCTAAGAATAAAGGTGAGTTGGACAACTTCACTACCTCAACCTCTCATGTTATCGATACAATCAATGTGGTCACAAGATCACAATAAAAGGATAAAGGGAAGGCTAAGGCATCCATTCCTCTGACTTATTCCTCCCCAAACTCCCACGCCAACAATTCTCAACCATCTCTATCATCAAACAAACCCAAGGTGTTTATCTTAGGTTCCTCCCCATCTAACTGAGCATACCCTAACCCATTTACAATATCCATATGAAAAGCTATTCTCAAGCAAATTCATCAAACTCCAACAAAAATGAGCTTGTATAATTTAGTCTCTACCTCTCCCCATCACCACCAAGCACTCATAGATGACTTTCAATCCATCGAGGTCCAACCCAATGAACCTCAACCTCTAGCCACCTTTGTTGGTTCCCTTCAAACTTCCAACCTTGTCACCTTCAAAAATTCAAAAATAGCTTCTATTCATTTGGAGGATCCTAACCCCCCCTCTTTATTATGTTGTACATTAATCAAAATTTCATCAAAAGGGTGATGATTGATGCAGGATCCAACATCAATATTATCTACTCCCACACCTATGACCAACTGCACTTACCCATGAACATCATGTATGAAATCACAGTGGTCATTCTTTCAATAATACCATAACTACTACCTTGGGTACAATTATCCTCCATATCTATGTAGGTCCCTGTAACATTCCTAAATTGTTTTATGTTGTAAAAGGAGAATTACAATACAAGGTTTTACTCAGGCACCTTTGGATTCATACCATGAGTTGTGTCCCTTCCACCTTACATCAATGTGTCAAATTTGAGCACAAAGGGCAAGTTATGGCTATCCAAGTTGACCCTAGTCTTTTCACATCTTAAAATATGACATATAGCCTAATGACATCCTTCTTCCTCCTTTATCCACCTCATAACCATTTTATAATGACACAACCCCACTAACCAAACCCTATGACACTTCCACACCAAATGTTGATGAAGCTTCTACTAGCTCATCTATCCATTCTTCCTAAATTCCTATATATAGCCCCATGGTAACCACATTACAATATATTTTCCTTAGGGAATATAGACTCTTAGGCTTGGATGCCTTCTCTACTCACTAATAATATGGGAATCTTAGACATGACCCTTCCTACAACCCTAACATTAGAACCATCATCCCCTTTTGGATCCCTAACCATAAAAAAATTTCATTTATGGGGGAATTGATCAACCAATTCTAGCCCCTACCACTACTTCATCCATCTAACCATTTACCTCTAACTTTTCCTCTCTTAGTAGACCAATGTTTGCTAAGTTGTATCTTCATAGATGTGCTTAGAAAGGATTTGGACTTGGTCACTATGAACAAGAGACTCATGAGTTATCCCATATCAAAAAATTTCAACCTCATGAGTCATTTGGCCTTGGGTATGAACCACCTAAAGAACCCACTAATTCACCCAAACCCATTACCACCATGGAGGAAGATATCCCATCCTTACCAATCCAACTACTTTCACCACCTGAAGATCATGACATCATGCCCCCTCACTTTTTTTAGTCAATATCATTAGTTTGGTCCTTCTCATCTACCAAAAGGGTGGTTTTGATGCTCATTAATAAACCACAAGTGCTTTCTAGTGTTTAAATAACACTTCTCATTTTAGAATCTAAAGATTCAAATCATGAGTTATAGGTATTTGGCAATTGAGATGCCTGTGGTGGAAATAGTGGAAAATCAACATGGACTATTCCATAATATTTATAAATTTTGATGGTAGGGGGCCATCTTATTACCATTCTTGAAAAGTTTGGATAAACTAACCCAAATCTATAATACTAACTAGACTAAATTGTTTATGGATAATGTATTTAAGCTACTATGATTTATTAAAAAAACAAGCAAAAGGCAAGGTAGGGCAAGAAGGAAATAGTGATTGCCAATCTATATTATGAACATATTGACAAGACTTCAATCTTTTTTGAGCATGATTTTAAATATAATGTAGTCTAAGCTCACATTTCACCACAAACTAGGCCTGATTCAAAAGGAGGAATGATAATACAAGTAAAATTAAATTTACTTTAATGTTTTACTCTACACTTAGATAGCTAAAGCACATATCTATTATAGAATAAATGAAATGAACTAAATTTAATTCTTTCAACTAACCTAGAATATCAAGTTAGAAAACTTTTAATTAATAATCTTGATCAATATTTCTTGATATCATTCATATTCAAAATAGGAAAAACAATTGAGAGACTTAGAAATTTAAACATGCCAAAACTAGACAATTCTTACATAATTATTTAATCTCTTATATTAATTACTCAACATTGTACAAATATCTTGAAGTTTATCCATTTACAAATGGTCATACAAGCTATTTTATAGGGATCCAGGTACCATACTAGTTAGTTTTACAACTATATGTGTACAAAAGATAGTTATCTCTAATAAAACTATAATACAAGTATCTTTTACAATCATACTAACCTAGAGGCAATCAAACTAACAAAGAAGCATATGCTTAAAATAAATAGGTTGCCTTGCTAGAAAGACATAATTAAGATGATATAGGTGGGTCCTTCACTAATGTAAGATTCTCATGTCCTTTGTATTTTATTCATCCCCTATGCCTAAATCTATGATTATCCTAGTGATGCACTCCTCTTCTTAGTTTTCCATCTCATCAAAATCATTATCATTCCTAGCCAAGGCTTCTTTGATGCTCCTAGCTTCATTGATTATCTCCCTTGCATTGAAGATCATGTTCAAAACTCTACTATTATCCCTTCCTAATTTTCCTTAACTCTTGCCTCTGATTTCTTGAGTCACCAAGGTAGATCTATGATGTAATTATTTATTAGTTATAATCCCCAGAGTAGTAGTCCATGTATAAGCTTTGAGCATGGTGACTAGGAGTTTTTCAATTCTACTAATGAGCTCATTTTATTCTTATATAAGCTCATAAAATTTGACATGCCAAGCATTTAAAGCCTAAAATTTGTCTCCAAAAATCCCTAATATGTTACTTAAATTACCCATACTGATAGCCTTGAATTTTGGGATTTTCTTCTTAATCTAGATATCATGGAGCTGAGCAATTTTATCTTCAGAGGCTTGTCATTGAGTAGATAGTTCCCTAGCTAAGACAACTTGATCTTGAAGGGTCTTCTTCCTTTAATTCATGGACTTTAATTCATTGAACATGTCATAAAATTACCCATCTATCATATTGATCATGGAGTTTGAGATTGAGAGAATGACTTGAGTCTATAAATTCTCCTTTTCTTCGTTCAAGTTCTTAATTCTTTGTACTAATCCCTTGACACCAACTCTAGCCTATTGAGATTGAGCCTCAATTAAACATACCATATCCTCCTCATGGATGGGATCTTTGCTAAGTTTCTCTCCTCTAATAGGGGTTAACCCTATGAATGGCTCCACCTTCTGAAATGTGAACTCTTCCTGGCCCACCATGGCTACCGTCATTATGGTCCTCTCCAAGGTTATTGTGTTTAGGTTTAATTTCACCTTAACCTCTAGTTTCTTGAATTTTTAAATTTCAATCACCTCCACACTTTTACTCTTAGAGGATCCTGAGGTGTCAATTCTTTATTTCCCATGAATATGTTGAATTTGCAATCTTCTCTCTTCCTATTTTTTCTACTATATCTTTGATCCATAGATTGATGATGTCATCTTTAGTCAAACCAATCCACATTAAGGCCCAAGAAGGGAAGAGGGATGGGATATTTTTTAGCTTTCCATAGACAAACTAGATAGGGATGACTATTATATGAATTTGATTTTGATCACTAAAAATATTGACTTCACTAATGGGATGAGAAATGGTAAACCTAGGCCTTTTTCTTGGAGCGAGAGGCACCAAGGCCAATTCTACCTTGCTCTTCTCCCCATATATTATGATCAATTATTTACCTACTTCACTAGAGGGATCCTCCTCCATATCAAAAATATATGTAGTTACTATGTCAATAAGGGAACCTTCTAATGTTTCTCCTTCTTCAAGGGCAACCATGTTAATGAATTCCATTGGGGAAGAAGGTATTTGTGGGAGTACTAAAGGTACATGGCATTCTCTAGGTCTATCCTCTATCTTTGGCTCTTTATCCATAGTTTTGCCTTTTCCTTTGATATCTATAGGCTACTCAACCTAGGATTATCTTGTTGGTTTTGATTATTGAGGCTATGATGACTATCCCTCAGTAGGTGGATTTTGATTAGCAATCCTAGATGGACCAGACAATAACTGATAATGTAAAGGGTGTAGTTTTCATCTTTATTCTAAGGGCTTGTTGTCCATGACCAACCTGTGGTCCAATTGAATGTTGTGATCTCCAATTCAAGAAATTACTTCTTTTAAATTCTTGGCTCTGATGTAGATGTCATCACCTACACTTAATTGTTGTCTATATTCAATCTTTAGGACCTTCCTATCCCAGATTTGGTTGATTGCCTTGTTCTTAGGGTCCCACATTTTGAGGTCATCCAATTAAAAATCAAAGGAATTCCTATGAACCACCATAATCTCCATCTACTTACAATCTTTGATTATGACTTTGCCAATGTCTAATGGGAAGGGATGTACTTGATCTTTCTTCTTTTCTTAACATGTACTATCCACACCTTAAATAATCTGAGAGGTAATCTCTTATTCTGCAAGCTTTTTGGGGACATGAATTGGTAATCTGTAAGGCTAAGTTAGGATCCCCTCTATCCTTATCACAATGCAATTTGGGTAGTACCACACATCCCCCATGGTTTCCATTTATTTCTTGATGAAAGGATATAGTATTCACATAAGGATGCCTATTATTATCTCATAAATGGTTGGGAAAACTCCATCATAAATAAATTTCATGTGGTTCCTGTACTTGAATATATGCAATTTAGAGTAATGGTAAGAGATTGTGGTCCTATCATTAGGGGACTAGTTTTTTATGTTAGGGAAGGTCATAAAGGCTAGGAGGAAATCCAAGAGATAAGACATCATATAAAATTACTTATAGGTCCTTATTTTAATGATTTTGAATTGCTTGACCAGGAAAAAGTTTATCAAGTCTCCCACATGAGGGGTCAATTTATCTCCTAGCATAAAGTGGACATAAGATACCCAAAATTTGTTCACATAAGTAGTGGAAGGGATAATAATGGATCTATTTATTAGGGTCATGGATAACTTGATGCCCTCTCTAAATTATACAATATGAATTTTTCCATTAGGGGAATTGAAAACATGGGATCCTTGGATTAATCAGGGTATGAGGACTAAATCAAGGTCCTAGGTGTTAGTCCAATCTCTCATGGATGGGAGTTTAATATGGGGAAAGGGAGGCTTATAATAGGTTTCAAAGGCCATGGGGGAGATACACATAACCCTTTTGGTTCTTCTCTCTCAAATAATCCACTCCCCACATATTCTACAATCCATAAAAATAGGAGTAAGGACATCGATACAATACATTACCTTAGGTTTTGTTGTTGCATGGTGAAGGCATACCATCTAAATTAAAACTATATCACTAAATATTTGATGTGTAGTAGTTTTTATCCTCTCCTTCTGAGAGATGGGCTGCACTTATTCCATAAGGAAGAATAATTTAGACTAGTTCTTGATTCCATGGACATTTAGGGCCACCAAGTCTAGCTCCATATCCTTGAAAACCCTTCCTTCATTATCAGAGGTTAGATAGAACTTAGATTCCATCTTAAATTATTGTCTACTTACCACCATTGATGATACAAAATTTTCCTCACAGGATTTCCAAGAATTTCACTAAGGCACTTGTTTCTCAAAGCTTAGTTATGCTATCTTGACTAGGTGAAGTTAATTGAGTCAACTTGAATCCTCATTATAGAGGGTTTAGGGTTTTAAGCTTTAATTGAAAATTTATATAGGCCTTAACTTCATACATGCCCTAAATTTTACGTGACCTTTTTCTTCATGCCTTTGTGTTTTTGATCTCAGAAGATCTTTGATTTTTCCCTTTTATGCTTATGTAGAGTCCATGTGGCAACATTATGGACTTTCATGGTAATTTTCATAATTTACCTTTGGATACTAACCATTAGCTTTTAAAAGACTCCTTTATTTTTCTCCATCAGATCAACATCTTAGGTTTAATGTGATCCATTAGTCCAAATCTAAGTTCCTATGCTCCCATTAGCTCATCTATCTTTAGGCTCATAATTGTGACAATTGGCACCCTCATAAATATTTCCATGCTATGTATCTTTATCAGTTACTATCTTGGTCACATGTTGGCCATGTGTCAAGCTCATAGACATTTGAAAATTCATTGGGATCCTCATGATGTTGGATCGAGTCCAGTGAGTAAGTGAAAACCATTGATCTTTATGGGGCCTTTTAATTGAGTAGAGGTCCTCTCACACAATTTGACCAAATTTAGTAGGTGAGTGATCGCCATTGATCTTCATGGTAAACCCTGTCATTAATTGAACACCTTTATTAAGTGGGTCCCTTTAATTTTCTTATTTTGATTATCAAGTCACCATGCATCCATCCCTCAAGGATTTATGCACCTTTTGAATTTTCTCCCTATGCCTCATGTTGTTGGATCAAATCTAGTGAGTAGTTATCATTGATCTTTTTATGATGCACATTACTTAATAAAGATATTTTAAATTAATATGCTCCATCTGATTAGATTTGGCAAGTGAGTAATCATTTTTGGATCCTACAAATGATAGGAGGAATAACCATTAAGCCTGAGGACATAAATACTTAGGATATATTATTAAGACTAAGGTCAAGATTATATATCAAGGCCTTAATATTAATCACCTAGTCTATGTTAGGTGATTTTTTAAAAAAGGATTGCATAAAGCATGTTAATTTAGACCCAAGGTAAAATAAAGGGGAAAGAAATGGATAAAGGCTTAGGTTATGCTAAAAAACATGATAAACCCTTTTGTTAACCAATTTATTCAATCATTCCCTTTGACTTGTCTCTCACCAATATTTTAATTTAAACTAAAGGCTACCTAGGGTTTTTGAACACCAAACTCTATACCTTCTAAGGATCCTATGACAACTTAAGAAAATCTATTAGCTAGGTTAGCTTAGAATAAGAGGTTTTTAAAATACACACATGCATTTCATTCATGAGTGGATGATCTTCAAATTCTTTCAAAAAGGGACCTCAATGTTCAGATATCTCAAACATGGATACACAAGTCTCTCAAGGGTCCCTAATTTTTTAAATGAGTGGGGTATCCTAGTCCCAATAAATGCTAACTTCTAGGGGAAACATAGAAATATGTTAGAACTTCTAGACTCTGAGTTTAGATAAACATTGAGGTCACCATTCCATTTGACCTAAGAAACTACCATCTAGATCTGATTATGGTTAAAACAAACCTTGCACTAATGGATTTAAGGTTAAACATCAAGACATACCTGAGCTATTTGTGTGATTTGATTCTACTTACTATTTTCCATAGGGCTTAAGAAATATTCCTTAACTTTCTTCCCTCAATTATTTATGTTAACTTAGGCATACTGAACAATTTTTTTGTGTGTTTTTTTGAATCATAGTTTATCTCAAGGAAAGTTTGGGCATTGCTCTATTTCTAACCAGGCATCCATATCCTTGATAGAGATACCTTTGGTTCTACTCATGGTATTGCTCCGCTACTAGTGAGGCATCCATAGCCTTGGTGGAGGTTGCTTGAATCACCTTTTTATGAAAGCTTCAATTTTGCCTTGTATTCTTATTATATTTTTTGTATTTTTATATCTTTATGATTTCAATAAGGTTGGGAACCAAGATAGCTAGGTTTAGGATTCAGTCAAATATTTGATTTTGGAAGGATCACTTAGGGATACAACCCTTTCCCTATTTAAAGATGTTGTTTAAGTGCTAGTTAATGGCATGCTCTTGATAATTTAGGTCTCAAATCTTTAGTACAAATCTTATTAAAACTAGTGGATCCAGGGTCATGACTTAAATTTTATGGAATGACTTCCTCTCAGTTTGTCTATACTCAGCTTCTCAAAGTTTTATCATGATGTTGGTTTCCAAGACCAGGGTTGCCTTTGCATGAGGTTCACATATTCTCTTTAGGATTGGGACCATTTTTAGAAAATTTCATAATTTCCAATCTTTAGGGATGACTCCAAAATACTCTGAGATAAAGGGAAAACCGTAGGACAAGAAACACATAGCAAAAATCAAGAGAAATAAAAAAAAAGGAACTAAACAAATATGAATAGACTTATGTACAAACCAAGGAAAAGAAAGAAAAGATGCATAAAGAAAAGTAATTAGCCTACCTACTCTAATCTAATCCCCTTACACCTTACTACATAAAGACCCCATGAGGGGTGGTAGAGAAGTAATGCTTGATGTATTTCCCATTAGTAGGAAATATGAACTCTACTCCTTGTAAATATTTTAGATTAAAGGTGTTGTTTCCTAACATTTCACTAATATGATATGGGCTAATCCACAAGGGTGTGAATTTGCCATGATTTCCTTTGGGTTCAGATGCTTTATCCCAAAGTAGGACTAAGTCTTCCTACCTAAAAACCTTGATCTTAGACCTTTTGTCAAACCATTTTTTTACTATGGCTTGGTGTCTACTAAATTTAGTAAAATTAGTTTCCCTATCATCCTCCATTTGGATGAGGTCTATTAGCTTGAAGCTATGTGTTCTTGACTATCCTCCATGTATTCTTACATGAAGCTATATGTAGGAAATTTGAGGGTAATGGGGAAGATGGGCTCCCACCCATACACCAACATGAATGGTGAAGATTTTAAATCTTGCTTAAATCTTATTCTATCAGCCCAGAGTGCAAACTTGAGTAACTTGTGCCAAGTTCTAGGTTTGTCTTCAATAGAATTCTTGATTGTCTTCATCAAGTTCTTATTTTTGGAATCTAAAACAACATTGCCTTGAGGATAGTGATTGGAATAAAAATTAAGGGTGATCCCATTATCATAGGCCCATTAAATCATCTCAATTGAAATGAATGTAGATCCATTATCACATATTAGAGAGATCAGGGTCCTAAATCTAGTACATATACTTTATTTTAGGAAGCCAATCACTTCTTACATTCTACATTTCTTGGTAGCTACTACTTCTATCCACCTAGTGTAGTAATATATGGTAGTTAAGACATACTTGTGGCCCTCATATGAGTTAGGGTTGATCACCATAATGAATATTAAACCCTACTATGTGAATGGTTTGTAAATCATGACTACTTATAGAGGCATAGTTGTTTTTGGCTCTTTGATGCTAAAAATTTGGCAAGATTGACATTATATTACATGTTTATGGGCATATTTGAAGATAGTGGGCCAATAATAACTAGACCTTAAGATCTTGTGGGTAGTAGTCCTTCTAAAGGGATGTCCACTACCCAAGTTTTTCATGGAAGGTGGCCATAATTTGAGTGGATTCTTCTTGTGAGACACTCCTTAGGTAGATCACCTCAAAGTTCCTCCTATACAATACCCTATCCTTGATCAGGTAGTGATTTGCTTTAAGCCTTAAGGCCCTCTTTTATTCCCTAGATAAACCTAGAGGATAAACACCATTAATCAACAAATATATGATTGAATCATACCATTCATTGGTTTAAAAACTTTATTGGTCTACTTGCATGATACTTATCCTAGAGCTAGCATTGGCAATCATTTTAATTAAACCTTGGCACCTTACCAACTTTGATATATTTATTTTCAAGTCATATTCTTATAGAACTAACATCCACTTACCTTTGAATTCTCCTAGCTCATTTTGACTCAACATAAGTTTGGTAGTAGGGTCATGTAGGATGGCATGCACCTCATTTCTAAGGGTGTAGTGTCTAAACTTCCTTACTACCTTTACTAGTGAATATGCATGCTTATCAATCATAGAAAGTTCAACTCAACATTATTGAAATTAGTAATCATGAAAGATATTAGGTGATCACACTCATCAACTTTTTGAGTCAATATAATAGCCATAGTTTGATTGAATACAAAAGAGTAAAGATATTAATCCTCTAAGAAATTGGGATCTATAAGCACTAGGGCTTGGCCAATGGCTTCTTTTATGTCATTGAATGCCTTTTTATATTCTTCCTTCCAAATCACCTTGGCATAGTTGTTGATCATGTCATTCAGTGGCTTAACAATTTCTTCAAAACCATAAATAAATTCTTACAAAACTTATTTTGCCAAAGAAAGAATTTAGTTCCTTCCTACTATTTAGGAGCTCAATTCTAGATATGGCCTCCACTCTTTCAGGGTCTATCGACATGTCATCTTTGGTTATAGCTTGACCTAATAGTTTTCCTTCAGTTTCACAAAATATGCCTTTCTTAGGGTTTAAGGAAATGCCATACCTTCTATATCCTTTGAAAAATTATTGTAGGTGCATGAAGTGCACTTCCCTATTTTTAGAAAAAAACTATTAGATCATCCATGTAAATGATGATTCACTTACATATCAAGCCTTGGAAGGCGTTATCCATAGCTCTTTGGAAGGTAGATCCTACATTGATTAGTCCAAAAGGAATCCTTTTGTAAGCAAAGTTCCCCCACTTTGTTTTGAGTGTTGTCTTCATCCTAACTTCTCTGTCAATTAGTACTTGGTTATAGATTGAAAAGCCATCAAGGAAGAACATCATAGCTGAACCTAAAATAATTTAAATTACTTGATCAAGGGAAGGGAAGGGATAATTTTCCTTATTTGATGTTTTGTTCAAATATTTGAAGTCAATACATAGCCTAATCTCATCATTCTTCTTCTTGATTGGCACTAAATTGGCCACCCAAGTTGAATGTCTAATGGGAAAAACTATCCTTGCATTCATTAACCTTTTTATTTTTTTGAATATCATAGGTTCTATCATGGGCTTAATAGGTCTTTATTTCTATTTGAAAGGTTTATAACTCTCTTTGAGGGGTATGGTATGGGTAATGACCCTTGGATTAAATATTTTTAGGTCATCATAAGACCAAGATATAATATCCTTATATTTGGTAAGGAGTTCTTTGGCCTTCTTATTCTTAGAAGTTGTACAAGCCTTTCCAATGTTTACTAATTAGGGTTTCCCTTGGGAACCAAGATCCATAGTATTTCAATATTTTCCACTTAAATTGGGAAACTTGAAAACATCAAATATTTTTTCTTGATCAAACAATCTTTCTAAAGTAATCATTCCTTTAGGGATTTTGTTGTCACTTAGTTGAATGATTTTGTTATCAATCTTGTTCCCTCTAGTTGCATTTTTATTAGATTTGTCGATGATATGGGATTAAAATGCCTTATAATTGGTCAATAAATCCAATATCTATTGGTAATCATTAAATAATTGAAATTTTTTAACATTATTAGGCATTAATGGACATGGGACCAATTCAATACTAAAATAATGGGAGTCTAAACTAGGCATGAGGTTCAGTGCAGCTGATTTCAGTTCATCGATAGCTTAGTTTTCATCTTGTGAAATGGACGTGATGTTAAAAGCATTAAAAGACTCAATCAAGTCTAAAAATCTAAACTTATACTTCTTGAGGTATTAGAGTTTACATCGATACCTACTCTTAACCTAGTTAACTACTAGTTCTAAATCTCTAAAAACTAGTAGTTATTTATCTTTATTCTTGATAGAAAATTACAAACCAAGGATGAAAGCTTCATATTTAGAAATTTTATTGGTGTAGGGGAATTGGAGTCTATAAGAGACATGATACTTTTTATCAGTTGGATCAGTTAAGACAATGCCAACACCTAATCTAGACTTGCACCTAACACCATCAAAGTATAATTTCCATATCCCAAGATGAGTCTCCATGTCCTTAGAATCATCCAATTTATTAGCTTATAAGGTGAAAACTCTTAATTCTAATTCAATTATGTTAACTTTTTAATTAATGGCATTGTACTCTATTATCATATGCTTCATCCATGGTTCCCTCTCAAATCTAATTTGGTTTGGGACTGCCTTCCAAGGTAGCCATAAGTGGGAAAAATTAGTAGACATACACCCATTTAAATCTTTGATCCCATAGGCATTAGGCATGTCTACTACCTAAATATCAATGAATTATTATACCCTGGGCTCAGAGACTATCTACATGTGGAAATTCAAAAGTTCTCCAACCACTTTAACCCTTGACTTGCCTAATTGGGTGAAAATCCTATCAAACTTGATGGGGGTTAATCCAAGTTATTTACATGTACCATTAGGCATGATATTAGTGGAAGCACCTAAGTCTAATAAGAAATTATGCAAGTTTTTACCAAATATTCTAACTATGAGCAATAAAGGGGGAGATTTAGATTTTACCTTATGCATTATTACATTATCATGATCTATCTTGGGAGGTTTTCTAAACTTTAAGGACTTGAGAAACAAATCCCTTTAATCTATGATCTATGTTAACTCGTGCAAGGTGATATTAGCCTTTATCTTCTTCATGTCCTCAACTATGTTGTAACTAGTTTTGGGAGGACTGGGGACTTCATGGATGTGCTTGGAAATACTCCCTCAAGGGGCCTCAGGTTATTAATTGAAGAAGGATCTTGAGGAGTTCAAAATTTATTTGGAGAGGTTTAGGTAGTCGAGGGCTGCCTCTATTCTCTATTCCTCAATGGGTAAGTCTTTTTTAGGAACTATTAAAATGCATGGATTTATTTAGGGATCTCATCTAGTTCATTTTCTTCTTAAAAGGGGAAATCAAAGGTTTCTACCATGAAAGCTTGGTTAGAAGGCTTTGGGCTAGATGTATGTGCACTATTATTCTTATTGGGAACTACCTCAAATGTGTCTAACTCCTCTTAGAATGCTTCAAATGCTTTGTAGAATTCAATGCAATCAATCTCCCCATGCTTAGCTATGAGATGTACCCTATAATAGTTAGGTAATGAGATATCTATGAGTTTGATATCCATGGTTTTCTTCTTTAAGGAGGGGTCATGGTTTCTATTATTATTGAAACTATCATTTTGGAAGCTATTGCCTAGCCTGTTATATCTTTGAAATGAAAATTTCCTTCCTAAACTTTCATCAGTATTCCCCACTTGTTTTTGTAATTAGATAAAATCAGTACTTAGCTTCTAAACCATTTTTAGGATAGATTCATTTTCAATTTTATAGGTCTCATAATTATGTACTTTATTATTGCTAACATTAGCAGTTGGTATTACCATCATCTGATATCCTATTTTAAAGCCATTATTAGTGGACTAGCTCATGAATCCTAAGTTTTGATTAGGGGAAATATGAGTCAAGGGAAACTAAGTAAGGTTTGGAAATTGGTTTATAATATACATGTTTTGATTATTGTTAAGAAACAAG
Organism: Torreya grandis; assembly: GCA_037957365.1. Taxonomy (NCBI): domain Eukaryota; kingdom Viridiplantae; phylum Streptophyta; class Pinopsida; order Cupressales; family Taxaceae; genus Torreya; species Torreya grandis. The sequence continues at coordinate 121,104 of JARHVA010001186.1, read as the reverse complement.
TTCATCACTGAAATGTGGGGGTTAACATTTGGCACCGAATAAGCCATTTGTCTTTGTGGTTACATTTGATCATTAATAGTTACTGCTTTTGAATAAGCCCTTTCCAGTGAGGTTATGTCTGGTATGGATCTTTTTAAGAACAAAGAGGTCATCAGTTACACTTCATCCTTATAGATCTGTAAAGCTAGAATCTCATTTTTATTGTGTGTATCTATGGTTCTACTAAACATATTCTAAAACCTAGAATTAAAGGACCTAATAGGTTCATTGACATCACTTCTAATATTTTTAAATTGATGATAAATGATGCAAGGATTGATGATTTTTCAAAACTAATTTATGAACACATTATTAAAATCTTCCCAACTAGTAATGTAGTTATTAGGCAAGTTAAAAAACCATTCATAAGAATCATCCTTAAATGTCAAAGGGAATAATCAACATGCTACATAATCATACACAATGTTGAGTAATCTCAAGGTAGCCTTGAAAGACTTTATACGTTCTTTAGCAGTTATTATACCCATGGGACTAAATACAAGTAAATATTTCTCTAGATTACATGGGAGATCATGGACCACCCTAGGCACATTGATGGAAGAATCACCTAACCAAGCCATTCTTATACGAGGGTTAAAATAAAACACACCTTAAATAGGTGATGTTGGGAGGGATTTAAATTATTTTCATCTACCTTTGTCCCATCTTGATCTCATGTGTTCCTAAAGTTCAAGAAAAGGTTCTCTAGTTTCTAAATGTGATCTTTTCCTGATCCTAAGCAACTCTAGTGTGAGATTTGAAGAATCTATTTAGGATACAATATAACATGTTAAATTTCCATGAGAAAGGGGTTTAAGTTTTGATACAAGATAATATTTGTAAATAATGCAAATATTTAGTTAGATCCTACCAAAGATGCACTTAATTTCATGAATAAGTCCTATATTAATGCATCCCTACTTAAAGAACCTGAATTCTTGGCTTATAGTAGCCTTAAATGCTTTGCAGAAGGAGAATATACTTAAAAAATTCAATTTTGAGTCAAATTTACCATAGATCAAGAATATAGATTAGGACCTCCTTCTAGTGCTAATGGATCCCTCTTGTTGATGCTTATAAATGAACCATAAGTGATTTCTACTATTTAAAAAACACTTTTCATTTTAGAATCTAAAGATTCAAAGCATGAGTTGTAGGTATTTGGAAATTGAGATGCATGTGGTGAAAATAATGACAAAGCAATATGGATTGTTCCACAATATTTATAAATTTTGATGGTAGGGGGCCATCTTAGTACCTTTAATAAAATGTTTGGATAAAATGACCCAAATCTAGATTACTGATAGAATAAAATGGTTATGAACAATGTATTTAAGCTAATATGATTTGTTTAAAAAATAATAAAAAGGGAAAGTAGGGTAAGAAAGAAATAGTGATTGCTGATCTTTATTATTAACATATTGATAAAACTTCAGTATTTTCTAAGCATGATCTTAACCATAATGCAGTGTAATGTAGTCTAAGCTCACGTTTCACCCAAACTAGGCCTGATTCAAAAGGAGGAATGACAATACAAGTAAAATTGAATTTTATTTAAGGTTTTACACTACACTTTGATAGCTAAAGCACATCTCTATTATAGAGTAAATGAAATGAAGTAAGTTCAATTCTTTCAACTAACCTAGAATATACAGGTTAGCAACCTTGTAATTAATAATCTTGCTAAGCATTTCTTGATATCATTCATATTAAAAATAGAAAAAATAATTGAGAGACTTATAAATTTAAACATGCCAAAACCATACGATTCTTGTAGAATTATTTGATCTCTTGTATTAATTACTCAACATTTTACAAATATTTTTAAGTCTCTCCCTTTACAAATAGTAATACATGCCCTTTTATAGGAAGCTAGGTAGTACAAAATATAGTTGTATTTATTATAAATATAATACAAGAATCTTTTACAATCCTACTAACCTAGAGGCAATCATGATAACAAACTAGCATGTGCCTAATATAAATAGGTTACCCTGTTAGCAAGCCATAATCAAGCTACTAGGGGTGGTTCCCTTCACTGATGTAGGATGCTCATGGCCTTTGTATGTTCATCCACTAGGCCTAAATCTATGGTTGGCCTAGTGATGTACTCCTCTTCTTGGTTTGCTATCTCATCAAAATCTTTATCATTCCTAGACAAGGATTTTTCAATGCTCTTAGCTTTATTTTCTCTCCCCTACATTAACTATCATGTTAAAAAATCTACTATTGTCCCTTCTTGATTGTCCTTGACCCTTGCCTTTAATTTCTTGAGTCACCAAGGTGGTTCTATGATGGAATTATTTGTTAGTTATAATCCCTAGGGTAGTAGTCTGTATAGGATCCTTGAGCATGGTGCCTAAGATTTTTTTAATTCTATCAATGAGCTCCTTTTCTTCTTTTATGTGTTCCTCAACTTTGACATGCCAAAAATTCAAAGCCTAAAGTTTTTCTCCAACAATCCCAAATATGGCACTTAAATGCACCATACTGATAGCCTTGAATTTTGGGATTTACTTCTTAATATGGATATAAAGGAGTTAAGCAATTTTATCTTTAGAGGCTTACCATTGAGTAGCTAGTTCCCTAGCTAAGGCAACTTAATCTTGAAGGGTCTTATACCTTGAATTCATGGAATTTAATGCCCTATACATGTCATTAAATGATCTCTCTAGCATATTGATCATGGAGTCTAGGACTAAGAGAACAACTTGAGTCTACAAATTCTCCTTTTCTTCTTTCAAGTTCTTAATTCTTTGCACTAATCCCTAGACACCAGCTCTAGCCTATTGATATTGATCCTCAATTAAACTTAACACATCCTCCTCATGCATGGGAGCTTTACCAAGTTGTTGTCCTCTAATAGGGGTTAACCCTATGAATGGATCCACCTTTTGAAATGTGAACTCTTCTTGGCCCACCATGGCTACCTTCTTTGTGGTTCTCTCCAAGGCTATTTTTTCTAGGTTAAATTTCACCTTAAACTCTAGTTCCTTAAATTTTTGAGGCTTAGGCACCTCCACACTTGTACTCCTAGAGGCTCTTGAGGTGTTAATTCTCTACTTCTCTTGAATATGTTGAATTTGCATTCTTCTCTCTTCCTATTTTTTTACTATATCTTTAATCCATGGATTGATGTTATCATATTTAGTCAATACAATCCATGTTAAGGCCTAATAAGGAAAGAGGGATGGGATATTTTATAGCTTTTCATAGGCAAACTAGTTAGGGATGACTATTCCATGAATTGGATTTTCATCACTGAAAATATTGACTTCACTAGTGGGATGAGTGATGGTCAACTTAGGCCTTTTATTAGAGCCACAAGCACCAAGGCCAATTATTCCTTCATCTTCTCCCCATTAGGTGGGATTAATTATTTACCTACTTTAATAGAGGTATCTTCCTCCCTATCAGAATCATATACAACTACTATGTCAATAAGGGCACCTTCCAATGTTTCTCCTTCTTCAAAGGTAACCATGCCAATCATTTCCACTAGGGAAGAAGGTATTTGTGGGAGTGCTAAAGGTTTAGGGCCTTCTCCAATTCTCTCCTCTATATTTATTTCTTCATCCATAGCTTTACCTTTTCCTTTGATATCCCTAGGCTGCTTATCCTAGGCTTATCCTGTTGGTTTTAATTGTTGAGGATCAAATGACTATCCCTCAGTAGGTGGCTTTTGATGAGTAGTCATAGATGGACCAAGAAACAAGTGATGATGTAAAGAGTATAATTTACATCTTTCTCTTGAGGTATTTTTGTCCTTGACCAATGTGCACTATAATTAGATGCTGTGACCTCTAATTCTATAAAGTAATTCTTTAAAATTGTTGGATCTAATATAGATGTCATCACCTACACCTAGCTGATGTCCATATTCAATATTTGGGACATTCCTATCTCGGATGTGGTTGATTAACCTATTCCTAGGGTGTGACATTTTGAGGTCATCGAACTAAAATTCTAGGGAATTCTTATGAACCACCATGATCTCCATCTGCTTCCAATATCTAAATATGATGTTGCCAATGTCCAATGGGAAGGAATGGAATTGAGATTTCTTATTTTCTTTACATGTCTTGTCCACACCTTGAATAATCTAAGAGTTAATATCTTGTTCTACAAGTTTTTTGGGGACATGAATTGGTAATTCATAGGGCTGAGTCAAGATCCACTCTATCCTTATCATGGTGAAATTTGGGTAGTACCACATATCCCCCATGGTTTCCATTTATTTATTGATGAGAATATGTAGTCTTGGAATGGGGATGCCTATGATTACCTCATAAATGGATGGGAAAACACCATCACAAATTAATTACATCTATTTCATGTACTTGAATATATATAATTTAGAGTAATGGTGAGAGATTGTGGTCCTACCATTAAGGGATTAGTTTGTTATGCTAGGGAAGGTCACATAGGCTAGGAGGGAATCCAAGAGATAAGACATCATATAAAATTTCTTGGAGGTCCTTCTTTTAATTTCCATGAATTTATTGGCCAAGAAAAAGCTTATCAAGTATCCCAAAAGAGGGGTTAATTTCTCTCCTAGCATAAAGTGGACATAAAATACCTAGACTTTGTTCACATAAGTAGTAGAAGGTTCACCAAGGGCTCTATTTATCAATGTCATGGATATCCTGATGCCCTCTCTAAATTGGATAATCATAATTTTTCCATCACTCCTAAAAACATGGGATCCTTAGATTAACTAGGGTGTGAGGATTGAATTGAGGTCCTGGGTGTTAGTCCAATCTCTCATGAATTAGGAGTTTGAGATGGTGTAAGGGAATCTTGTAATAGGTTTCAAAGGCCAAGGGGGTGATACATGTAACCATTTTAGTGCTTCCCTCTTGAATAATCCACTCCCCATCTATTCTATAATCCATAAAAATAGGAGCAAGGACATCAATACAATGCATTACCTTTGGTTTTGTTATTCCATGGTGAAGGCCTACCATCTGAATTACAACTATATCATCGTATCTTTGATGTGTAGTAGAAGTTCTCCTCTCCTCCTGAGAGATAGGCTAAAATTCTTCCATAAAGAAGAATAATTCTGACCATTTCTTGAATTCATAGACATTTAAGGTTGTCAAGTCTAACTTTGTATCCTTGAAAACCCTTCATTGTTAGAGGTCAGATAGAGCTCAGCTTCCATTATCAATTGTTGTCTGCCTGCTACCATTGATGATATAGAATTTTCCTCAAAGGATTGCCAAAGGTTTCACTAAGGCACTTATTTCTCAAAGCTTAGTTATGTTATGTTGACCATGTGAAGTTAATTGAGTCAACTTGAATCCTCTTTATAGAGGGTTTAGGGTTTTGAGCTTTAATGGTGGATTTATTCAAGCATTAACTTCATATGTGCCTTAGATATGATGGTACCTTTTTATTCATGCCATTATGTTTTTGAGCTCAGAAGATCTTTAATTTTGACCTTTTATGCTTAATGGAGTCCATATGGCATTATTATGGACTTTCATGATAATTTTCATAATTACCCTTTGGATACTAGCCATTAGTTTTTAAAAGCCTCCTTTATTTCACTCTATCAGATCAAGATCTTGGGTTTAATGTGATCTATTGATCTAAATACATGTTCTTATGCTCCCATTGACTCATCAATTTGTAGGCTCATAGTTATGACACTTGACAATCACATATCTTTTTGTGCTATGTATCTTTGTCAGTTGTCATCTTGGTGATGCATTGGCCATGTGTCAAGTTCATAGAGGTTTGAAAATTCATCAGGCTCCTAACACCATTGGATCAAATCTAGTGAGTGAGTGATCACCATTGATCTTTGCAGGGCCCTTTTATTGAGTAGAGGTCCTCTCACACTATTAGATCAAATCCAACAAGTGAATAATTGCCATTGATCTTCATGGTAAACCTAGTCAATTAAACACCTTTATTAAGTGGGTCCCTTTAATTTTATTATTTTGATTAGCAAGTCATCATGCATCCATCTTTTGGGGCTTTATGTACCTTTACACTTTTCTCCCTACACTTTGTACCATTAGATTAAATCTAATGAGTGAGTGTTTTTCATTATTCTTTTTATGATGCATGATACTTAAGTGGGATATTTTTGGTTAATAAGCTCCATTTGATTAGATTTGGCAAGTGAGAAATCACAATTAGATCCTATAAAGGACATGAGGAATAACCAGTAGGCCTAAATATATAAATACTTAGGATAAATTATTAAGACTAAGGTCAAGATTAAATATCAAGGCCTTAATACTAATAACCTAGTCTATGTTAGGCAAAAATTTTTAAAAAAGGATTGCATAAAACACATAAAGCATGTTAATTTAGACCCAAGGTAAAATAAATGGGAAAGGAATGGATAAAGGCTCAAGTCATGTTAAAAAACATGATAAACCATTTGGTTAACCAATTTATTCAATCATTCCTACTAACTTGGCTCCCACCAATATTTGAATTATAACTGAAGTCTAACTAGGGTTTGTGAAAACCAAACCCTAGACCTTCTAATGAACTTGTGACAACTCAAGAAACTCTATTAGCGAGGTTATCTTAGAACAAAAGTTTTTCAAAATACGCAAATGTGTTTCATTCATGAGTGGATGATCTTCAAATTCTTTTAAAAAGGGACATCAATGTTTAGATATATCAAACTTGGATACACAGGTCTCTCAAGGTTCCTCAAAGTTTATAATTATTGGGATATGTTGGTCCTAATAGGTGGACAACCCAAAGTAATTCCACTCATATACCTTGAAACGGTAGATAATGATTCTCCTATCATCAACACCATCCAATATCAAGATGATGATTCCATTCTTACCTACCTTAATATATGAGGTTCTTCTATCCATAAATCCCTTCCTCCTAAGGCCTCAACCATGTTGAATGAATCCACCATAAATATCAACTTGGGTACTTTAGACAACCCCCCCATTGTCAAATTGGGCCAATCACTGAATGTTAAGTAACTTCATGACTTATCCTCTTTCCTCCAAGATCGTAGCATACCATTCACTTGGTCTTATAGTGATATGCCTGAGATTGACCCCACCATTGCTACCCATAACATAGTCACTCATTGTTATGCCAAACCTATTAAAAAAAATTCAACACATGCATCCTCATATAACCCTTCTCATCAAAGAATATCTTCAGTGTTTCCTATTTGTAATCTTCATTCAACCCATTAACTACCCCCAATGGGTCTAAAATATCATACCTATCCCCAAAGTCACTGGGGATCTATGCATTTGTGTGGAGTTTCATGACCTTAACCTCACCTATCCCAAGGATGAATTTCCTCTTCCTAGAATTGACTAGCTTGTTGATCTTATAGCCAGCCATGAGATGTTATCTCTCATGGATGGGTTTTTGGGTTATAATCAGATCTTGATTGCTCCTAAAGATCACCACAAAACTACCTTTACCACCCCTTTGGGAACTTTTTACTATGGATTCATGCCTTTTTTCTTAAAGAATGTTAGTGTTACTTACCAATATGCCATGACTTATATCTTCCATGATATCATTTATAAGATTGTATAAGACTATGTAGATGACATTCTCAAGAAATATAAACTCCAAAAACATTACCTAACTATTCTTACAATCATATTTGAATGACTTATCCATTATCATGTTCACCTTAATCCCAAGAAATGCATTTTTAGGGTCCTTTTAGGAAATATTCTTGGCTTTATCATCTCTCTTCATGGAATCAAAGTAGACCATACTAAAGTTAGAGAAATTTTGGGCATGCCTCCTCCAACCAACCTGAAGTAGCTTCATAGCCTGTAGGGAAAAATTCAATCCATTTGCCATTTTATTTCCCAACTTTCAGACTGGTACCAACCTTTCCATCACCTTTTGAAGAAGGATGTCTCTTTCAAATGGAATAAATATTGTAAAAAGGCCTTTGATTCACTCAAATAGTGCCTTTTATCACCACGTATCCTCACCCCTCCTAAAGATGACCACCCCTTTTGCTTATATATCTCTATCACTGACCATTCTCTAGGGGTAATATTTTCTCACCAAGATGAATAACACAAAGAGTAAGCTATATACTACATTATCCACACACTTGTATAATATGAAAATCAATATACACATACCAAGAAACTCTACTTGACATTGACCTTCATGGCCACTAAACTCCACCACTACCTTCTTAACTATAAACCTATGTCATAAATAATATTGACACGCTCAAGTACATGCACTGTAAACCATACCAAAATTAGTGTATGGCTAGATGGCTCATGTTCCTAGCCAAACTCAACCTAATTCCTCTACCAAAAGTTAATTAAAGGGTAGATAATTTATAACCAATTGGTTGAAGCTCCTTTTCCAAACAACCAACCACCTCCTCTTTCCTTTTTAGATGAGTCTATCATGACTCTTTTTCAAGAGGATGGCATAGCCTACTGAATAACCATGTTCTTTTATGGATTGAATTTCTAACAAGGAGGTGGTGCTAGATTTATTCTCATTCTTCTCAATGGTTAACCCCTTCTTCTCTCCTTCAAACTTGACTTTGAATGCACCAAAAATATGGCTGAGTACAAAGCCCTAGTGATAGGTCTCTAAACTAATATAACCTTGGGAATTAAGAAAATCCATGTCCTTGGTGATTCCCAGCTTGTGGTCAACTAGGTGAATGGATCCTATCAGTGTAAGAATGATGTCTTGCCAAAATATAAACTTTTACTTAACAAACTCTTCACATCATTCAAAAATTACTTGGTCTAATCCATTCTCTAATCTACTAATAAATTCATGGATACAATGGCTTACCTTGCTTCCCAAATCCCTTCTCAGCCTTCCAATTCCAAAATATTTGTCACCATTCATTATTTTATGACACCCTCTTATAGACAATCTGACCTCCCTATCATTTGTAATGTGGAAGAATCCCCATCCAACATTTGGTATGACCAAACTTCTAACTACCTCAACCTAGGCATCATTCCTCCCAACCTCTCTAGGAATGACTACAAAAACTTTATTTGGATTACATATTTTTACACCATACTAGGGGAATCCTTTACAAACATGGTTTTGATGGTTTCCTTATTCATTGCCTATGCATCTATAAAGCTTACCATGTCATCAGGGAAACACATGATGAGATCTATGGGGGACACTTTAGTGGTCTAGTGGTCACTAAACATATATTTTTCCTCAATTAATATTGGCCCACCCTCAAACAAGACTATTTTGATTATGCAAAAAAGTGTGTTAAATGTTAACAACACACTAATTTGCATCATACACCAGCTAGTGGTCTCCAAGTATATAAGGACTTTTGGCCTTTCTCATAATGGGGGCTCAATCTCTTTGGTGAAATCAACCCCCATACTTCATAACGACATAGCTCCATCATCATAACAACCAAATATTTCCATAAGTGGGTGAAATTTATTCTTCTTATTTTGACCAAAGTAGAGAAGATTGTCAACTTTATCAACCATCATATCATCTACCACTTTGGTGTTCCTCATGAGATCATCACCTATAATGGTAAATCCTTCAAAAATAAGAAAGTATAAGGTTTATGTGATAAATTTGGCATAAATTTAATCTTTTCCTCACCTTACCAACCACAAGCAAATGGATAAACAAAAGCTTTTAATAAAATCCTTAAAAAATACTAACCAATGTTGTCATTGCTTTAGGTAAGGATTGGAACTTCCACATCCCATTCACCTTATGGGCCTATTGTACAGAATTAAAACCCATATGAATAATAATACCTTATCTTTAGTATTTATATTAGAAGCAGTACTGCCTCTTGAAGTCCAAATTCCCTCTCTTCACATATCTTTGCAAGATCTTATTTCTGAAGAAGATTATCATCAATACCATTTAGCTCAATTTGAGCTACTTTATGAGCATCATTTAACATCCCTTACCCACATCCATACCTATCAATATCATATCAAATGTGCTTATAAAAATCATCTCAAACAATAAGAATTTAATATTAGAGACCTCATCCTAATATAAAACCAACACATGTCTAATATGAAGAAGAGTAAATGAGGCAAGTTTGCTTTCAATTAGCTTGGACACTACATCATTACCCATAAGTATGATTTAGGATCTTATCATTTATCCTTTCTCAATGGAAAAATGGAACTTGTGCCTCTCAATGCTTCACATCTGTACCCATTTTTCTATTAAAGGATCAAGCTCACTCCTTTTGTCTAACTTCAGCTCATCCCTTGATTACAAGATTTTAACCTTCACCCATATTTCTCCTCTGCTTTTGAGGAGAATGGATTACAACATAGAACCATGTGATTAAACATCATAGTCATAGCCTAATCCTAAATGTGGGTTCTATAGCTCTACCCATAACATGCTTCTCATGGATACTTTTTGTCTCTAACAAGATGGAATCCCATGGTCATTGTCTCTCAAAAACCACACCTTTTCATATCATTAACCTTATTATGTTAAAAAATTTCCCTCATAAAGGTAAACCTTTTAACCTAATTATACTTGCAACCAAAAACAATTTAGATACCAAAATACTACTTGGGTAAATATCTTAAGCATTGCAGACTGTTCTCTCAAAAGACATCTACCCAAAAACAAAATTAAAATTGCTAAATATAAGGTAGACTGCTCCCTTGAAGGATAACTATCAAGAGAATTAAATAAATATAATAAGCTTAGACCACTCCATTGAAGGATGGGTAAGTTAACTTTGTCAAAAATAAAGCCATTTTTTAGAAGCTTCCACATCGAACAGCTTTCTATACACAGTAATAAATCAAAAGACCCACTATCACAATAAAATCTAAATCCATAATCAGCTCTCAAGTAGCATAATAAGTTGGAGTCCGTAATCATCTTTCACATGAAGACTTCCTACATTGATCAATATACATCTAGGACATGACATGAACTTTCCTACTAGCATTCTTAGGCCAGCTATAGAAAGGACAAACTAATTTACATGAGGTTATCATACATATCACCCATTACCCTTCACACTACCTATCACCCATATTCCTTTTAGACTCTATAAATTAGGGGATTTAGAGATTACTTGAAACCCTATGATCAAGAAACCTTTTTTTATCAAATTATGATCACTCATGTACAATATTTGAAGGGCTTATATCCATTAAGCTGATCCCACATTAGGCCTATTTTTAGCCCTTATCAAAAAAAAATCATCATGCCTTATTCTTATATTAATGTATTTGGTTTATGTTTTCATCACGACTTTTACCATCTAGTGTTACAATAAAAATAATCATTCTTTTTGCGTTAAGAAAGATTAAAATAACTAAAACCATACCAATCATAACCATAGCCATAACATTCATAAGTATCCATATAACCTTAAGCATGATAATATTCAACCAGCAACATCTAACACATTTTGTACATGTTTATATCAAACTATGCAATATTTTATTTAGGGTGCGAGGAGTCACACAACACATACAAAATTATCAGACTATCCACACTTCACCTAAGGCCCCTACATACATTATTTTCCTACCTAATCACTAGACTAATTTTATAGTGACTCTAGATTTGTGTTCAGCCATCTTTCTACTTGATTTCTCCCTAAACTAACATCCATAACTTTCCCTATCTCAACAGTTACTAAAGGGTTACTCTATTCTTCTCTTTTGCATTCATCTCCACATGGCAAGAGTCATATTCCACTCTAGGTCTTTCACCTTTCTCACTTATCACAACCATTGCATCCCTCTGCTCTGGTTATTCTACTCACATAGGAACCACAAGTTATTGCCTCAACACACATCCCCTTGGATAATGAGGGTTCCCTCCATAGATAGGTTGATGGTCATGTTCTCCAACCCTACATCTTATGTAGTTAAATTCTCACCTTCTTCACTATTGTAGAGGTAATATTTCAAGCTCAAGCTCAAGCCATGGGTGCCTTTCCTCTTGTTGTTCATCTAAGAGTAGTTCCATTATCTCCATTACATATAGTATCTGGTAGATCTACACATTCACCATATTGATTATTTTGGGTCACGGGGGTTGCTAATTATCTCCACCATTGTTCCCATTATTCACCATCTTCAACCTTGTGTAGTTCTCTGCACTCTCTATAACCTGTAAAACTAAATAAGTCAATGATAGACATTCATCCTTATCATGATTCTTTAAATAAAATACCTTACCATTATTCATCACTGAGATGATTCTCCTTTCCATTGATGGGGAAGGTCATATGATGTAATTGATTCCCTTTAATAGTCCTCCTACTTGAAAGGGTCATGTCTACTTACCTTTTTGTATGGACACATCACCCTCAATCTGATTGGTTGTCTTGATAAATCCATTATGCACCATCATGATATCTTTTTGTTTCCCTTATCATCTAATCCACATCTAATGTCTTTCCTTACTTTATCATCTTGTGATCCTTGTGGGATTGGTGGTCATTTTCATCATTTCCACCTTTATCCTAATTGACATAAACTAGCTTCCAACCATGGGATACTATAATGATCACACCTTAGAAACTACCATTGTTGTTGTTGGTGGTAACTCCCAAATGCTTGTCATTGTATAAGCTCCCCTATATGATCCAATTATATACCAATATCTTGGAACACATAACTCCCTATTACCAAGGCCTCTTTTAAGTGGAACCCCAAGTCATTAGTTATAAGGAACTAGGATAGAGGATGTAGATATGGCCACCTTTTATCTAGCCTACCCATGTAGGGCTTGGGTCAGGCATGATCAATCCTCTATCACTCACCATGCTACCAATTTTATAACTCATAGAATCTACTTAGTTATTAAATAAATTATTTATAGGTCATCACTTCACTACTACCCTTAAAACTTGGCTTATAGTGATGATGACCTTTCACCAACACAACTATGCAGATCTTGATAGACACCCACCTCCTATAACTCAACTCATAATGATAGATGTTACTACTTTACTTATACCTTTAAATAGTTTTATAAAGTGAAACCTCCTTACAAAGGCACCTCTTCTTTGGATTATCTCCATCGAAGTTCATTTGTGGTGCTTAACATTGTGTTCCATTATAATTTATACTACCTTACCCATCCATGTATCTCATCCTACTAAATGTGGGATCATTATGGTAACTATTCACCAATCTACACCATGTACATTCATCATCACCTTTACCAAAAACCAAAACCTATATTTTATAAAACCTTATTCATTAGCCCAAACCAACCCATGTGGTCCATCAAATTGGGGCAGCCAATTTGAGTGCCATTTTCCAACCCTAGTTGAACTACATTGGATTGATGTCTAATGACTATGTAGGTGTTGCTTGAATTTTAAGGGTAGTTTGGCCACTAAAAACTAATTACCCTCCCATTTTCCTTATCATTAACTTTCATTTCTAACAATTCCCTCTTTATTAGGGCATCTTATGTCAGGGAAGATTTGGATTATTCCCAACATCCTTATATTCTAACATCATATAATAATTCCTCTTCGCTTTTCCCCCATTACTAGGAGAACTACATTGGCCTGAGGTCTTTTTGGACAATGTAGGTAGCACTAATTTACTGAGGTCAACTTAGCCACATCCTTTACTTTATTTTCCCTTCTTACCTAATATCTTTTCCTCTACCCCTCCACCTATCTCCTCACCACCTCCCTCCCTTCACATTTTCAATCTCTTTTAACCACTTTTCTAGCTTATAAATCTAGTTTAACACAAGGATTGATAGCCTTCCTCATTGGCCCCTCTTATCTCCCATAAATAAACCACCTAATCTAATTTTTTGGCCTCCTTGACACCTTTCCTTATGTATGCTTCACAACTCACTTCCCCACCCACTTTTTAATTTTTTTGCCTCTCTCTCCACTTTTTACCAACCTAGCCCCTATCTCCTTTGTATTATTTTAACATCCTCATAATTTCCCCTTGTTCTTGGCAATTTATGACACCCTCTTCATCACTCTCATTTCCTCACCAATGCCACATCATACTATGCATCTTGTAAGATTTTTGTTTCTTTTATTGCTACACTTTTTATTTATGTGTACCACCATTCTCTATCATTTCACCACTCTTCCCACCTTTCCCATTTTGCATTCTTATTGTTTACTTTATTTTCATCCTTTCATTCTTTTTTTCTTCTTTTTTTTCCCACAACTAGTTTCTACCTAAGTATTTATCCTTTGAGAAGCCTTCCATAATTTCCCATTTTATTCTTATCAGTTCTTACCTTTTGCCTTTTGCATTCCCCTGTTCCTCTTTCCATCTTGGTACTCACTTGTCTTTTACATCTATGTGAGTATCCATGTTTTATATCCTTTCTTCAATTCTTCTTTTTTCTTCTTATCATCCTTGATCTTCATCCTTTATCTTCATCTCATTCCCTTTCATTGTTTTCCACCATCCTCTCCCTTTTCTCCATTTCATTTCATTTTTCTCATCTGTAGGAGATTCCTTATTCTTCCTGACCTTATTTTTTCCCATCCTATATGTCCATGCTTGGCTCCTTCCATCCTTCTCCACCTTCATATTTATATGTGACCTCATTATTTTCTTCACCTATCTTGTCATCCATTTCCTAGTCTAACTTCACCTCATCCCTTATTGGATCCCCTATATTTTATCCCATTCAACCTCCACCTCTTTAGAGTATGGTCACCAATTGTACTACTTCTATGTACATATCCTTGTCTACTTCCTCATGTCCTCTACACCCTTGCTTTAATAAATAAAATCTATCTAGGTTTGTTACTTCAAGAACATTCCTTTCTTCCTTTAATGACTTTACATGTTGAGCCTAGATCCTTTTTTTATCCCTCTCTAATTACTCCCTTCACCCTACCTATCACCTTTTTCCCTTTTAAACCCTCTACCAATTTTGAGCTTATATGATCACAACATATAGTGTGATATGGCCGTGAATGTCTTCCATTCACTTTTGGTTTATTATGAGATATATACTAATCTTACAACTCTATAACATAGTTGACCATGATCACAAGCTCATATAACCCACAAGCGAGTATGAACATCACAAATTATTAGGATAAATATTCCTTCCCCATATCCTCTAGTCTTGTATATTTTAAACCCCTTTTACTCTAACTTTATATATTTTATAATCAAAACTAAAACCACCTTCAAATGGAAAATTTGGGGTACCTACGTGTGGATACTAGCTATACCCTCTCATACGACCTATCTCCAAACCAATAATTTCCCTTCATTCTCCTTATCTATCCTACATCTTCCTATGAATTGTAATAGCCCTAATCTTTAATCACATTCCACCCAGTAACCTTTTATAGGAGTCACCTCTTCCACCAAACTATTTTTCTCTTTGGTATTTTTTAGATCTATTTCTCCCACCTTCCTTTTCAACTCCCCAATTTGTCTGTCTTTGTACATTATTTTTCTATTGTCTCTCTTGGTTTGCCATTTATACCATTTATTTTCCTTCCCATTTCAAATTTATCCCTCATTTAATTAATATTATAATTATTTGTCTCACTCCATATTCTAAAACCCCTTAGAGTCTTTCTTTAAATTCCCTCAAAACTCAATGCTTACTTATTTTGGGTCCCCACTAGATCAAGGGTCAAGGGTTTTAATTATCACCACTTCTAATTTACCCACTTTGCTTCCTTGAATCATTGAATAGTACCCTTCCATATCTTGTTAATGACATTTTTTGGAGTGTGCATAATATTGGCTTATTTGGATGGTGATGAAAGAACCCATCAGGTCATCATGGTAATTTGAGTAGTGCTATATTTTCTAAAGCCTAATAAAGCATATTTATCTTTTTTTAATTTAAAATGGTGGAAAAAATTTCTTGATTGAGACTACTTATCCATGGTTGTATATTCCTTTTTCATAGTTTTAGAAATTAGCTAATTGCATCCTAGGTAATCTCATCCACCGTTTCTACCAAACCAATCAAAAAATTATTTGATAAACATATTTTCCACCCTTTGGAACTTATTATTGACACTTGGATTAGCACCCCTGAAGAGATTCATAATCCTCCTCATCCAAGTGGTACCATGGAGACATTTCTCTTGCTATGGGTGATAATGTTGAGAAATGAATCTCTAGATGAGGGGCTAGCTCTCCTTGATGCACTCTTTCAAGTTTTCTCTTAAACTTAATAACTTGAAGATGAAAAAGGATTAATAAATAAAAATAAACAACAAAATATTGATGCAACAATATATAATTTCCTCTCACTTGACTAAAACCACTACTTAAAGACAAACAAGGATGTTTCTTACATAAGACTCACAACTTAGGATCCATTACTACATCAATGTTTCATATGCTAGATTTAAGAAGGTATGTGATTCTTAGGAAGGGGATGAATGATTCCAAAGAGGGATAAAATCATGAAACATTTAAAATATATCTCAAAACTTAATAAATAATACTAGAAAATACCTGAAATAATCTCTTTTTTGCAAATTGGTAGACCATCAAGAGTACAAGTTAGAAAAGACAATCTTTCACTAGACTATACCAATAATGATTCAAGTCATTACTCAATATTAAAGCATATGAATGGAAATAACACTTGTATATTTATTCAATATTTCTTCAAGTAAAAATTTGGCAAGATTTTCCCCATTAACCAATGGAGGATGCTCAAATGAGTCAAGAGAATGCATATTTATAGTTTTGAGAAGTGGAGCAAGCAAAGGGAGTCCAAGGGTCACTTAGACATGTGTCACCTTGAGATAATCAATTAAATTTTCATGTGAAAGAGAGTTGGGGTTATATATTCCATGTCATATAGGTCTACTTATCCAAAACAAGTCATAATAATGGTGAAAAGTGGCATAAAACATGTAATTCTAACATAGGAAATTGCCTTCATGATTCACCTTCTAAAACTACCTTTCCTCAACATATGGTTAGATATGATGGTTGGTATGAGTAATATTGGTTATAAAAAATTTCCCACATTCATTGGATTTATCCTCAACCATCCCTATAATTGTGGACATGCAAAATCATCTATGGTAGTTTTAAAGTCACTCTTTCCCCTACACCTTATACACTTGGCATTTTAAGCCTCCAAATTTTAAAATTAATCCATGAAAAATAGGTGATTCCAATTTTAAAAGGTTCACATATCATAAATTTCAATAAAAAAAACTTTAAAAGGCTTCCCTAATTGCTTTTCACCACTTTCCACAAGTGTTCACTAGCTGGGTCACTGAACTAGCTAAAAGTGAGTGCCTATTGAGGGTGATTAGAGGTTTATATATGATATTATATGAATTTTTGGAGTTATTTAAAGTGTAAATATTCCTTCTATTTTTTTTTCATCTCCTAACTCCTTCTATAGCTTTCACACCATTCAAAATAGTCAAAATAAGCCTTGTTTTCCCTTGATCCATACAATTCCATACAAAAAAAACATATATGTGGGATCCTATAAGATTAATATACAAACTATAGGTTTCTTAATTTCCATACCCTTTCATTTATATGTTCTAATGGCAATATTTCTCTAGTTAGGTCCTTGTGAGGGTTTTACAAGGGTTTTGAGTGACCTGAACTCTTAACCTTTCTTCATAAAGGTCGTACTTTGAAACCCTTTATAAATTCCACTAAGGAATCTTCAAGGATCTTCCATAACATTTTAAAATTGATCAGGGTCCCATGAAAAATATTATGGAAGGTATGAGTGTCTAAACTTCACCTTTAAGTCATTTATATGCTTCTCATGAGGGTTTAAGCCTCTTAAGGCCAAAAGTGGATTATTATGGAGTTATTTTTCTAAAAAAAGGTTGTAAAATATATTTATATATCACATAAACACTATAAAACACATTTAATTGATCACTAAAGGCCAAAAATGGAAATGACCCCTAGTTTGGAACAAGACCTACACCTTGCCAATGAGCCAGTTTGCATTTTTGAGCTATATGACCCTCTATTTTCACTTACCAAGCTTAAAAAATATTTAAAAATCATTATAAATCCCATGTAATTAATTTATGTAACTATATTTTTTCTAAGCCTAGGACTTGGAGTGACTTTGCCTTAGGGGCTAGATTTGCATGCTTCATTATTAGGCCTGCCTACAGACCTCATTATCCAGACCACCCTATTAGCATCCCAAAAACCAAAAATAGTTTTTTTGTGATATTTAATGTGTCCTTAAACTATATATACCTTATTTACTAATAATAATTAGTAAAATCCATCCATTGTTCACTTTTACCAAAAATTACCATTCTTGTTCATGAAAGGACTGACTTACCTCTGAGACAAAACATAGGATATTAGGCCTGATTGAATGAGTAAAGTGAATTTTTTTAGATAAAAAAGGTATAAATGGTCAATTTTACCAATTTTTTTTAATATTCTTTGTCTAAGGGGTCTAACCAACTCAATTTCATCAAAAAGGGGGGCAAAACCCCTATTTTTTACATGTTTTTATTCAAAATTGCCTATAGTTGTTACCTCTATGAAATTTACATGATAAAATGCTACTAAAAAATGTTTATAATATTTATTTCAAGCTCATGTATCTTTGGGGATCATCTTATACCCTTTTTTGTTGTGTAAACCCTTTATTCCCCTAGTTATGGTCTCCAAATATTCTTGTACGGACTAAGACATACCTTGTAGCACCTTAGGCTTAGTTGAGATTCATGTAAATGTAGGTTAGAGGTTTAATTTGATCCATTTAATGTTTATAAGATTCCACCTCACCTATGTATTATCCAAAACCTCTTGCATACTCTTATCACATGACTATGGTCACATTCCATGCAGGATTGAGACACACACCTACAGGCTTGTAGGTTGTTAAGGTATGTTTTTAAACTCAAAAAGCATGAAAATAATTTTTTGTCATATTATCATTCCATTATAATTATCTAATTTGATTACATTCTCCACTTGAGCTCCAAAGACTTCATTTTACCCTTGACTGAGACTAACCTCCATTCTATGTTGTAGGTGCATGTTCATAGGCCTATAAGTACATATTGATAGGTATATAACCTTAAAAGGGTGGTATGAAACCTTTTAATTATGTTCTTGGAATCATATTATCTCTATTTAACCATATACATTCTTCATGTTTAGCACAAAAGACTCTTTTCACCTTGATTATGGCTAACCCTCCACTGTCCTTGGCTATAGGTGTTCATTTCTAGGCATGTAGGTTGCTTTGGAGTATTTAGCTCATGTTTCACCTTGTTTATGGATTGGTTGAGCTTGAATCTATTTTTTATCAGTCATATGTATACTATTTCCTTCTTAGGAGTCATTAAAACAAACTCTCTATGCTAATCATTGAAACATTGCATTCACTGGCTACTCTACCCTATGTATGGACAAGGGATAGGTCAAGAGGTCACTTGATGCAATATCTTCTTTCTCCATCACATAAGTGCTCAAGACTTATTTTTATATCCCTTATAAGTGTTTACTATACTTTCACATATTTAGGAATTCCTCATAGGATGAAAATATCAACCTTCCCCTCATAATCTTGTAGACATTACTACCTCTTTTCAGTGCTTTTTAGCCATTTTGGGAGGTCTCAAAACATATATGCCTCTTGTACTTTCAAGCTAAAATTTGGCATGATGGTTTCCCATTGATGGTAATACAAAGTGGGAATAAGACTATTCCTCAAAACCAAATATATATTCACTTTATGAAAACCAAAAAGAACCTTAGGAGATCTATTTAGTGTGTTTAGGGACTGAGGAATAAAACTCAATCATCCTTTTTATTTTGAAATCATACTTATCTTTAGGTCCTTGGTGAGTGAATTATAATCTTAAATGCAAAAAATAGTACATATAACCTTGAGTAAATACCCCTATAATCTCTCCATTTTTCATTTTCCTTCTATTCCCTATTCATGGCCTCTTACATGTTGGATTGAGTTGGAAGGGGCAGTGAGAAGCAATAATGAAAAGTGCATATTTTTAAACCTTATGATAAGGAATATGAAATTAGACCATTTACATGACATCTAAAGAGATAGTACATATCCAAATCCCTCATGTTGGAATGGATAACTTCCCAAAAACATCTATAGGTGCACTCTTTTTGAGAAGAAGGCAAAATTTTGACCCAAAATGGAAGACAAGCCTAGAGAAGGCTTACTTACATTATTGATGACTTTAAAACCAAATTAAGGATGTATAACCTACAATAAAACCTTGGAAAACATGATTACACTTCTACAAAACATGAAATTATCAGACCAAAATAAGAAAATGAAGATGACTACAAATAACGACCCCCTCCTAGTTGTAAACCCAAATAAGACTACTTCTAGTGTTATAATTGGTTCATGAAGGATAAGGCACCAAAATTTAAGTTACTATTATGGATGTGAAGATCACTTATATTAATATCCCCATATAGAATCACTCCCTCCCATTCCACCTGTACGGTCTGTACCATATGCTTAAAGTTACTTCCTTTTTACTTGCCAAGACAAGAAGAGAGGAAAACAAGAAAGAGATGAACTTTTATGAATTTTTCATACAAAAAAACATTTAAATGGTTTTTTGGAGTTTAATAGACACCTTTTTAACATTTCCAACTAAAAATGAGATGATCTATTTCGTACAAGTGCCATAAAGGCCCTCAAAACAAGGGGAAACTAATATTTTCTAACTATAACTACTTCTTAAACTATCATAACCAGATTATAACCTTATCTATCTTCTCCAAAATTTAATAATATCTTAGTGATAAGTTATTGACTTTATCCATCCATACAATCCTTCCTTCTTAGCTCAAGGTGGGCCCATAAGGCAATTTTTTGCATATTAAATAGGTAAAAGTAATTAAATGAACTAAAGATGTATTATATAATATTAAAAACAATATTAGTACCAAAATATCATAATTAATGAATTTTAATATTTTTTACCTTGTTTGACTAGGCTTGACCATCATTGACTTGGATAGTACAAAGGGTTAGACTTGAACTAAGACTAGGCTAGGCATAAGATTCTAAAAAGTTTAAAACGTAGGGGGTTGACTTGAATTTGACCAAAGGTAATTTTTTTTCAACAATTACCTTTCTCCAACATCTTTCAAATAGACCTAACTACATGATACATTAAATTGGGGCAACCAAGTTAAGTAACACTCCCCACCATATAAGAACTACATTAGGTCTAAAGTTCATGTTGGACATTATGTCCATGAAACTATGTAAGATGTGTCCACTTTCCTAGTTCATATGGATTCTACTCATCCACCTCATTCTAACCAAACAACCCACTTGCCCATGTCCACCTTGATGTTGGCCATTTTCAATCTAACCTCTTCACATGTTTTACGATAACCTTACCTTGGTTCTTTTGACTACATTGAATATGGTTTCTATGTTGCAATTTTTTCAACCCACCTCATGTTAAACTATACCATTTGTATTTTTATATAAGAAAACTTCCTACCCTATATACCTATGAACAACACTGACCTTGTCTAGATGACTTGATAAGCTTAATTCGATCAGCTATGACTAATGTTATGGACCAGTTACCCTATCATATGTCTATCTACAACTTGACCTTCCTTTTATCAACATTGGTAGATTTAGTCTCTATTCAATTGTGAATAGAATTATTTTTTTTCATTTTGTGAACCCATTAGCATTTCACATTCCCAACTACCTTGTGGCACCACATAGTGCCTCCCACCAAGTACTTATCAAACCTACACCTGATTCACCCTTTCCTCATCAACTCTTGGTTTGAGGGGTAATACCTCCTACCATACTTATGTCACCCTAACCTTCAACCAAGTGATTCATTTTTATTTTGTGTCTTGTTAATTCATAGTTGCATAATAAAAAGGGGTAAAATATAGAACTAGAAAACTGTACATTTATAGTTTTCAATGACTAAATGCCTCAAAACCCCCTCAATTCCCCATAAAAATTCATAAAACTTAACCAAACCCTCTTAATATAACTAAATCACTATTATCCTATTCACATAGTACTATTCACTATCACTATTCATTATGGGCCCCACTATCACTATTCATGATGACATGGCAAGTGACATGGAAAGTGACATAGAAGGTTATTTGGGAGATGATATGGCAAGTGACATGGCTTAGAAGTGATGTGTATTGATGTGGGACAACATACACCACTTGGGACCCTTTCCCAAGATGCTTAATGACCTCATTTAAGCATCATAAGGCCCCCCCTTGAAATACAAACAATTTCCTCTTAAGGGGCCATCATTCAACATGTATTTTGTTTTCACACATGAAAGTAACATTCAAAATGGGATACCCACCTTTTTAGTGCTTTAAAAAGGACAAAGGGCACTATATCCACCCATTTTTGATTTTCTAGCAAAGTGGGAGAGCCATGATCAAGGTGAGAATCCCACCACCCTCATCTTCTGATTCATTTATGAACCCACATGGAAAATGGAAGCACATTTTGGGGGGACATATTTTTAAGTGCTTGTATGAAGAAAAGAAAGGGTGGTGAAAAGTCTTTTAGCCTCATTTAGGTCCATGTGCATGATTCCCATTTAAAATTGGACTCATATGCAAGGTGAGAGACACACCAACCCAAATGGGAAACCCGTGATCAAGGTGGGAATCCCACCACCCTCATATTTTGAATAATTCATGCACCCACATGGAAAATGGTACCACATTTATGGGGCATCTCTTTAAGTGCTTAGATAAAGATAAGAAAGGGTGGTAAAAAGTCTTTTAGCCTCATTTAGACCCATGTGCATGATTCCTATTCAAAATTGGACTCATGTGAAAGGTGAGAGACACACCAACGTAAATGAGATACCCATGATCAATGCAGGAATCACACCACCCTCATAATTTGACTCAGTCATGCACCACATGGGAAATGGTGCCATACTTTTACTATATCCTCTTTTAGCATGGTTTTTAACAACAAATGCTATAAATACACCCCTCTCCTTCACCCAATGTTAAGTTGGAAGTTAGTATTTGGTTATTAACATATTGTTTTAGGTATTTTAATGAGGTCATAATTTTTGAGTTCACCCACATCTTGGAAGAAAAGAATTCAAAGAAACAAATCTCTACAGAAATTACCATGGGATTCATTCATCACATCATCAACAACATCAACCACATCAACAAGCCTCAAGGTAACCTTATTTGGTTTTTCTTATTTTAGTTATTTACTTAAGTCCATCCTTTTATTACCTTGACATCTACCCCTTAATTCACCTTCCATATTAATCCATTGACCTCCTTTACCACCTTTGCCATTGTAATTATACTTACCTCCTTTGCCCTCTTTACACCTTTACCAACTTCACCCTCTTTGCCCTCTCATCACTTTGCTACACTAGTTACTTGTTGTTTTACATTTTAAAATATATATCCCTCTCATTTTATTATCTCAATCAACCCAAAACAAACCATTATTTTGACCCTTATCAAATTACCAAATCCATAACCACAACCTTGCCTTAACCAATTTTCAGCATTAGTATAATCAAACTAGTTGCTTCATTTTGGTAAACTTAGGAAAGCATCTAATTTTCTCAAATAATTTACTGTTATTTTGTGTATTTTATTTTAGTTTTATATTTATTTAAGGAAAATATATTTCTTTTATCATTTCCACTTAAGTGTTTTAAATAAGGTGGATTAATAGCCTCTTAGAAAGCTTTCATTTCTAGGATCTAGCTCATGTTAGGCAATCCACCCATCTACTTATCTAAAAAACAAGTTTATTTTAGTGTTTTATTATTTTCATGTCATCCTCTTGAGACATAGAGGATATATCACAATCAATTAGATTTGATGCACACACATTCAACATGTATTCTTCCACACCCTTCTTAACTAGTCTCTTCTTTTCACACTTAAGAAAAAGCAAAAATTAGACAAAAAGAGTGTCTTGTTCCAATGTAAGTGTCAAGTTCCATAAAATTCATCTAATTTTAAAATAAAATGTATCCTAATGGTTGATCTAAGTATTTTTATGTGACATATTCTCTAAAGGGATTAGTATGAATATAAGATCAATCCTCATTCATTTCTCACCTAGAAAATTCTTAACTACTCACTAGATAACTTACCAAAAACATTAATTCAAACACTCAAGTGAGTAAATCTTCTCTAATTTCTCATATTTCCACATCAATCATAGAGAAAAAAATATACGAGTGTAAATTAATGAAATTAAAACCTAAGATATATATTTTCTAAGTTAAAATCTAAGTCATTTTTGTACTTGCTTATAGCACATTGCATGATTAACACACAAGCCAACACATAGGGGAGAACTACATAAGTCTGAGGCCCTCTTCATAGTATTGGATACATAGGTATCTCTCATTGATAAATGGGTATTTTTAGAAGCTCAACACCAAGTTCCCACTAACCCATTCTCTCCATATCCACTATAAAGATTAAGAACTAGGGTTTTTCTATTTGATAAAGTGTGATAGTCCATGATCTAGATCTAAATGCATTAGATTTAAGGAAAAAAAATATAAACATCCAAGTGGTCATATATTATTTCATTATGTATTACATATAGGACACCTATGTCCAAATTAGAAACTAGAATCGACATAATTCTCCTAGGATAACATAAGTATATGCAGCTACACATACACTAAATCTAGAATTTGGCTACTATTCTAAAACACTATTTAGACTACTTCTTCCTTATTCCAGATATAGAACTATATTAGCATCAAAACCATCTAATTATATTATTTATTTATCATTCCCATATCTATCATAGCTATAATTTCCATTTTTAGTATATTTTAGTATAATAAATTCAATATATGTCCTATCTAAGTTTTGAAACTAATTGGATTGTTATAGATATAATTATCACCCTTATGCTTATTAATTCATATATTATTAATCCTATCTATCCCAATAGGATCCTTTTCAAATTTAAGGTTAAACATTTTATAAACTTATTAAGGATTTTCAATGCAAATGTCATGGATTCTTAGGTTTTTTCACTCATCTAGGGTTTCAGATTGCTGTACTTTTTCATTTCCTACTCATATTATTTTACATGCAACCTAGGCATAGCCCTAGATTGTGAGGTATACCTATTAAACACATTGATATTACCCTACTACCACTTAATATGTCTCAAACTAATTAAGAACCTAATACCATGGTCTATGATGATACCCGTGTTGAAAATGAGCAACATGTTGATGAAGCTACCATAAAGGAAGATTCTAAAAAAGAAAACCATGAATCTAATGAAACTAATGAACATGAAAAAATAGATAATGAGTAAGTACAAGTTATTGAATTATCTCATGAGTGTATTTGTCAAAACCCTAAATCTCTTGATGAAATACTTAAAACCATATTAAAAAATTAAAAAGAAAAAAGCATAGATGACTAAGTAGGTCCATATATTGATCATGTTATTCAAGCTATGGGTCATCCCCATATACTAAAAACCCTCCCCTTGATCACATTACCACTCATGATTATAATGGGTGGATGAGATATGTATTTCAAACTTTATTTTTTGAAAACACAATTGCTACATATAACATGGGGATAATAAATGCTTTAACTCAAATACTGGTTTTAATGTCCATTGATGACTACTCAAATTACTAAATTAAACCCCAATGGATATAAATTTCAAATAATCATTCAAGTTATAAAAACATTAGAGGACAAGGTTAAAAACATTGAACAAAATGCTTTAAAGTTTCCTCATGCTAATGATTCTAAAAATATGTTTCAAAACCCTCTTGCACTTGAGATATCTTTGCACCCTTTGCCAATTGGTTTTGTTGCACATAAGTTCTCACTTTAGGTTGGCAAGGTTGATCTTGAGTAGATTATTTGATATTTCTATGTGGAATGATTTAATTATGCCTCTAATGATAAAATTTTGACCAAATTATTTTTGAGGAGGCTCAAGGACTATGATTTTAGGTGGTTATATGATTTACCTCTCAAATCTATGAAAGAATTCAAACCTATTACAATTTTTTTTCAAAATTTCTATATTAACATAACCAAAAATCCAAATTTCAAAAATCAAACAAGTAATTAATGAACTATCAATGAATATATCTTGAGGTACAAGATAATATTATCTAAAATGACCAATCCTATGATAGGTAAATAAATTCAAGACATATTCAAACAAAATTTGTTTTCGCTTTTACACGAGTTCATCATTTTAAAAAAGTTTCAATCCTTTTATGAATTGTTCCATGTTATTTAAGACCATGAAATTAAACTTATCTCATTGAAAAACCTTAATTATTTAGCAAACAAACCAACTACATCTACATCCAATGTCGAGTTTAAAATCAAACCAAGTTATAAGGTAAAAGATCTTGAGCCTAAAAAGGAAACAACCACCATCGTTAATATAGTTTCACAACTTATTCTATCTAATGTACCAAGGAGATAATTTACACATTTACCTAAGTCTCCCACTTCATTACTCCTGTAACAAGTAAAATTTCATATTATATCTCTCCCTCATCCTATAGAGGTTGATATGAGTTGGTGTATAACCAAAGGATATAATGCAAATAAATATTATGATTATCACTAGGGATAAAGGATTTCTATGGATAAATGTTTTACCTTGAAGGATAAAATCCAAGACCTTATTGGTGACCAAAATATTATATTTGATGACACTCTAAATAAATCAGGTTCACAATTTGATGATCACCACAAATGAAAAATATTTAACAATCCTTTGCAAGACCATTATAAGAAAAAACCAAAAGTGCAAATGGAATATAATGCACATACTCTTCCATCACATTATGGGAACTCATTATATTGAATTATTGGTGCTTATACATGGCATATACCACCTATGGTTTAGAGACCTTATATTACCTTCAATGACAGTGAGATTAAGGATGATGATTTAGATCCTCATTATTCATTCATTTAAGCATACCTTGATAAAAAAACCTATACTCAATGTTATGATTGATAATGGTGGAAGTGAGAAAATTTATACCATGACTTTACTTATGCACTTACGTTATACTCATCATGATTTACACCCTTATACGAGATTAGTTAGAGTAATATATGGGACCTCATAATAAGTTCTTGGTGACATTGAATTACCTTTACAAGTGGGTCTTGCACATGTGGTTACTAGATTTTCAATTATAAATTTGGATATGTACTCTTTGAGTGATACCTTATACAGTATATGGTTCTATTAAATACATTCATGCTAATCAAATAGTTATAGTTACTAGAGTTTTATATGAACATTCTCTTGAACAAGAGAAATTTATACTTAGGAAGTTAATTATCAAGATTACTAAGGATAATCTAACATAAAATGGTAAGCAACAAGCAATCCCCTTTACTAGGTGTCTAGTACTTGAGAGACCATTACATAAGAGTTCTATAGTGGGTTCCATAGAATCCTCATCTACTACACACCACATTCAGATATCCAGAGCACCTACACATGTTACTATTACTATTATTATAAATAAACCAAATAACACTCAATTATGGGTTTGATGAACCCCTACTCCTATTAATCCTACTATTTTTTCATTACCATAGAGTTCCCTTATACATACGTAGTGTATCCTAGATGCTAAAGTGATAAATATTACACTTATACATTTTCTTTAGAAACATCACTAGTTTATTACATTATGTTCATAGTGGGGATATATCTGTGAGAATAATTTAGATGGGATCATAATATAGTCTCTACACATATCCAAAAATACCCAAAAAAAAGTAAAAATTCTAAAAAATCTTTTTGGCATCTACATATTTTATCGGTTTCTTGGCATCTATGTGCTAGTTCCATGTTGATGGATAATATATTCAGTACTTATACATAAAAATTTGTTTCATGATTCTATTTTAGTGTGATACAGATATACATATATACATGATCCATGCACTCTTGGATGTTGGTATTTTCCTCTACTCATGTCATTAATAGTTTGAGTGAATCCATCTCTATGATTACCATACATCTAAGTTATATCATTTTATGGTCATTTTACATTATCATGTTTGAGATAATATTTATTTACACATGCCTTTATCCATGTTTATATATTATACAATGTACTTTGTATACTTTTTAATTGACATTTTTTTCTAAAAATTTGATCCATGGGATACTATGATATGTTTATTCTAGTTATTTATGATTTCCTTTATGCAATTCCTTGAGTGTCTTAGCTTTCTATTGTCTTATTTATTAAGCATTTGAATATGGTCCATTTTTTTTTATCCCCCATGCCTTTGTTTTCTTATTTGACATTTGAATATGTCATTACTTGTCATATGGACATTTGAATATGTCATTCTTAGTTTTATGAAAATTTGACTAAGTCATGTCCATTTGATTGTGAGGCATTTGAACATGCTCCTTATTTGTAGTATACTTAGACCATTGTATTTTAATTTGCTATTGAGTGAACTTGTATGTATACTTTATTACTTCTTGATATTGTACTATTGATATCTAGACATTGAAATGATATTTATCATGCATCTTAGGCCTATATTTGATCACATTCTATGTGTTTCAATGACACATTTACCTAGACATGTTCTCATCTATGTTACATGGTTCATTCATAGTTATATTGTTATCTTATCCATCTGAGGTGAGGTAACCACTATTTTCTATCTTACCTCACTTCAAAGGGGGAATATTAGTGGGGGAATGTCATAAATGCATGGTTTCCATACATTCATAGTTTAGATTCAATGGGGGCATACCATAGAGACATGGCTTACACAAATTCACAGTTTTAGATATACAATGGGGGCATGTTTTGAAAACATGTTATCTAAAATGGAACTTATATCAATTTTTATATTTATCTATATATATTGGGGGCATGTTATGGTAACATTCCACCCACACTTGTTTGAATTTCCAAATTGGCAAAAACACATAGTTATATGATTTAGATACACATTTATGGTAGAATTTTATACATTGGTACCATTGTTACACATATTTTTAGCATGGAACATACCTAATGTGCATATGCTATAAAATGTGCATCTAATATTGTAAAATCAAAATTAGTTTAGATTCAAAACATTTTTAGGGACTATCATCACCCACCAGGTTGGACTTTTTCAAACCATATTGAGCTAATTTATTTTAGTAGTTGGTGGGATTTTTGGTATGGTTGAGATGATTAAATTAATAAATATTTATAATTTTTTAGATTTGAATTGATTGTATCATCTAGACTCATCAGTTTGATAGTGTGAGTTAACTTGGTTCACTCACACTCACCAGGTTATAAGTATAATTGTGTTACATGATTGAGATAGTTTTAACTACTAGGTGGTATATTTTCTCCAATGTTTGGGACATGAATCCTCATATCTATCTCTCTCTCTCTCTATATATACATACATACATATATATACATACATATATATACACATACATATATATATATATATACATACATATATATATATATATATATATATATATATATATATATATATATATTCACTTTCTATATTTATATATTGTCCTGACCTCAATTCTAGTGATTCATAATGATACATATTTCAAATGAAATTGCCAAAAGGCAAGATGGTTGTATCGATACATATGTGTAATCCTAATACTTGCTCTCTTTCAATGTAAATAATTTTAATATATTAAATTTCATACTATATGCACTAATTATATAATTTAACATGTTATTGGTTGTAGGTCAATCACCAATAAATGACTCAAGTTGGACTCATAAAAAGGCAAGGTGTGTCATAAACACCTAAGTATGCATTCATTTCATTTAAACTATAAATTTAAATAATAGATTAAAGGGGGAAAATGTAGACACTATTTATGAATTCTACAACTCTTCAATCTTGAATACTTGGAAAATTCATACCTTAGTTTTTACTCTTAGTTTTAGACCTTTTCTACTTTTGCAAGTCTCTCATTTACTCCTTATTGTGCCATTTGGCCTATCTCTTAGTAAAAATAGTATTAAATTAATAAACCAAGCCTTATATTTTTTTTAAATGATTAAAACCTACTTATCTTAAGCCTCTACAAGTTTTGGGCTTGGACCTATTTTTCTACTCCCTAGACACTCGCATCCTAGATAGACACCTATGTCAATGCAGGTGTCCTACTCTAATGCAAGTTAAAGTGAACTAAAAGTTTTATAATTTTAAAATTAAATGATCCTAATGGTTGGCCTAATTTTTCTAATGTGATATATCCTCCAAAGGTATTGGTATAAATATAAGATCAACCCTTATTCATTCCTTGCCTAGAAACTTATTATCTACTCACCAGGCAACTTACCAAAATCATTTAGTCAAACATTCAAGTGAGAAAAAATTACATATTTTCTCTTATTTAAACATTTATAAGGGAATCACATCTAATTTTTTTAAATACTAAAGGAGCATCCCAAGATCTATATTTTCTAAGTTATAAGCTAGGTCACTATTGTACTTGATTATCACACATTGCATGATTCAAACATAAGTCTAAGGCCCTATATGGAGTATTATATATGTAGAAAGAACTCATTTATAGAGGGGTATTTGGGGTAGCTTTACACTATGTTCTTATTAACCATTTTTTCCAACAACCACTATGAAGATGAAGAACTAAAGTTTTTCTATTTGACAAGGAGTGATAGTCCATGACTCATATCTAAATACACTAGAGTGAATGTGACAAAAAATATAATATAATATAAGTGGTTGAATCCTATTTTAGTAGGTATTCTATATAGGACACTTGCATCCAACTCATACAGTAGCATCAATTTAATTATCCTAAGCTGATATAAGTGTGTAGCTTCCTACATGTTTTAGATCTAGATTTATATTAGCATCATAACCAACTATATATCTTATTTATTTTTTAATACCATATATAACATAGTTTTACTTTCCATTTTTTACATATCTAAGTATAATATGTTCTATATACATTTTGTAATTAATTGGCCTACTATAGATCTATTTATCACCCTTGTGATTATGCATTTATATATTCTTAATCCTATATATATTAATAAGATCTTTGTCTAATTTAAGTTTAAACACAATGATAGAAGGCCTAGGTCATTAGAATAAAACTAGTCAAATGAAGAGATAATAAATTTGGCATGAAGAGATAGTGTATGCAAGCCTTTCATCAACATGAAGGTCTAAGAACTAATGGGTACAAACATGATAGGTATTTTATATGTGTATAAGACTAAGATTTATATAATTAATATTTATTTTATACATTCCCCCCTTAATATAGTAATGAAATTCCTAGGTTAAAGGAAAATAACCTTATATTTGGGTGTGTATAACACACCTTACCTTTTTGTGATCCCAATTCGAGTGATTTACTGGTGATATGACCTATAACCTATAACATGCTACAATATATAATTAATTCATATAATCTAAATTCAAAATCATTCAAATGATTGATATAAAAATGGAAAGGTTTAGGAGTACGAATGTGTATCTATATAATTATCTTAATTTTTGGTAACTTGATTTGAAATGATGTATAATTATGAACCATTTAAATTGATATTAGGATAATGTTAAATCTTGAAGTGTGTATATATATAGAGTTTAAATTTAAAAAATTACCTCAAACTTTGAAAAAAGGTAACTTACCACCCAATAATTGAGATTAGCTTAACTATGCAACCCAATCATACTTATAACTTGATGAGCACGAGTTAATACAAGTCAACCCACAATATAAATTTGGTGAGGTTAGATGATGTAATCAATTCCAACCTATAAAATTTGTAATATTGAGTGATTTAATCACCTAAAACATACTAAAAGTGAACTAGATGCTGGATTAGATTGGCTCAATAACATTTTGTAACAGTCTAAAATATTGAGCTAAAGTTCATAAAAGTATTTTGAAATCAGAAAGTAATTTTTATTTTGTCATTTAGGTTCTCTTTGCATAGAATATTCACCTTATATATTCCTCATTATAAATCGTGGGTAATAAATGGTGCCAATGTATATAATTATGCCATAAATGTGTATTTAAATAATATAATTGTGCAATTTGGCCAATTTATAACTATTTAAGTATGGAGAACATGTTTTCTAAACATGCCCCCATTGAAATATGAAACTGATTGATGGTATACTTATGGAAATAATGTTTATGTAACATTCCTCAACTATATATATGAATATTTAAACTATAAAAAAATATGAAAGGCATGTCTCTATGACATGCCCTCACTAATATTCACCCCCCCTACCCCCCTGCCTTTTGAGGTAAGGGGAAGTATAAATTGGTAGTTACCTTACCTCAAAAGGATAATATAACTGTATAATTTGTGTATGAACCATGTACCATATAAAATAAGCATGTCTAGTTAGATATATCATTAAATCAAATAGAATGTGATGACATCAAACCTTAAGATGTATG
Source organism: Torreya grandis (assembly GCA_037957365.1). NCBI lineage: Eukaryota > Viridiplantae > Streptophyta > Pinopsida > Cupressales > Taxaceae > Torreya > Torreya grandis. The sequence goes on along the minus strand of JARHVA010001186.1, from coordinate 88,620 downwards.
ATATAGATCATGACAATGTCTAGATAGTGACAATATAATCTCAATAATTAATTAATCACACATATAAGAGCACTAAAAAAATCAAAATAAAATGGTTCAAAGATACCTCAAACAAAGGGCATGTTCAAATGATGTAAAATTGAAGGGATGTGACTTATTAAAATGTCCACAAAGTAGGAAATGACATAGTCAAATGTCTATACAATAAATAATGACATATGCAAATGTAAAAATAATCAAAAAAAGGCATGGGAGCAACAAACAATGGATCATATTCAAATGCTCAAGAGGTAAGAAAATATGTTGAGGAGGTGCATAAAGGAAAAGCATAAACAACTAACATAAACATAGAATACGATTCCCTCTGTGTGTGTGTGTGTGTGTGTGTGTGTGTGTGTGTGTGTGTGTGTGTGTGTGTGTGTGTGTGTGTGTGTGTGTGTGTGTGTGTGTGTGTGTGCGTGCGTGCGTGCGTGCGTGCGTGTGTGTGAGCAAAAAATGTTAACTACTTAGCATATCAATTACATGTGAAATATATAAACATGAATAAAGGCATGTGTAAGTATACATTCTCAATAATGATAAGGTAAAGTAATCAAATAACCATATAAGTTATGTGTATATCAAGATCAAATAATTGGATGTCCCCAATGTCTATATATGAAATGAGTAGAAAGAAATCCCAAATCCATATAGGAGTAGATCATGTATCTATGTATGCCTATATCAAACTAAAATTATGTGTGAAACATGTGTATATATAAAGTATTGATATGCCATCTACCAATATATAACTAACATCAAATATGCCAAGGAGCTAATAGTACATGTACAAGTTGAAAATATTTTTGGATTTTTAAAATTTTAATGGTGTTTTTGGAAAATTTACAAATATATAACTATCCTATGATTTCATCTAATAAATGGTAATAGGTATCTCCCCATTAGGATCCAAGCACAATAAACTAGTGGTACTACCAAGGAACATAAATAAGTGTAATATATGGTACTATAACATCTATAATTCTCTACATATGTATTTTAAGACTCTATGGTCATGAAGAAACAATAAAAGGAAAGGGGTTTTGTGGAACCCATCATTGAGTGATCTATGGTTTCTTTAGAATAGTAGTAATATGAACATGTTTAGGTGCTCTATATATCATAATATGGTGTGTAGTATATGACAATTCTATGGAATTTGATGTGTATCTCTAATGTAATGATGTCTCAAGTGTTAGCTACCTAGGAAAGGGAATTGCTTATTGCTTATCATTTCATAGAGGATTAACCTTAGTAGGTTTTAAATAATTATTTGGGTATAAAATTCTCTTATTCAATTGGATGCTCATATGGAATACTAGAAACTATAAATATCCTAATGAGATGAATGCATTTAACACACCCATGCACTATAGAAGGTACTACATGGAGAGTATGTATCCAAAGTAATCCCAATAACATATCAAAGAATATTATGTATGGTATAATTGAAAATGTAGTAACAACATTATTTGGAACCACTTTTAATGGTAAAAATATCTCACCAAGAATATGCTATGATATCCCATCAAATGATCTAACTAATCTGGTCTAAGGATGTAAATAATTATGTGTATAACCCAAATGTGTGAGTAAAGTTATGGTGATAACATTATCACTAGTAATATTATAAATCATAACACTATGTATAGGCTAGTGATCAAGATATGCTCAAATGAATAAGTAATGAACATCAAAATCATCATCCATAATCTCACTATTTATAATCTATAGGAAGTGTATGTTACATTTAAGTACCAATAATCCCATCCAGTGGCTGGTTATAATGTGATAGAGGAAGATATACATTATATAACATTTGTAATTTTGTATCTTTAATATAATTAACTTGTAAGATATTGTTAAATATTGTTATTTTTGGTGATCACCAAGTTGTGAACCTAATTTGTTTAGAGGACCATCAAATGTAATATTTTTTTCATTGATGAGGTATTAGATATTATGCTTTAAATAAAACATTTATTCATAGAATGCCAATGTACTTGGTGATTTCCATGATAAGAGTTTGCATCATATCCTTTGGGTATAGGCTAACTCATATCAACCTTTATAAGAGGAGGGAGAGATATGAGGTGATACTCAACAAGCCTTAGGAGTAATGAAGTTTGAGCCTCAAGTAAGAATGAAAATTATCTCCTTAGTGAATTAGACAAGACAAGATAATTAGGTTATTATGACACCACATTAACCATGGTATTTTTGCCTTTTTAGGACCAATAGGTTTTACCTTGTATCTTGGTTTGATAGTAAACTTGGTATTATATGTAGTCAGTGTGTTTGTTACATACTTAATCTTGTTCAATAAGATAAATTTCATTTGATGATCATGAACAATATTTCATAAGCCATAAAAAAAAATTGGAATTTTTGAAAAATAATGGACTCATGTAAAGGGGTAAGCAAACTTTCTTGAAGATATCTTTCATCTCTTTATCTTCCATTGGATTGGTCATTTTATCTAACATTGTATTTCACCGTAGGACATATTAATTAATAGGTTCATTGGTTCCTTATTTTTTTTAATTTGGGTATAAGAATCCTTTTTGATGATATTGATAGATAAGTGTGCCAAAAACTGTTATGAAAGAGGTTTAAATGTGTTTACTGATTGGATGGTAAACTAAATAACTAACATAGTCTTTTAATTTCCTTAGAAATAATTTGGTCAAAATTTTATCATTAGAGGCATAAGCAAGGTATGCTTCATAGCATATTGAATATTTTATTTACGATCACCATTTACATCATAAAATGTGAAATTAGGTACAACAAAACTAGTTGGCAAGGGTTACAAATATATATCTAATGCAAGAGTGTTATGTAACACATTTTGTAAATAAATAACATAAGATGATTTTATAGAATTTTGCTCAATATTTGAAACCTTAGTTTACAAAAGTTTAATAGCTTGGAAAGAGTGTGTACCTCTTGGTCTTTGAGGTTAGAAATTTTTGAAGTTACCAAGGGGGTGTACCCATAGTTTGAGTGGATATATGCATCAAAAGTGGTAATTGGGTTGAATTTTTATGTTTTTAATGTAAGATGTAGTAATACTAGTTTCAAGGAACAAAGGTGTGAACACATAATTTGTGTCCCTGTTAAAATCATGAAGCAATGATGTGCCTAAGGGGAGAGTTTTGGGTATATGGTGATGGCCCACAACTCTATTATCATGATAAATATATCAACCTCATGCATCTATGCTTTTTGATTTTTAGTTTCTAATATGTTTCTTAGGATTTCATCAAGATATTTAGGTTTTTGATGAATATGATCATGAAATAATGAAATTTCTTGAATTTTTTCATGATATATTTGTTCATCTTCATTGGTTTCATTATAATCATGGTTTTTATTATCATAATCTTCTTTGATGATAACCTCATCAGTATGATCATTCTCAACATTTGTATCATCATGGACCATAGGATTAGGCCCTTCATTAGTTTGAGACATATTAGGTGGTAGGATAAGAAGATTAATGTGTTAAAAGTACACACCACCTATTATAGGGACACACCTAGGTTTCATACAAAATAATATAATTAAGAAATGAAAAATTATAGAAATCTAAAACCATATCTAGCTAAAAACCTAGGAAGTAGAAAAAAATTGCATTCATATAGATCAAATTCTCCAAATTTTTAACCCTAAATTTATATCTGTTAATATATTATATGGTCAATAATATAGAAATGAATAAGCACAAGGGTGATAAACTGATCTATAACAAGATAATTAATTACGAAATTAGATAAATAATATTCTAAATTTAAATATTGAGATATGCTAAAAATAGTAAGTATAACTATCAATTAATATTGTAATAAAGGGGAAACAAGATAATTAGATTGTCCACTATGTGTATGAAAATCTAATGTGGAATAATATGAAAACATACTAAATCTAAATTCTAGATCTGCCATCAAATTATAGAAATTTGATCTATATGGCCTTAAACACTTGAGTTGACCTTTGACAGTTACATCAACACTTTTATTTGACTTGGACATAGGTTTCCATTATGGAATACCTATTGGATATATATGAAACCACCTAAAATATTATAGATTATGTGTCACCTTCACTTTAGTGCATTGAGATGTGTATCATTGGTTGTCACTCTTATCAAATCATAAAAAAACCTAGCTCTTTGTATTTATAGTGACCTTGGGAAAAATGGGTTAGTGGGCTCAAAATGTTGAGCTAACCTTAAATACCCCTATATTATTTGTTGTTTCGTACATATCCAATACACTAAATAGGGCCTCAAACTGATTTAGTTCTCCCCTAATGTGTTGGATTATATTTGCACAAGGGTTCAATATGTGAAAATTAAACACAATAGTAACATAGCTTGTAACATGGAAAATAGGACTCATGGGATACTATGATATTAATTTAAACCTATAGATGGTTTTTCCTTATGATTATTATTAAAATAGAAAATAATTAGGAATATTTTTTCACTTAAATGCTTGATTGAGTGATTTTAGTAAGTTACCTTGTGAGTTGTTAGGTCTATGCTAGGTGGTGAGTGAATGAGGATTGATAATTCATATATACCAATATTATTGGGAAATATCTCACATTAAATCACTTAGGCCAATCATAGCGACACATTATAATTGTAAATTTGATGAATTTAGGCACTGGACACTTACATTAACACTAGACACTTGTACAGACATAGGCATCTAAATGTAACATAAGTGTCTAGAAATTTGGAAAATAAGTACAAGTCCAAAACATGAAAATATGGAAGATAAGTAGGTTTATATAATTATAAGCAATGATAGAGAGCCTGAGTCATTAGATTAACACTGTTAAGACTAAGAGATAACCAATTTGGCATAGATAGTGTATGTGAACCTTTCAATAGTAGGAAGGTCTGAGAACTAATGGTCACAACCATGAAAGGATTTTTCAAGTCTAAAAAATTGAGGTGATATATAATTTAGATTTAGTGTCTATTAACTAGTAGTTAATTCATAATTAAATATACTTCTCTTGATCAAAATGAATAAGGAGAGTGACCATGGATATGTACCTTCTATCTCATTTAAATTTCAACCTAGGGATGTAGACTTGATAGGATGATGTCACTGTATGTGCACACTCAATCTCTAATTTGACATTCTGGTAATTATATCTAAGATGTTGAAGTGAAATAAATGAAATGTTTGTATTGAAACATAAATAAATTAAAATAAAATAAATGCTTGTATTGAAACATAAATAAAATAAATTAAAATAAATGCTTATGCATGGGAAGATTCCTAAAAACAAATCTTAAACAAGAATGTAACTTACACAAATTAGAAATTAAATGCAAAATGCTTAAGGAAATTAAATGACATGCTTAACTAACTAGATAGGTTGGATTGTTGTTGCAACCTTCTAAAGGGGGACCTTCCTCCTTCCAAATTCCTTTCATGATACTATATTAAACTTAGAATTGATCATTCATATTAATCAAATGTGTAGCAATGAATTTCTACACGAGGTTACAATTACATTTGTAATTACTTAACATAATGTACTTTTGACAATCTCTATTTAGTGAATACTATTTTTTATTTATCCTCAACTCTGCTATTACATATGTAATGCTGTAGAGGAGATTGTTTTATGCAAAACAATATATACATTTGAATTAGAATAACCAAAATTGGTTCTTTTCACTGAAGACATTCTTCATGAGAATATTGTGACTTTGTTGTAAGATAAATAGGGCTATTCATTCTTCAACTTCTTCCTTATTGATCTCCATGGTGGTTAGAGTCATTCCTATGAGTCGGTTAGAATAAAATCAAAATCTGTTCATCTACGGCTTTGGTTGCGTAGTGGCTACAAGATGGTCTATGTAATGAGATTATTTTTACTGTAGGATACTTTGTGCCATATACCTATATCTTCAAAACATATTCAAAACACATATATAGAAAAATCATCCTAAAGTAATAGTCAACCATCATATATTTAATTTCAACTATTTTAAAAGAGTTTGAAAATATAATGCTATATGGTTTATGAAAGTGGGAAACTATATGGAAAAGTGTTTCAAAACCATGAAAAACATAGAGGATGAACACACTAGATGGACACAATAACATGAAATTTATGTGGTTCATCACACCCCCCAACTTAAGCTCTTGTTTGACCTCAAGCATCATACTTTTTCATCCCTAGTGCACAAAGAACTCTAAAATCCATGGGTTCTACAACACCCTTGGCAAGGTGAGCATAAAAACCCTACCTCTACACAAATATTTTCCAAATTTTGGTTTCAAAAGCTTCATCCATTGGTATTTTGTCCTACGAATCTAGAATAGGATACTAGAATAGGGGTGGCTATAACTTTAGGTTCAATAATTGTGATCCCATGTCACCTAAAAGAAGAATGTATTTTTTGGTCCTGGTAAATGTTGTGTTTCAATTAAAAGGGGAATAGGGATCCCTCTTATTTTATGTAGCAGTGAGTTCATTCCAACATTCAATACAAGACTCTTTAGCTAAAGGACCAACAAATGTTATTATCCCTAAATAAAAATCTTGAACATCATCACATTTCTATCCAAACCAAGTTTTGACTTCTTTCTTTGACATCATATTGTCATAATCAACTAATACAACATCAAGTTCCATTGATTCACCCTTGATAAGTAACTATATTTCATCTTCCTTTGTCCTATATTTTACTATTTCTCTTCATCTTTTCTATTCATTTTAAAAATATGATGAGAATGCTTGTAATTAGACATCTCCAACATATAGATTGGGATTCCACTCTCTATCATATGTAACAACATAATTATGTAGGTAGAATTCACATAATTATGATTGTTCTTCCTATGAACTTAATTTATAAATGGAAAAGAAAGAAAGGGGATTGATAACTTCATGGGGAATATCATAATAAATTCTTATAAACCTAAACTTGTGTCATTATTATTAAAGATAAACTAAATAAACTTTTGCAAGAGGCCTACAATCAAGGAGTTCTTGTGTTATGCTATCCATGTCCTCAATTTTTTATTTCAATTTGGTGATGCTCTCTTCTTTCAACTTATTTTCCTCTTTAACTTTCCTATTTTCTTTCATTAGTTCCTTAAAATATTCCAATTGATTATCCATCCAATTCAATAGTTCTAAAGATATTGTAAAACATGAGTGATACCTGACCTCAAGGGTAGCTTTAAGTTCTTTTTACTGGTTGACCTCTGTAAAAGGTTGTGGAATGCTAGCTATAGAGTGATATTTAGCTGAGGGATACAATTGGAAAGTTAATATAACAAGTGCATCTAGAAATCCATTAGATTGATCTTGTAGTTTCTTTCTTAGTTTGTCAATTTCTTATAAGGCTTGCTCAAGAGTGGAAAATTCCACTTCTATAGGTTGCTCCAATTATTCAAATTCTTACACTAGTTCCTCATGCAAATCTTGTTATATTGGTTCCTCATATAATTATTCAAATATGTGTTCTAATTATTATTATTCCTCATGCATTTATTCAATATTTTTCTCAACTTTTTCTTCTTATTCATGTATTTCTTCAAAACTATGCTAAAATTGTTCTACTTCTTCCTGATGGAATATTGGAGAACATTTTTACCTATTTGTTTCAGTCTCTAAAGACTCATTACTGCTAGCTATCCATTCTTTCCTAGATTCTTCATTTATTTGAATAATATAATAAGGTTTAGTTCTCATCTTTCTCCTCAATCTATGAGATCTATGAGGAGTGGGGGTTAATTTAGTCTTATTGGAATAAGATGGAAGTTTCTTTTCAGAATCATCAGAATTAGACTAGAGAATGAGTTTCCTCTTTTTCTTTCTCTCAAACCTTGCTGTAGGTTCTTGTGTTGCTACAGGAATACCTTCTTCCATAGGTTCTTGTGGTTTTATAGGGAGGGATTCTTCTTTTGATCTCTATTCTTCAACCTCAAATTTTTCTTCTAATACATTTCCTTCTCTATCACTCTTCATTTTTTGGTATCAAGAGAAATTGCTCCTAATCGATGTTGGGTCTAGTTTTTACAAATAGTAACTAGATGAGACAATGGTGGGAGAGAGATTTAGAATTACCTTTTTGAAAAGCCTTCAACATTTTGGTGATCATATGAAGAAAAAAGTTGAGAATATTTATCTCCACTCTATGCCATAAATGATTCAATAACTTGAAGTGTATACCATGTAGCATAGAATACCTTCCTTCACAGATAAAATATATGGAGATAAAATTAGTATCCTTAAGCCATATTATTGGTAGATACAACCTTGTGGTGACATATTTTTAGGTTTTGAGTCATTCATTTACTTTGATAAACCTTCATCTCTTAGTTTTGACATCATATTTATCTTTCCATTCCTCCCTTATTCTAGGTGTTCTTGTTACTCTACTAATGGCTATTTCCATTAGCTTTACTTCCATATTTTTATCATGGATAAGATATTATGAAATTTAACAAAAAAAGCCTCTATAATTCATTCATCCAAGGACTATATTTTATCAAAATACTACACCCATCCTATATGCCAAAACAAGGCCAAGATTTCTAGGCTATTGGTCAAGGGGGTAATATCCAATGGTTCATGTTTCAAAAAATCACCTCCATATGATGTGAGTTACAAGTCTCAATGCTTATAGTAAGGGTTTTTGGAAATGGTAGAATGATTTATGAATTTTTTTGGGAGGTGAAATAATCCATTTGAATTAATAGAAAATCTCCCCCCAACTTAATCTATCACTTGTCCTTAAGGGATGAAGGCTGACATGCACAAAAACTCATGGGAAGAGTAAGGGGTGGTAGTAGTAATTGTGTCAATGATCACATCAACCATGAAAAAGATGATAAGTAGGAATGATAAGGTGGTGAATTAATATAATTAAGTCTCATCATCTTTATAAATAATTAAAATGTATGATATAAAATAAATATAAAATAGTTATTGTATCACCTATTGAAATACCTTTCATAAATATGCAAATGATGATGTGAAGTGGTGATCATGGCATACACTAGCATTTGAGTGGGAACAAATGCTTGATGTAGGATGAAATGTAGGAATATAGCTTTTAGCAAGATATGCATCCTATAGAAATAATTTTTATCCTATAACAAGTTTTTCACCTATAGTGACATGTTTTCCATCCTGTAAAAAGAAGAAAAATGTATTTCTACTCCAAGAGAATGAATTTGCAAGAAAAAAAGGGAAAACAAAACTTTTTTATTATAGTAGTGCATTTTTTTTTAATGAATGTTGATTAGCTAGTGACCTAGTTTTCTGTGACAACATCCATCAGCTATGCCTGAAGGTTTTCATTGCTAAATTTTTTGATTTTCTTTTTCTTTTTTGGTTGAAAATCAACTGAACTCACAAGATTATAGAGGTTAGGATTTTATTTATCCTAAACCAAGCCATTGGGAATGACTTATTCTTGTCTATAAGAATCTTTATCACTTTTAAAACGCATAGGAGAAGGGTTGACAGAAATACCCTTTGGCAATAGGAATAGGTTGATTTGCTTCTTGAAGAAGAGAGGGATGTTGTTCTTCAAGAAGTTGATAAGTGAGAGTTTCCTTGGAAAATGGTTTACTTTATAGCTTGATCTTGTGGCCATTAACAAATATTTGGAATCAAATAGAGTTAATGGTTATGAGCTTTACATCTCCACTGTAAAAAATGCATTCAATCTCATAAGGCCCAATCATCTAGACTGTAACTTTCCTTTATGATCCTTGTATTTAGATTCAAAAAGGAGTTCCTAGTATTTTAGTTAGAAATTATAAGTCTTGGTGTTCCTATCATGCCATCCTACATGTTTCCTTTACACTATTTCAATATGACAAAGTTCTTCTTTTCTTAATTCATCAAGTGCATTCAGTTGCATAATCCTATCTTATTGAGCTTGAGAAAGATTTAATACAAAATCAAGTGTTGTCTTTAATGTTTTATGTTCAAACTCAATGGGTAGAATATGATTTTTACCATAAACTAGTTCATATAGAGTGAAACCACTTATGGTTTTCTAGGTGATTCTATAAGCCCAAACTACTTCTAGAAGACAAGCTGACCAATCTTTTCTATGCAAGTTGATAGTTTTAGTGAGGATATTTTCAAATTCATGGCTAGTCACTTACACCTGACCATTTGACTGAGGATGGTAGGAGGTATATTTATTGTGTCTATTTTTTTATTCCTTTACCAAGGTAGCTATGAGGTCTAATGTGAATTTTGGGCCTTGGTCTATGACTATTTCTCTTAGAAATCCATAATGAGTGAATATTTATTCATAGAGGAACTTAACTACCTTCTCATCTTGAGCATGGGTTAATGACTTGACCTATACCTATTTGGTGACATAATTAGTGTACACTAGTATGTATTCCTTATTTTTGGATCTATGATCAATGGAACCTATAAAATCTAGTCCCCATTTGTTAAAGGATTCTATAACTAGTTGTGGTTATAATGGCATTTCATCATATCAAGTGGGCTTTCCCATACACTAGCATTGATCACATCTACATGTGTAAATCATGGCATCCTTATGAAAATAAGTCCAATAATATCTAGAAGTGATTACTTTCATGGTAGTCTATTTGGCAGCAAAATGACCCCCACACAGGTGCATCATGGTAGGCTCTAAGAATGTCATAAGCTTCATCTTCTCAGATACATCTTCTCATAACTAAAGTTGGTCCAGAGATAAAGAGATATCCTTAAATATAGGAATAATGTCTACTCTTTTGGATTAGGTGTTTTTTATCCCTAGGTGATAAATGTTGTGGTAGTGAATCTACATCAAGATAGTTATCAATATCTATGAAACAAGGAGATTGAATTATTACAATAAGTAAATCTTTATCAGTAAAAGAATCGTCAAGAATAGGACTATGTTAATCATTTTGAAATCAAGATAAAAAATATGCTACTACATTATCTTTACCAAGTTTATCCATAATGGTAATATCAAATTCCTATAGCGAAATCAACCAACGAATTATCTTACCTGTTATAATATGTTTGTTCATTAAATACCTTATTGCTAGATAATCGGTGTGGATGAATACTTGGTTACCTATAATGTAGTGTCAAAATTTGTTGATAGCATAGATGATGGTGAGAGATTCCTTTTTTATTATATTGTAGTTAATTTTAGCCCCTTGAAGATTCTTGTTGATTAAATAAATTGCATAACTCAAAGATTCATCTTTTTGGCCAAGGATAGCTCCTAGAGTAGTCTCAGATGCATCATGAAAAGGCTTCTTCTAGTTAGGCTGTCTTAGAATAGGATTTTTTATGAGTAGGTATTTGAGTTGTTAAAAGGCATTTTGATAATCATTAGTCCATGTAAATTTATCATCTTTATAAATAAATCCAAATAATGGGGTGGAAATTTTACTAAAATCTTTGATGAATCATCTATAATAACTAGCATGTCCTAGAAAACTTCTAACATCTTTCTTATTTTTTGGTGTGGGTATATCCTTGATGATACTTATCTTTTTTGGATCAATTTGAATTATAGTAAGGGATATGTGATGTCTTAACATAATCCCTTCAGTCATAAGTATGTAACACTTCTCATTGCTCAGAGATAATTGATGGTCCTAGTTGCATTGAAGAACTTTCTCTAGGTTGGTTAGCATTTCATCAAATGTCTACCCATAGAAAATGAAATCATCCATGTAGATTTTAACACAATCATGGGAGAGATCAGAAAACATGCTCAACATAGCCCTTTGAAAGGTAGTTGGGGCATTGCAAAGACCAAATGGCAAGACAACATTTGCAGGGGTTCCCTAAGGGCAACTAAAAGTGGTTTTGTCTTGTTCTTGTGGTGAAATTTGTATTTGATTATAACCACTATAGCCATATAGGAAATAAAATTACTTTTTACCTACTAATGTATCCAATACTTGGTCAATAAATAGAAGGGGAAAGTGATCCTTCTTGGTAGTAGCATTCAAATCTTTATATTCAACATAAATACACCATTTGTATCCTTTCTTTAGGATATTGACTAAGTGAGATATCTACTATCTTTTCAAGATAGGATAAACAAATATTGCATTCAAAAGTTTTTGCAACTCATTTTTGACAATGTCTTTGATTATAGGATTCATTCATATTTGGGGTTAGCGAATAGGTTTGAATAATTTTTTAATGTAAATGTGATGCATTCATAAATCTAGGGGTATTCCTCTCATGTCATGATAATCCCAAGAAAATGATATTGTGTGCCTTCTCATCATTATAAGTAACTAACTTTCTTACTAGGGTTTTAGGGAAGTGCTAATGTTGAGAGGTTTTTTTAGCAAGATGTCTAATTACTTTGTTAAAGAAAGCATGGTCTCTATGTTGGTGATTAAAGGAGCATAACTACATTAATGGGGAATTAATTGATGGAATGACTAAATGTCTCTTATGGTTTCAACAAAATCATTCTCAAGAAAGGTATTCTAAAGAGGGCATGATGTACATTCCAATAGGTTGGTTTCTATATGATCCTATCGATAGGTGTTTTGTAGGATACTAGTAATGACAATGTCTTCTTCTTAGGCCTACAAAGATGAACTTTAATCAATTATACAAAGATTTTATAAAGAGATAGATTATTTAAGGTCATCAATCTAGGGAATTGGTCCATCATTAGAGGAAGGCTGAGTTGGTGGATAAAACACCAATTTATTGGTGTCATTTCCATTGGAAATTAGCATTTTTCCTATCTTGTAGCCAAAAAAGGCATCAACGGTAGCCAACCATAGGAAACCAAGGATGAAAGGATAACCCCCCAAATTTCTCTTTGATTTTAGGACAATAAAGTCTGCAAGATATTACCAAGAATCCATAGTGATAACAAGGTCTTCAATAATTCTTCTAGGCTTAATAGTTGATTTGTTATGCATCTAGAGGATAATAGGTGTTGTACAGATAGTGGTAGGCTTTAGTTATTATATGGTTTCCATGGTCATCATATTAATGGCTACACCTAAGTTAATTAATTCATTGGAAATGAGTTGGCCATGGATGCTAATGTTAACTATAGGACTTCCTATATCATAATATTTTGGAGAAACTATGTTTCCCAACATAATATCTACTAAATAGCTAATGACTCAAATTATTCTAAGATCCTTCTTTTTTCTTCCTAGTTTTTTCAAACATAGCTCTCAAATAAATTTATTTTAGATAAGAACATACTATATTGATTGAAAGAGTGGTATTTTGATGTATACATTATTGATTTGTCCTAGGATATCAAATTTAAGCTCTTGTTTAGGACATGATATTGTCAATCTCTCTAGAAGTTTGTCAGTTTCTTTTTTATTTTCTAATGGAATTAGTTATGAGTGGTTATATATTAGTATGGAGTGGAGCTAGTTAAAAATGTTTTATGATTATGAGTGAGGTGGGTTGTGGAATAACATGACTTGAGTGAAGTTGAAATTGATTAATATCCAAGGTGTATATTGTATATTACATTATTTCAGTGGATTGTATTAGTTGAACCAACTTATTGGTAAGATTGGGGATCGACTGGGTAGGTAA
>JARHVA010001186.1:0-70000 GCA_037957365.1 Torreya grandis | reverse complement strand
TTAAAACTCCTTTTATAATTTGACAGAGTCAAATTGCATGAACAATATTATCTATAATTACCAAAGGCCCTTGTATTTATAGACTTTTTAGATGTTTGGAAACCATTGATCTAAGAAAAAGATCAATGGTGGAGGAAGATTCCTCAAAACCATATAAAACACATGGACTATGTAAGATATGCCATTTAATACCTTTCTAGAGTGTGTAAGGCATGTTGGAATAAAAGTGCATCCATTGCTCCTCTTAGAGTGTGTAAGAGTGGTGTAAGAAGAAGCATGTGTAATAGGGGTGTAATATCTTGATTGTAGGCCTTTTATTTTCTATTGACTTTCTTGAGTGACATCACCTACGTGAGGAAATAATTCTATTTTTATTTTAGGAAAATAGATAATTCCAAATTCATGAAATTTTCCATTAAGGGAATGATTAGTGTAATTAATTAAGGTGATTAATTTGTAATTATAATAATGGTAACTTTTGAAATATTATTCTATCAATCAAATATTCATTTAATTGTCTCACAATAACACTTGTAAAGGGTTTATTTGATTCAGGATGTGCTAGATAATATTAATGGCATAATATGATTCATTTCCCTAATCAGTGACATGCCATTCTAATTTTGGGTTAAAATAATAATTTTGTAGCTAAAATAATTCCATTTGTGATTTATGATTAAATTACATGAGGTTATAGAAAGTCATTCTTGATTTTAGTTTAGACATGGAATTGAATAAAATGAAGTGTCTACATTTTGTTCCTATTTGAGAACGCATTACAAGACACTAGGCACAATAACATATTTAAAAAATAATAAAAAATTCATTAAGAATAAATTTTATATTCTTGAATAACGATGTCTTCACTCTTCTATTTTTTAAATTATGAGTCGATAAACTTAGATTGATGCCCCAAAGGGTGTTTGATTAATATTGGATGCCATCTCAACGGGATGGTTGGGGATGAATTGAAAATAAATGAGACCTAAAAGATGGATAAAAATCCCTATTCATAGGAAAAATAAGTCAATAAATAGATGAATGTTGAATAAAATGGTATGGAAAATGGTCAAAAGAGCCATAAGTGGGCCTCTAAGGAAGAATGGTCTGATATGTTTTTTCATATTAAAAATGTGGTACACTTGGTCATGTGATATGGATATATGATCATGCCTAAGAAATGCTTATGAATTTTTGTATACACTCATTCTTTTATATGTATCATGAGTAGCATATAAATTAGTCATGGGATTTAGTGATCTAGTTGTAGGATAGTAGATAATAAAATACTTTGATGCATCATTTCTTGTAAGACTTCTAGCACTTGATTTTTGATATAGCACTTAATGATATGCAACATGATATAAAAAACCATGATGTAAATGTTGTTATATGCTAATGGATGAAATAAAGTACAACTACATGATAGTAATCACCATGATGATTAACTTGCCAACACATTGGACTAAGTCAAGGTGAAAATTAAAAAAAGGAAAAAACTAAGCAAGCAAAGAATCAAACAAACACAAATCAAATAGAAAATAAATAGAAAGCATCTTGTTGCTCAAGATTATAAGTGAATAAATGTTCCAACAATAAAAAATAATCATCATTGACAAACACATAAACACACCATAAAATAAGTAATTAGTAAATCATTTATGTGTATGTGAAATCAAGGAATTACTCTTGGAAACTTTTCACCTAAGCTATTAGAGGAAAATTTATAGGACAATATGTAAACCTATATAGAAGGGGGAATAGAAGAAAAAATGAGGGGTGGATGAGTTATCTCCAAATGCCCCATGTAATTAGACACTGCCTACATAGTCTAATGGACTTTAGGCCAAATGTAATTCTCCTAGGGATGTGGGAAAGAATAAAAATGATGAAAATTAAGTGATTTGATTATAAAATAATAAAATTACACTCAAAAAATGGTGATATAATTTAATATTAAATTAGGAAAGGTGGAATGGTACTAAGATTATCCAAGCTAAATTGAGATGCCCCATGCATCCAACAACTACCTACATAGTCCACGTGGACCTCGATCCGATGTAGTTCTAGAAATTGGAGGGTAAATGAAGGAATGGAAATGGTAAATTATAAATGATCATGATTAGACAAGGGGATACCACCTATAAAATGAGTTAAACCACACCATCTATAAAATATCCAAAGGTCATTGGTGAATACGATGACAAAAAAGAAAAGATTTTATAGCTTTATATATCTCATGGATATATTAGGCCCTTTTTGAACTTTTTTAGTTTTTAGGATTTTAATTTTTTTTAGGTTTTTTCATGTTTTTATAACAAGGTATTTAAAAAATATTTTGATAAGTGAAAAGTAATAAAGGAGATCATGAAACAATGAGAGTGTGGTTTAGGTTGCTTTCAAAATGGTGAGAGCATGCTTAAGTTACTTGTAAAATGACAAGAGTGTGGCTTAGATTTCTCATAAAATAATGAGAACATGGTTTAATTTTCTCAAAAAATGGATAGAGTGTGGAATAAGGGGTGATCAATCTGACCTCATAAAACTTAGCACTACCTACATAGTTCAAATGGACCATAAGTCAATATAGTTTAACTTATAGTGAAAGAAAATACTAGTCAACAATGGGTTGAGGTAGGAAAATGGCAAAGCGAGATTAACAGATAAATGACAACAAAGGAAAGGAATAGTAGTCTCAAAGGACCATGTTATGTGAGAGCTAATTATGTACAGTAATCAAAGTATCATATGGGTAATAAGCCAATATATGTTTCTCAAACATTTCTCAATATACCTTTCACTTCCATAAAAAGGTAAAGAGGGGAAGAATAATGGTCATAATAAAATGGTTTGGGATAATTAGGATTGAATAACTAAAATGGATTTAATGAAAATGAAACTCAATGGCAAAGATGGTTTAAACATGATGGTATATTATGTGGATAGGGATACCGCCAAGTGTCAAGGTACTTGCAAACAACAACTTATTTATGTATGATGCTAGAAACCTATTTTTCATCATGGTACTTTCCAAAGGAACCACAATCATGGTTTTCACCATTGGATAAACTATTTATCTTTATCTTTTCTTTTTTTTCTATTTTTAATTTATTTTTTTATTATTTAACATCTGAACTCAATGGAGGATTATGGGATGCATAATGTGGACCCTTTATTATCGAACTAATACCTACTTATAATGGTTTATATGTTCAAATCCTAATGATGATATGAACTATATTACTGTTGTCATGATCTTCGTTGGCCTTTTTATTATGCTTCCTCCAAACATATAGACAAGATGTCTTCATAGCCTCTATAAATAAGAGTGTTACTAGGAAGGGTAAAATTGGATTAGCATTGGAATAAATGTTTGATTGGATAATGTAATATAGGCCTTGAATGGATAATAGGATCATAATGTAATATATAATTATTTGGGAAAAAATGAAGATTGGCATTTTCAATCACACTTATTATTGTTGATTTTAGATTTTGTTGAGGTATGTCCTATTTTTGGTGTTGAAGCATTATTTTTGTCATTGATTTTATATTCAAGACAAATATCATTAATGTTAAGGTCAGAGTTGAGGCTATGCATGGTGAGATGATATGTGTCAAATAAATCTCATGACAAGAGATAATTTAAAAGAAACCTCTTGTCTCTTTGTTGAGATATAATTTGAAGGAAACCTGATAATTCTTCTAAGGTTGATGGCATGTAAAAATCAAGATCATGATACAAGGTAAGTTATTATGTGTACTAGGTGTCTTTTGAAGCCTAATCTAGACCTAAAAAAAGGTGTATACATGAATCATAGTGAAGCTTGGTTAATTGTCTTAGTACTAGAATGATAGAGTATAAAAATATGTTTAAACATGATAAAGAGGCAAATAATCCTTCATATTATTTTCAAGGTCATGTTTTGAGGGTTAGTTCTTACATAAAAACCTAGTGAGAAGGTATAGGCCTGGTAACATAATGAGTTAAGACATATGAGACTTGTGAGAATAATGTTGGTAGTGTGTGAGCATGGTATGAGTTTAATTTAAATTTTAATGAGGTATTATTAGTAGTGAAATGGGTTTCAAGGTGTGATCATAGTCTCTGGTAGTTTAAGGCCTAGTGTGCAAAAAGACCTAATATGGCCTAATGAGGGTTCAAGTTCATTTCCAAAGGTAAAATAGCTATTTATAGAATTTAAATAGGTTTTATATATTGTTTTAAGTTAATTCACCAAGTTTGAGGTCAATTCCTAAAGGATAAACAATAAAAATTGGTGTTATGGTTTTATATCAGCACAGAATATGGTGTTGCAAACCCGAGAAGGAATTTATAAGGCTCATTGGCATGTGTAAAATTTTCATGAGATATTTATTTTTTAAAGGAAGCTTTGGAAGGTCCCTATATTTAATTTCCTATCATTGGTTTTTTATTTTATGGAAATACTTTATGAATAATTGCTAAGGGAAACTGATCAAAACCCTCTTAAAACTATTATAATGACCCTATAGGAAAGATATTGTTAGTTATGGATTTAAATGGTTTTTTTGACCTAGTTTTATGTTTTTAAAAAGTAAATTACTATTACATTTTTATTTATGTGGTTTTTTTTTGTCATGATAGTGAGTAGAAGCTATATGAAACCCCTTGTTTCTTAAAATTTTGATGTAGCAGGCAAGGTTAACCAGGTCAAAGCATGAAAATGGATGAAGGATGATGTGTGAGACTTGTATTTTGTGCCCATTTAAGTTTATGATAAGGTTCAAAACCTAAAATTTTCCAAAATATTCATGGAAGTTATATTATTTTTAAAAGGCCGTACTGTGTAAGATAGTGAGAAAACTAGGCATAAGTGAGAAATAGTTTAGGGATTTGTTATAGAGTATTAGGGATGGATCCAAATGTATAGGGTAATTTTTAAATAAATATAAATAATATTAATTTTTTTATAAGTTTTTTTGGTTCATTAAAACAATCAAAAATTTGTTCTCAATGTAACCTATCTAACACAATGAAGTCTATGTAGGGTGGAGATGTGAGATTGGTCTGTAAGACCAATATTAATATTTAACCTTGTAATATATATATATATATATATATATATATATATATATATATATATATATATATATAAGGATTATAAAATAATATGATAAATAATTTAAATATCACAAAAGTGTTCCCATAGGGGTTATAAGACTTGAAATTCATGACTATATTTTTGGAACTATAGACATCTTTTTGTGTGTGAGTGAGAATGTTTTTCCTAAGTGTTTTTGCATAGTGTTAAATAATATAATGAAAATTAATTTTTTATATAGGTATAATAGGTTAATTTAATAATATAATGTAAATGACACATTTTTATGAATGATAAAATCTTATTAATGTGTGAAAAGTTAAAGGTTCTTGAATGGCTTTTTTAGGCCTATGTACAGTTTTGAGTGAGCATATGAAGTTGATCAGTTAGAGGTCTTTTATCCTATTTGGTGAATTATAATGAAAATTTTGGTTAAACTTAAGTCATTAGATTTACATAAAAATGATATTTTATTATGTTAATGTGGAAAAATTAAATATATGTTTCATATTTCAAAGATAGACTTTTTGGCAATGAGAAGACCTAATAGTGAGTAGACATAATTATGTGGTTCAAGGAGTCAAATGAGATAGATGGTGTTGGATACATAATTTTATATTATCAATGGTGTATTTTAATAATGTATGAAGTGTTTCATCTATTTTTTAAGGCTCAAAGTATACCAAGGAGGTCTAAGTTAAACATGTGCTTAGAGAAGGATTAATTGCATTAGGTCTCTATTAAGCCTAATGATGGTTTTGGCCCTTAAGAGTAATGATTGACATATGTGGTCATTTATTCACATTTGAAACATGTTTTTTGATTTATTAAAATGGTTTTAAAATTATTTCAATGTTATTTTTTATCAATATGGGTGAGATCAAAAGTAAAGTATAAAGAGAAGGTCTAATAGGCCTATTTTGACTAGTTAGAATATTGAGCATATGAGCAAATGATATAGAGTTTTGGAAACTAGGTAAATGGATTTATGATAATATAATACATTTTTTTAAATATTTAATTAAGATCTAACTATGTTTTTGTGTTCATTAAGGTCATTTGACTTAATTCTGCCAAGGAAAGGGCTAGTTGAGCGAGAAGGCCTAATAGGGTGTTTGAGAGATTGAATAGTGAGAAGAGCCAAAAAAGGTGGTCATATTAAATTTATTTAGAAATAGGTGTCAAAGGGTGATCAAAATTTTAAATTATATGAGTTGGTTCTAATTTACCTAGGGGTTTGGATCTTCCTTGCAAGTTGGTGCTTGCTAAAGGACTACTTGAGTTAGTGTTTGACTAGTGAGGGGTTGGTGCTCTTTGTAGGGTTAGTGTCTCACTAAAAGTTAGATTCATTGATTATAGGATTTTATTCCAATATATTAATCATTTTTTTAATCCTCAAGTAATTATTTCCACATATATCTTATGTTTTTATGTTATTTGCTTTCATATATGCTTATGTATGCATTGATTGATGTATGCAAGTGAACAAATAATTCATGAATGTTAAATGAAATTAAAGGACTATTTTAAGACAAATTATTCACCCCTATCAATATCTATACTTATAACATGTTTTATCATATTATTTCCTTTAAATGAGGCCAAATATCCTAAATGAGACTCTAAGAAAGTGAAGATGGCTAGTCCAGGACAAGGTGGTTTTTATATAAACAAGGATCCATTATTTAATGGATCCAATTATGATTTTTAGAGTGTTAGGATGAGGACATATCTGATTCTCAATTTCATGACATTTGGCAATCAGTCTTAGATGGATATATAGCACCCTATTCTTCTTATAAATGTAAGAGGTAAGAAGGCTAGTGACAATAAGTTAAAAGTAATGAATGGTATTATGTGTGCCCTATCAAAGGTAGAAATTGTAAAAGTGATACACTACATGTATTCTAAATTAATGTGGGATAATTTGAAAACTATTCATGAGGGATATTCTAAGGTCAAGTTGGCTAAGTTTTAAACCCATAGAAGATAATTTGAAAGCATAAGGATTAATGGAGATGAGACCATTTCATCATACTTATTGAGGTTTGATGAAGTAATAAACATAATAAGAGGCCTGGGTGAAGAAGTGAAAGAGTCCATTTTTTTTAAAAAGGTCTTGATATCTCTAACTCCCAAATTTCATTTGAAGGTATCTTATATTGAAGAAATGTAAGATATAGACAAGCTAGAGATGGATGGACTTTATGGAACCCTAAAAACCTATGATATAAGGACAAGTGAAGGAAGACCTACAAAGAAGGAAGTTATATTCAAGGTAGAAAAAATAGAAAGGAGAATAATAGACAAGGCAAGAAAGTCAAAGATAATGATGAATCTGATATTGATGATGATGAGTTGATAATTATGTTTGTAAGAAAGTTAAAGATAGGTTCAAGTAAATACAAGGATAATTTTCCCTTTAAATGCTTCAACTATGGAGATATTGGACACTTTGACAAAAAGTTACCTCATAGGCATAAGGACAAAGATGATGAAGGGCATGATAAATGTCATGATGATCATAAAAGGTCATAAAGATCTGATAAGATAAAGAAAGGATTCAGAAGGTATGATGATAAGAAGAATTTTTTCAAGAACAAAAGAAGTCTTTCAATAAAAAAAGAAGTCTCTACACCAAAGAAGATTGCATCTCATATGATGAGAGTGAGAGAAGTGATTCTGAGAGTGACCATGAAGGCGATAGCCCTAATGTCAATGAATTTCTCTTCATGGCTAAGGAAGAAAGATATTAAAATCAAGAAGAGTCTATATGGATTAGAGGTGGTAATGGTGATTTAGATGAAGAAGAAGATGAGGTAGACTTTAAAGCTAAGTTGATGAATACTCTAGAAGAACTGAAGATGGTAAATAATAAGAATAGGGTGATGAGGTATCTTATCAAATACTATGAGGAACAAATCAAATTATATGAATATAGACTAAGCACCAACTCCAAAAAATAAAAAGAAATAGTCAAATAAGTGGAGACTCAACTTACAATTGTGATTACTAGTATAAAGACCAAAGAATAAGAATATGAAAGGTATGTAACTGAAGTGGATTCCTTGAGAGTTGAGTTAGATAAAACATAAATCAAGGTCAAGTCTTTTGTGAATTTTGAAAAGAGTACCAATGATATAGATAACATCCTAAGTAGTCAAAAGATTGTTAATGATAAAACAGGCCTTGGTTTCAATGGAGACTAAAAGAGTAACACTAGTGTGATCAAAAAGTCCAATGATCAATCAAATAATGAGGGTGTTGGTAGAATGAAGGCTAATACTATCAGGAAGCCTAATACTATAATGTATGTTAACCCTTTCAATGGTCATTATTATTCATGCAATTAATTTTGTCTTAGAGTAAGGCATTGTAGAAGGCCCTCCAAGAATGAATATACAAAGAACTATGAGGAAAATCATTTGTCAAGAGGAATGGGTCATGGTGAATTTACATCAAGAGGAATAGTGTGTTTCAATTGTCAAAAAGTTGGTCATATTACAAAGTACTGTAAGCATGGTTTCTCAAGACATAATAACAAATTTGAGGCCCCTAGAGTACAAGAAATAAGACAAGATAGTGAGTGGAAACCCAAGGTATCTAAGGTTGATGACTAGTTATAAAGTCTAAGTGGACTATTTTCCTTGGTGGATCATAGTCAAGATGTAAAGGAGTGCTAAGAATTCTCTCTATCAGATCAGATTGTTGATGAATAATTCAAGATCATTAGGCTAAGCCATAATATTGTTTAAGAGAATATTCAAGAGATCAATCCAAAAGGACTATTCAAGCCTAAGATGATTGTTAATGAAGTTTAGTCTAGTAAAGACATAGAGATCTGGGAATATCCTAAGTTGGTATTGTTCTAGTTCCCTAGAGCAAAGGTGACTCCATTAGGCTTCATGGAGGCACCCAACTAGTAAGCAAGAAGCATAAAGGTTTCTCGGTCATAGGGGGAGTTTTATGTTCTTTGGTGACTTTAAGATTCAAGGTTCAATAAAAAGTGTACTATAGGTGTGATCACAAGAGATAGGTCATAAAACGTTTGTATAATGACTTGATCAAACCAAGTCATAGTCTTTATAATGTATGAATTTCTCATGGAGACAAGGGGAGCCAATCATGCTCTAAGAGTAGGTATGTAAACCTGATTTGTGTTAAGTTTGTTTGAAAATAAAAGGTGTGTTGTTTTAGGTCCAAATATCAGATAGTTGTCATGAAGATGACCCTTTGTCATTAATGTCAAAGGGGGAGAAATTTCCTGTTTTAGATAAATACCAAGTATTGAAGAAGATCCAACTTGAGGAGATGAGAATGATCTACTATGTTAGAGTGTTTTCCATCAATGAAAAAGGGGGATATTTTTGAGGTATGTTACTATTGTTGGTGTTGAATCATTGTTATTATCATTGATGTCAAAGTCAAGGATGATGTCATTAATGTCAAGGTTAGAGTTGAGGCTATGCATGGTGAGATGATATGTGTCAAGTAATTATCATGACAAGATAAAATTTTAAGGTAACCTGGTAATTAATCTTTTGTTGATGGCATGTCAAATTCAATATCATGATATAAGTTAAGTTACTATTATGTATTAGGTGTCTTGAGAAGCCTAGTCTAGCCCTGAGAAAAGGTTTATACATGAAGCATAATAAAACTTGGTGATTTATGTTAGTACTAACATGAGATATTATAAAAAGTTATCTAAACATGATCAAAAGGTAATGAATCCTATAAAAGAGTTTCAAGATCAAGTTTTAAGGCTTAGTTTTTACATAAAGACCTAGTGAGAAGGCATAGGCCTGGTAGCATGAGGAGTTGAGCCATATGAGACTTGTGTGAAGAAGTTTTGTAGTGTGTGAGCATGGTATGAGTTAATTTTACATGTGTATGAGGTATTATGAGTAGTGAAAGTTTTTTTAAGGTGTGATCATGATCTAAGTATAACTAGTAGTTCAAGGCCTGATGTGCAAAGAGACCTAATATGGCCCAATGAGGGGTCAAGTTCATTTACCAAGGTGATAGATCTATTTACATAATTGAGAGAGGTGTGAGAGTATGTTTTAATTGTTTTTACCAAGTTTGAGTTCATATCCTAAAGGATAAATCATGAAAATTGGTGTTAAGGTTTTTTGTTAGCACATAATGGGATATTACAGACCTAAGAAGGAATTTATTATGTTTATTGGCATGTGAAACATTTACATGATATCCTAAGTAGTTCATTTAAGTTTGGTAAGGCCCATAGATTTATTTCTTATCATTGTTTTTGGAATTGAGGGGAAATCCTTTATGAATGATTGCTAAGAAGGGAAACTAGTCAAAACCCTCTTACAACCCTTATAATAACCCGATGGGAAAGATATTTTTGGTTATGTATTATAATGGTATTTTTGAGCTATTTTTATGTTTTTAAAATGTAAAAGACTATTCCAAGTTTATTTATGTGTTTTTATTTGGTCATGATAATGAGTAGAAGCTATAGGAAACCCCTTATTTCTTGGAATTATGATGTACCAAGTAGGGTTGACCAGGTCAAAGCATGAAAATGGATGGAGTATGATGTGTGAGACTTTTATTTTGTTACAATGTAAGTTTTTAAGTAATTTTTAGACCTAAAATTTTCTAAACTGGTCATTGAAGTTGGTCTATTGCTAAAAGGGCCTAATGTGCAAGATTGAGAAAACTAGGTAGAAGGGAAAAAGAGATTAGGGATTGGTTGCAGAGGATTAGGGATGGATCCAAATGAATGTTTTATTTGTTTAATACTTATAACTCATATTACCTTAGTTTATAATTTTTGGTGATGCACTCAAATAATAAAAAAATTGTTCTTAGAGTAACCTGTCTAACACAGTGAAGTCTTTGTAGGATGGAGATGTGAGATTGGTCTGTAAGACCAATATTGATATTTAAAATTATAACATGTATACATGTGTGTGTGTGTGTGTGTGTGTGTGTGTGTGTGTGTGTGTGTGTGTGTGTGTGTGTGTGTGTGTGTGTGTGTGTGTGTGTGTGTGTGTGTGTGTGTGTGTTTTAAATATTATAAAGGAAAATTATAAATCATTTTAATATCACAAAAGTTTTCCCATAGGTGTTCTAAGACTTGATCTTTATGACTATGTTTTTGGAGCTACAGACAACTTTTTGTGAGTGAGTGAGAATGTTGTTCCAAGTGTTTTTGCATAGTGTTTAAGAATATAATGAAAATTATGCTGTTATATATTTCTCATAGGCTAATTTTAACACATATTTATTCATTATAGACTCCTATGAATACATGAAAATTTAAAGGTTTTTTATTAGGTTTTTGAGGCCTATGTGCAGTTTTGAGTGAACATATGAAGTTGATCAGTTAGATGTATTTTGACCTATTTGGTGAATTATAATGAAATTGGTGTTGAAAATTAATTAATTAAGGTTAAATAAATGTTTTTTTTAAATGTGGAAAAATTTATTATATGTTTCATATTTGTAAGATAGACTTTTTGGCTGTGAGAAAACCTAATGGTGAGTAGACCTTATTATGTGGTTCAAGGAGTGAAATGATATGAATGGTGTTGGGAACATAAGGTGAGATTATCATGGGTATATTTTAATAATTTATGAATTTTTTCATGTATTTTTAGAGGATAAAATCATTCCAATAAGGTTTAAGTGAAACATGTGCTTAGACAAGGCCTAATTGCATTAGGTCTCTATTATGCCTAATGGTGGTTTTGGCCCTTAAGGGTAATGACCAACCTATGTGTTGGTTTTTTAACTTGTTAAATGTGTTGTTTTATATATTTAAAAGTATGGTAATGTTCTTGTCTAACCAATATGGGTGAGATCAAGAGTCAAGTATAAAGAGAAGGTCCAATAGGCCTATTTTGACTAGTTAGAGTATTGAGCATATGAGAGAATGATATAGAGTTTTTGAAAATAGGCATATGGATTGAATATAATTAAAGAGGTGTGATGAATATTCCATGAAAATTTAATTATGTTTCAATATGTTTTGAGTAAGGTCATTTGACCTAATTCTACCAAGGAAAGGGCTAGTTGAGCGATAAGTCCTAAGAGGTTGTTTCAGAGAGATTTAAGAGTGAGAAGAGAAAAAAAGGAGGTAATATTCAATTGAGTTAACAACAGGTGTAAAAGGGTGATAAAAGTTTCAAGGTAGCTGAGTTGGTGCTGAGTTACCTAGGGGGTTGGATCCTCCTTGCAAGTTGGTGCTTGACTAGTGAGGGGTTGGTGCCTCACTAAAGTTTGATTTATTGCTTATAGGACTGTAGTCCAAGGTATGCATCAGTGTTTTTTATCCCCATGGAGGGTTTCCAACATATATACTATGTTTTTTGATTTTATATATTCTTATGTATGCATTGATTGATGTATGTAAGTGAACGAATGCTTCATGAATGTAAAGTGAAATTGAAAGATTGTTTTAAGACAACTGATTCACCCCTCTTAGTAGATGTACATCCAATATATTCAAATTGATTTTGGTTATATATGGGATGATATTGACTTAAATAATGTCTTCACTAAGTAATGAAGAACTAATGGGCTTAACATTTAATGCCTTGAAGATGTTTTCACCAATAAAATATTCTTAATTTTGTTTATTTTGATTGTCCAATAACACCTTAGATAAGCTTTCACTAAGGGATGTTGATAATTCATTTTGATTGTCCCTTAGCACCTAAATCAAGTTTTCACTAAAAGATTATAAATTTTTATTTTGATTATCATCTAACACCTCAACCAAGGTTTTATAAGAAGATGTTGAGTTTAGAGTTTGACTGTCTCCTATCACCTCCAATGAGGTTTCACTAGGATATTGTTATTTTACCTAAATATTGTCTTGACTCCCTAGAACATCTACCACTGATATGTCACCATGGAAATATTTTAACAATGTGTTATTTTTTTGGTTCAAATTAGCATTTATGGGTGGTGGAACGTCAATATAATGGCTAGGATGGTTAATGGTAGAGGCTTGTGTTTTGGTAATAGAAGGGTAAAATGAAACATAATATTTTTAGAGGCTACTATGATAGCTTATGTCAATGTCTAAGGAATAATCCTATAAAATATGTAAGGATAAAAAATATTTTTAATATAATTTTCCAAAGATGTGTATCCAATGTCAAAATAACTATTAATATATTTTGATTCTAAAGCTAATTCTAAATCAAGAGGATCTAAATCTGATGTTGAGACTGATGCTGATTCTAATTCTAGTGCTAAATATAATATTGGTTATATAATGGATCCCAATTTTGATATTTTTATAAAATAGAACTAGATTTTGATGTAAATGTATCCATAAAAAGGGCTAATTGAATTAAATTATTTCTAAGTACCTTGTTCACCTTTCACTTGGAAATGTAGGATTTGGGATGAATAAATGTTTATAAATGGGGGACCTTTGGCAATGGATGAATAATGGGTTGTTGATCAATGATAATGGGGTATTCAAATATGGGTTCATCTAAGATGAGTCCTATGCCAAATAAAGGTCCTTCATTAAATATTGGATAATCAATGGTTTGGATTTGGTCAAAGATGGGTGATTCAAAAAAAATGTTGAGAATGTTTTAACTATCTTGATATTATTGTGGAAGTGAAAGCATTTGATCATGTTTGGGAAGGGTATCATGACGTATCCCAATTTAATAGTTATCAAACTTAGGTACACTTGGATTATCAATAGATAAGGGCCCTTGGAGGGGAAATGGTTTAATATGTTTGGATTGTTGGCTTTATTGTGTTTGAAAGACTGGATTGAATTTTAAACCAATGGATGAAATGCCCAAAGTAAATTCAAAGTGATCTAGTTATTGGATAAGTTGGGTGAGTTGATCTATCACTTATTGACATATGGATGGCCATGCTATAATATATTGAGGATCACAATGTGCCATGAATCATATCAACCTTAGAATAATGCCCTCAATCAAGGATATATGCAAGGGGTATTGAATGGAATAAATTGTCCCCAAAGAAGGTGGGCTTAGTCTTAATTAGAATGGGCCCAAATGGGGTGGTCTTACTGTCAATGTAATTGGATTTAATTGGCTTGGCCCCCAAAAAGGTGAAATAAACTTGATTAAAATGGATTGCCCCAAATAAGGTGGATTGGCATAAATTAGAATTGGTAAAAATGGTCTTGATTTACTTTGACCCAAACAAGGTGGATTGAAAAAAATATGATTCAAATGAAAGAAATAATGGATGATATGACTTCATAATTCCTAATTTATATGTGTGAGAAATTGAATGGAAAGATAAGAAGTGGTTTTGAATGGCATGTGGTTGATTTGAAATAATTATATTTGGTTGAAATGCACATGGTTTGGAATTAGAATTAGAATGTGGTTCGAGATGAACCTAATCAAATCCAAATGGTATGTGGTTTAAGATGAACCTGATCATAATTAGATGGATTAGTACATGGTTCAAGACAAAACTACTTTAGAATTGAATGATTTAGTATGTAGTTCAAGATGAATATATTTTGGCTTTGAATAGCATGGTACATGGAATTAGTTAAATACCCAGTTAAAGACAAAATTGGTAAAAATTAGATGGCTTGGTATGTGGTTTAAGAAAAACCTAGGTTGGCATTTAATTGATTGGATTAATAGATAGTTCAATAGGAACCTAATTTGTATTTGACTAAATGGTACATGTAAGTTGTTTGGTAAGTGGTTCAAGATCAATCAGATTTGGCTTTGATTAAATGGTACATGGAATTGGTTTGGTACATGGTTCAAAAATAAACTTGATTCAAATTTGATGGGTGTGGTACATGGTTTAAGATAAATCAAATTTGATTTGGAATGGTTAAAATTGGTTGAATTTGAATGTTTAATTGGGTTTGTTAATGTAAATGTTCAGATGGAATAGTTTAATCAAATTTTATTCATATAAGTATCCAAATAGGAAAGGTGTGCCAATAAATTTTTTTCCCAAAAGGGTAAATAAATATGGTACATCAAAGGCTTTCAAAAAAACTTATTTTGGTTTGGAATGATAGTTTTAAAGGATGTTTGATTTGTTTGTAAAATTTTACCTAAGTTTTGAACAAGCTCTCTTTAGAATGTTGGGTTGATTATGATCCAAAACTTGAAATATTTGGTTGAAAGATAATTCAAGAAACAAGAACAAAACAATTCAAATAATGCTATCTCTGATAAGAGATGTTTTATTGATCAAATTTACAGACCCAAACATATGCTTCTCTCTGAGAAGAGATGCCTAATTTCCATTTTAGGTTACATCTTCATTTATACATGTTTGGAAGGTGTGGGGAGGATTTGTAAGGTCACCAATCTTGAGGGAGATGAATTGGTTTGACTTCCATGATTTACAATAATACAAAACTCGAGGAAGTACTATTTTTATAAACTTACTATTTTTTGATTGCACTACTAAAATTGAAATTTGGGACACTTAAATTGGGTTTTAGGGGGTCAAACTTCATTGAGTAGAGCTCATGACATCTCACAATGTTCCCCTCATTATTATCTTTCCAATGGTTCAAATGGTGAGCCAATTGGAGCTATGGTGCAAAAGTTATGGCTCCTAGAAGTTCTGCCATCAATTAGGGTGGACCCATCACCCGAATTGTTGTCCGGATTAGATTAAAAGTTGTGTGAGCCTTAGATTGGGCATGTAACTTAGATAATGTTTGGATCACATTTATTTTGAAAATTTTACTTTAGTTAAAAAATATTTTATTTGGAAATTTAATTGAATTTGAAATTTGGAGGAAGGGTTGAATTATGTTTGAATTTTATAAAAGGTTTAATTTGATTTGATTTGGGTTGACCTAGTCAACCATGTTTGACTTTAGATTTAGCTTAGAATATAATTGGAATTTGGTTTAGATTTGGAATTTAGAATATGATCAAAATTAGGACTAGGTTTAACTTGGATGACATAATGACATTTTTTAAACAATAATGTGTAACTTTGGTCTTTAATTGGTTTCAAGTTGGTAACTTACATTAGGACAAGTCTTTGGTTTAATTTAGGTAGCCTAACAATGTGTTTTACACAAGAAAGGTAGGTATTTGGATCAATTTTAACATGTCACTTTTGTTGACCCAAAAAATTGGAAAAATAACACCTCATTATTTGTGGGTAAAAATGGTTTGGATTTGGAGTTGTTTATTTGATTTGGTTTCAAATATGAATGAGGTTTTGACAAAACAATCAAAAAACAACACACACGCATTACAAGATGATTATAATAACTAGCATGGGTTTACATCACATTAATTAAAACCTTAAATATACTTGAATTGAGAGAGTATTTATAAAATTTAATATTATTTAAATAAATAAATGTAGTTATCAGTGGTGTTTTAATCCCACCTTTCTCTCAAAAGGTTTGTATGAGTAAAGAAATCATCGAGGGATGTTACTTTTGCACCCCAAAATCAATGATTTTTTAATGGAAAAAGGTCTTAAAATTTTTTACTTAGATTTATATATGGTCTCAATATACCTTGTGGTATGTGGGAAAAACAATATCCATAAATTAGACGTCAATATTTAATAGGCCATTCACCAAAGGGTTTAATCCCTTTTGAATCACTTAAACCATAAAATTTTAGGGAATTTCTACCTAAAAAATCAAGCTCCAAGGGATCTTTAGGCTAATATTCCATTTAATTAACCTCAATTTGTATACCCCATCAGATAATAGGGTTGGTATGATTTTAGGATGTGACTTCCTAGTCAACACACCCCTAAGACCTAAGGAAAGGCAATGAACTCCACCCCATATAGTCAAAACAAAATAAGGTTATAAGGCAAATAGGAAATTTGCATTTTTGGGTCACCCAAAATGGGAGAGCATAGATGTAAAATAACCCACAAGACACTTAAGCAATAATAATAAAAAACTTGTGTGAAAGGAAAAATCATGGAAAATAAGCAAGTTTTTCTTGTAATCCAAATGAAATTTTGAATTCATTTTAAGCCCAAATTGATGATGTATAGAAAATAAATGTGATTTTATTAGAATATGAAATCCACTTTTCAATCAAGGTCTTATAATAAAAATAATTATAAGTTTAATATAGGAAATAAATTTGGATTTTTAAGGTCTCAAGTTTTTGCCAGAAGAGAGGTTTCATTGGTAGATAGGTAGGGTTAATTTCATTAATTACATAGCAATTTTTTCATTTAAGAAAATAGTACACAAATTATGAAAGGGTGAATTTAATGACTAACAAGTTTAATTCACTAATTGGTCGGTCAAATTCACCATTTACAAAGCAATTTCACCAATTCTAAAGTAATTTTACTGATTCCAAAATTCACATGAAAAATAGAATAGAAAGTATGAAATGGTGAATTCATTGATTATTAGGTCAAATTCGATGATTGGTAGGTCAAAATCACCATTTACAGATCTATTTCACTAATTCTAGACTAATTTCATTGATTTAAAAAACTACACACAAAATAAAATAGAAGTATGAAATGGAAAATTCATTGATTAGTAGGTCAAATTTATCATTTTAGGGGCAAAGTCACTATTTAATAGGTAAAATTCATTGATTTCACCTAAAGTGAAGATTAATTATTTTTAAATAAAAATTATGAAATAAATTATTTATTAAGTTAATTATGGTAAATAAAATAATGATAATGGTCTAAAAAAACTTGTGGGGTGTATCAGGTCCCACCAAGCATGCCATTATGTAGATTAGAAATCTAAGAAAGGTTAGTCCATCTGTTAGTGAATGAAATCAAAATGAAATTGAAGAGATAACATCTCAATCCTAATACCTAGGTTGAGCTATGTGAAAAATAAGTAATAACTTCAAATTATAAAACAAAAACATGTATACCTCCTTAGAAAATATTT
This sequence comes from Torreya grandis, assembly GCA_037957365.1. NCBI lineage: Eukaryota > Viridiplantae > Streptophyta > Pinopsida > Cupressales > Taxaceae > Torreya > Torreya grandis. Next base: position 52,039 of record JARHVA010001186.1, on the reverse strand, counting down.
TGATAACTGGTTTGAATAGGTTGAGATTGACTTGTAGGCCATGGAGTCTTTAGAAATGCTTAATTATCTGTGTGGGAAGCACCTTTCCTTGTCTACATTTGATTTTTGGCTTGGCTTGGCATGAGAATTAGTTGAAGCTCCTTATATAATTTATTAGATTAAGTTTACATGAAAAGCCTTATCTATAATTATCAAAGGCACTTGAATTTATAGACTTTTTGGATGTTGGTTAACCATTGATCTGAGATCAAGATCAATGGTCAAGGACAAGTCCTCAAATTCATGATAAGACACATGGAGTGTGTAAGATATATCATTTAATATATTTTTAGAGTGTGGAAAGAATTTTGGAATAAAATTGAAGTAATTGGTCCTCTTGGAGTGGGTAAGAGGGGTGTAAGAGGAACATTGTGTAAGAGGGGTTTAAGATCTTGCTTACACTACTTATCTTTCCCATTGACTTTCTTGAGTGATATCACCCATGTGAGGAAATAATTGAATTTGATTTTAGGAAAATAAATAATTCTAAATTCATGGTATTTTTCATTAGAGGAATGAATAGGTTAATTAATCAAGGTGATTAATTGGTAATTATAATAATGGTAACTTTTGTAATATTCTTTTGTCAATTAAGTATTCATTTAATTATCCTACAATAACACTTACAAAGGTTCAATTAGATTTAAGATACAATAGATAATATTAATGTTGTGATACGATCTATTTACATAATTAGGCATGTGTCATTGTTATTTTGGGTTAAAATGGTAGTTGTCTAGGTAAATTAGGTCCATTGGTGATTTATAATTAAATTTATATGTGATTATAGAAAGTCTCTCTTGATTGTAATTTAGACACAAAAGTGATTAAAATGAAGTGTCTACACCATGGTTTGAAGGCACCATTCCTCTATTTATATGCAAATGAGCCTTTCCATTTATAAACTTTAATAAAAAATATTCCTATTCACCATTCCAAGTAACCTAAACTCATCATAATATTGATCTACATTTCTAGTTTAGTTATCTCTTCTCCTCAGATAAGTCCACTCCTTCAGGACATGCCACTCATTGGCAGTGTCTAAATCCATGGGACTTTCCCTCTTGACAAATAATACATTTTTTCTCAAATTCAAATCACCTAATGGGTCATCCCATATGTTTTTTAATCCCCATTTGAGGAATTTCCAAAAATATTACTATAAATCCACATTTTCTAACCATTATTCACTAGAAGATCATATGATTGAAAAACATCAGAATATCTAACTTACATTGAGAGGAAATAACCTATTATTCCCAATTATGAGTACATATAACCTAAGTATCCTTAAAATAAGTTTAAATACACCTCCATAATCATAATCCATTGTTAAAGTACATAATTAAACTAGGTTTTCACCAAAATATAACATTACATTAGTTTTTCACACACACTACTATAGCATGAGAGAACTACATGGAGTTTTATCCCTCTTTGGATTATTGGTATGTATTCAAAACTCAACACAATAAGTGTTGAGGTCAAGTAAAAAATTATCCACAAACCTATTTTCCCAATTTATTATGTTTATCCCTCATGGTATATTGAGATAGGGTTCCAAGTGAAGAATAAGGAATATAAAATCTTCATCATCAAATCAAGTAACCCTAATCACACACACAATAATTGCATGTGAATGATTATCAATCCAAAATTACATAGAGGGAAAAGGCCATAACATATGTTGACACTCCCTATAGATGAAAAAGTAGGTCAACTTTGTCTAGATAAAATGACCTTATCCAAAGTGGATGAGAAGCCTTGTTCTTGATTCAAAATGATGTCATATATTCATACAATAAATTCAATTATAGTATTGAATATTTTATTTTTAGATCGATATCAACTTTTTGCTAGAGCCAAAACTATTTCTAGGGCACAACAGGAGGCCCAGTCTCCTAAAAGGTTAAACCATAACACTCTAAAAAGATTCAAATATTAAAAGCTTAGGAAACTAGGTAGAGAATTAAAGTTTTCAAATGCAATAAATACAAAAATTAAAAATCTAACACCCATACAATTATGAAAAAGAAACCAATCAATAATTGCTCTTAAATAAGACAAACCCAAATATCAACTCTTCCTTATGTTATTTATATCTGCCTGTCCCTACTGGAGAGTAAGGATTCCATTATCCATTGATGCAATTCATTGTATCAAGTTGTAATATTTACACTTATATTTTACTATCTCTTTTCCCTTTCTTTCCATAGTTTGGGGTCTTCAAAGTATAAGGTTTTTAGGCTATTTATATAATATATTACTTGTTATCTCTTCTCCTTCTTATTCCCAAACTATTTCTTCCTCATTTGATGAGTCTTACTGATGAGAATTTTTTGTTGATAAAGACTATATATCTTTAATCTCTATCTCTTTATCTTTGATCTCTATCTCAATGCTATGACGAATCTCACTTTATACAACCTTGGTAAAGGAGAATTGCCCTGAATCCACATTGAAGCAAGCTTTCCCTACCAACATAACCTCACCAAACTAAGGACTAATCTAAACTTTCTAATTATAAAGTGAAGGATTCACAATAGAATTAATTTTTACAGGGACCAAAAAACTATGCAATTCTCAATTTGGACAACTAATCTTCTTGACCCATTTCTTCATGACAGTTTCTTGAGAGACTTTAACACCTTTCTCAGGGAAAGAAACAATCTTATAACCAACTCAATTATATTTTAAACATATAAAGGGAAGTCCTTCAAAATTAATAAACTGAGTCCCACTACTTGAGGAAGAATAAATATTAACATAATGGTGAAGAGGTTTGGATAAATCCATAATTACACACACTCTTACATAGTTAAGATTAGTTGTAATTAATTCATTAGTTTTCACAGAATCTCCCAATTTACTAACTATATGTTGAAAAAGACCAGGATACTACAATACTAAATGAAGATTATAAAATATTACCTATACTAGAGATAGAGAGATAACCATCATTTTTGCATAAAAAAGGGGCTTAGAGACACAAAAATACACCTTGCTTGCCAATAGACCATGGTCCATTTTACCATACATAATCTCTATCTTTAGAATATTAAAACAATAGTAAAAAGAATACATTTGATAACATTGAAAGAGAAAGGGATATTAAAGAAGGCCAAGTAACTTTTGACCATTATAACAGCCCTTCCCAAGAAGGTCATTTTCCTATACACCTACCAATTAAATCATTCTTCCCTTTTTCTAGACCAATCATTGATAGCTCTAAATCTACAATTTTCAAAGTAGGGAGGTTATCAAAGAATATCAATAGAACATCACCTAGGTAGGAAATTTCCTAGGTTCTTTTTTGTGATAGATCTACTTCTTCAAACCCCTATAAAACATTCCCTGATTCTTTTTCTACTAAAACTATCTCTTCTCAAAAATTTAACTTTTGGGTTGAAGAATAGGGTTAGAATCTAGATCTGATTTGAGAATGAATTATTTGTAAAATTATCCACATGAATGAAAAGGGTTATATTTATTATAGAAATTGAAATACACCATATTATTGGTAGAAATCCTAACCAACCTTTTTTAAGATTTAGACATCTATTGAATTGGAGAAGAATATCCAATAGACCATTTTCTATCTTCATCTAAATTTACATGCCCTAAAAATTGATCAAACTGTTCTAAGGTAGATATCCCTAGAACTGACTCAAGCATGAAAAAGTCATTTTTGATTTGTTCACACCTATGTTTCTACTGGACACACATAACTACTTTATCTCCCACTCTTGACCCTACCCTTAAATATTATCCTTCTATCTAACCTACTCTCATTTGACCTTCACACTATCATTTCCCCTATGACTTTATTGAATCATCCTCACCCTAAACAACCCAACCTTTGATGGAATATTGCATTATATTAACTCTGATTGATGCCACCACTAATGCTTTCCCCTATACAACCTTTGATATTAGTGCCTACCTTATCGCCAATGATGCCCTAGTTGCCTTCGTCCATGCTCCTTTTTTGCTCATGCTCATGTTTAACATCTATGAATTCTTTTCTTTTCTAGCTAAGTTATTCCTCTTTGATAATTTTAATTTTTAGCATATTTATATATTTATTAAATTCCAAAATAGAAATTCTTAATTCATTCCTATTTTATTCATTTTCTCTTTACATAAGAATTTATATAATTAAAATTAAAACTCTTAATCCTAAATTTTATAAAATAGTGCCATATTTTTAACTCATTGTGTATAGTTTTATTTCCTTTGTATGTTAAATAGTTAAAACATTTTTGTGAGCCTAATACTCTTACATAAGACTTAGGGTTTCCTTCCCTCCTTCCCTTTATGGTTTATTAATTTTTATTATGACAACTTTGATATTTATGGTTTTAATGTACTTGACAAATATCTTTTAAAAGTTTTGATATCTGGGAGTTAGGGTAACAAAGTTTTGATGCACTTAATGGTTATATTTTAAATCCACCAATATTTATGCCTCACATTATATATAAGCCTATTTTATTATATATTTTATTTATTGGTCATGCTTTGGTTTCTTTGGTTTCACAACAGTCTTATATTCATCATGAGTGCTCCTTTATTATATCAATCACACACTCCTTAATTATGAGAAAAACTATACTACCATTGAAAAGTTGTGTTTAGCACTTGTTTTTTCTAGCCAAAATTTGTGATATTATTTATTTAAAAATGAGACTCATGTTATTACTAGAGTAGATCCAATTAGATACCTTATGGAAAAACCCATGTTAGGATGCATAAAAAAATGGGTAATGATTTCTACTGATTTTAATTTAAATGTTGTCTCACAAAAATCCATTAGAGGCTAGGGTATTGTTGATCAACTAGTTGTTGCTCCTTTGCAAGATTTAATGCCAATGAATGCTATTTTTTGAGATGAATTTGTCTCTTATATAATTTATAATGATATTTGGATCATGTATTTTAATGGGTCTAATTGTTACATAGGAGCTAGAGTAAGTATTGTATTCATTACTCCTCAAGGTTTAATTATGACTTTTACCTTTTGCTTCGGATTTGCATGTACAATTGATATTATTGAATATGAAGTTCTCATTCTTGAATTATTAACAAAACAAAATTTGAATATCGAATCTCTATGGGTATATGAATATTCATGTCTTGTCATTAACTAAGTCTTAGATATTTATCAAACTAAGGAGGACAAACTTATCCATTATAAAGATATGTTTACCATCCAACAACTACATAATCATTATGTGGATACAAAAATAATTGATTCATTAGAGGTAATTGTGATCACTATAAATGTAGATAATCATGAATGGTATACTAATATCTATAATTATCTCTATAAATCTACCTTTCTATAAAATGCTACATGTGAGGATAAAAAGCATTCACAACATCAATAAATGTGTTATGTGCTCATTGATTAATATATTTTCAAAAACTCTTTTGATGGATAACTATAATTATTTTGACATCATACTGAAGCTCAAACAACTATATTTGAAGTACATGATAGTGAGTGTGGTGGTCATTTTATTGGTAAAACCATGTATTAAAAATTCCTACATCAAGGATTCTATTGGCCAATAGTGGGAAATGAATACTAAGAGCATGACAAATTATGCTCTCAATGTAAAAAACATACCAATATTAATCATGCACCATGTAATTATTTTAACCTACAGTATCTCCATGTCAATTTTCCCTTTGAGGATTTGATTTTATTAGTAAAATAAATCCTTAATCCGTCAAAGGGCATAAATTTATTATTACCATTACTAATTATTTTATAAAATGGGTATAATTTATACCTATATAGTTTACTAAAGGTGAATAAATTTTCAATTTAGTCCCTATGCATATGTATATACTAATATGTAATTATATATAACACATTATTATTGTACACTTGAAAAATATCAATCAGGGGTTTACCCTTTAGTTCTAGACCTTCCTATTTTTGAAAGGCTCATATTAATCATCTCATTATGCCTAAATACTTGTCTTATGGACCAAACCTATCATTATGATGACCAATATCATCTATAAAATACATAAATATTAAAACATGATTTATATCCTTCAATTTTAGTTATATACCTTCAACACTTTTATACCCTATCAGACACTTGTATTTTATAGAGGGACACTAGTGTTGATGCTAGTGTTGAGTTTCCATATCTAGTGTCCATACCTAAATAGTAATATAAATTAAAAATATTTCAAAATATATGGGTTAACCTATTTATATTATCCAACCCTTACGTGAGATATTTTAAAAAGGTTTGTTATAAATATAAATAAAATCCTACTCATTATTAAGCTAGAAAATACCAAGAAAACACCTATTTAAGCTCATTCAATAAATTGCACAACTAAGTTATTATACATTATTCTTACCTATTTCTATATTTTAATAGAAGTAGTCATATTACAAGTCTGAAGAATTCAAATAACAACCCATGAGTAGTATTTTTCAAGTTACAAGATAAATCATTGCATGCCATTGTATATAGGATATTACACCCTTGTGCACACACAAACCCACACCTAGGAGATAACTAAATATGTCTAGGTCCATCCTTAGAGTACTATATATGTAAATACTTATTAAAAAAAGGTTTCTTTAGGTAAACTTGACTTCATGTGCCCACTAAACCATTTTTGGTAATGTGACATGACCTAAGTTTAAGAGCTAGGGTTTGAGCTATACACAATGATAGTGTATGTGTGAAAAATCTAGACACATCAAAAGAAAGGAAACATAAAAACCTAATAGGTCATGGTGGTTACTTATTAGTATAAAAAATATTTTGTACATGACATAAGCATCAATTCAAGTATCCACAAGTTGTTAAAACTGTCTAGTTATCCAAAAATAATATTGCCAAACTTTGATGATGGGATCTTGAGTATTATTCTACCTTTTTACATACCTTCATATCCCAAATCCACTTGCAAATCTAAAAAATAGTTATATATTATATCTTATTTGTGTTTTAATTATCATAAAATTAATTGTCATTGTACTTACCATATTTTGTATTTTTCAAATTTAGTATATTGTGTTATTTGAAATAATTTAATTAGATTTCTTTAGAATAGTTTTACTCATCCATTTTATTAGGATATTTTACCATTTAATCCTCATACCTCCAATCTAAAAAGGTTTAAACATATGGTTAACTTTACCCTTGAGTATTCTCATGCAACTCTTATATTTCTTTAGGGTTTTTAGCTTGCTAAAGTTTCTGATTTTAGTAATTTGTAGATCTTGTTTTGTCATTACTTTTGGCATATTTGTTTACATTCATAAAATATATAAAATTATAAGAAATATAATTTAGAAATTTAAGATGAAAAATCATTAATCAATTATATAAATACAAACAAATAATTGATTAATTAATTCTTACATGTCACACAATAAAATATCAATAAACATGTTAAGGCTAGTGCATCCACATCCAATAATGGTGATCCCATAGATGGTACAACTAGTATTACATCCTCCATGGTAATAATTAATACTTAAACTTAATTATCGGTTCCAATACCTATATAAACACAAGTGGTGTTTTCATCCCCTTTAGGTAACTTCTCAAATCTCAAATCTAAAACCCAATGGGTCTATTGTGAAAAATATTATCTAGCTTATTCAAGATTTGTATGCTAACCAACATTGAAAAAAAATTCTTTGAAATCAACTCATTATATATTGATTCAAAATATGTATTAGATAATCCTATATCACCTGATATATGTTTTCACCTTTTACCAATTAGTTTTATTTCACTAGAGTTCACATTTTATGATGGAAAGGTTGATCCTAAACATCTTTGACCTTTATATATAGCATGCCTTGATTATCCTTTTTATGATAAAATTTTGACCAAATTAGTTATAAGGAGCCTCAAATATTAAGCTTTAATATGGTTCTATGATTTACCAATACAATTAGTGAAAACATTCAAACCTCTAATAGATTAATTTATAACACATTTCTCTATCAACATCATTAAAAATAAGTCATATGTAGAAATTGCTAAGATAAAACAAGTAAAAAATGAACCTATTAATGATTATGTTTTGAGGCATAAAATAATGTTGGTCAAAGTGAAAAATACAATGACAAATAAAGATATTCAAGACATATTCAATAAAATTTTGATTTCACCATTCCATGAGTCTATTGTCTTCAATAAGTTTAAATATTTTGATGACTTATGCCACATTTTCCAATATCATGAAATGAAACTTATTTCATTTAACAAGCTTAAGTATGTATCAAACACATTGACAAAATATAATACCAAGTTTCATATCACACTAAGATATAAATGTAAACCTATAGAACCTAAAAATAATGCAACCAAATGGTTAATGAAGTGTCACAATAACCTACAAGAATTATCTTATATAATTCACCCAAGAGATAATTTACATGAATACTTGAGTCTAAATTTGATACTTAATAAGCTTATGAAATGTCAACTCATATATCTCCTTCTTTATATAGAGTTAGATATGAGTCAGTTTCTACTAAAATGATATGATGTCAATGAATATTGTTACTATCACCAAGGCACTGAGTGTTATACAAACAAATGTTATACCTCAAAACATAAGATCCAAGACCTTATTGATAATAAAAATATTACCTTTAATGATCCTCTAAAGTATTTTGGGTCACATCCTGGTGACCATCAAAATAAAAAGATGCTTACAAAACCATTACAAGAACACTATAATAAAAATATATAAGTACAAATGGTATATAATTTACTCCATCTTCGACCATATTATGGGAATCCATTAGATGGTATTATTGGAAATATTTAATTCACAACATCCTATGGTCCAAAGAGCTTCTATTACTTTCAATGATAATGAAATTATGGATAATTATTTAGATCTTCACTCATTATTTTTTAGAGCATACCTTAATCATCAACCTATACATAGTGTTACATTCAATAATGGTTATAGTGAGAACATATGTACCATGATTTTACTCACATTTTGGATATACACATGATGATTTATACCCTTCAACCAAAATGGTTAGAGCATTTGATAGGACATCACATGTTACTAGTGAGATTGATTTGTCTTTATAAGTTTGTCAAACACATGTGATGACTACCTTTTATATTATACCATACACATGAGTCTTTTATTTACTATTGGGATGAAATTAGATACATAAACTCTATGTGATACTTTCCATAATGTGTGGATATATTAAATACATTCATAACTTATTGGTAATTATAGTTTCTATAATTCCACTTGAACAAGAGAAGTTTATTCCAAGATAACTAATTATAAAACCTAATAAGGTTAATCATGCATGAAAGGGTATGAAATAGGAAATCCCCTTTCCTAGGTGACCAATATTTCAGATACTATTGCACCAAAGATACATAGTGGAATCCAAAGAGTCCTCACCTACATGTACATGTTCCACCTAGTTTCTAAAAGAAAATAAACGTGTTCTAATTATAGATACACCAAAAAAACCATAGAGAACTAAAAAATGGGTTGAAATAATGACTAATCCTCATATTACCTCTTCATGACAAAATATTCCTATTATATATACACATAGTGCCATATATTCTATAGTTTTAGATATGACACCTATATGAGCCCCTTAAAAGTACCACCAGTTTGATGTACCATATTATACATTTGGAGATTATTATGAAAATATATTATATGGGATCATAGGATAGAATTTTTACTACCAAATATTACTAAAAAAAAAAAAAAAGTATTCTAAGAAAATACAAAAACATTCAAATAAAATAAAAAAATACAAAAAATTATTCCGCATACACATGTTTACTAGCTCCTTGGCATTTATGTCATTTACTTTATGTTAGTAGATATCATATGATTTACTTATTATACAAACATGTTTCATAGGTACTTGAGTATGATATAATAATACATGAGATACATGATATATGCACATGCAAATGTTGGACCTTTCCTCTTCCCACATGACCAACTACATTGTGGGCATCTTGATTCTATTTGATCATGATTGATACATGTTATATTATTTTATGATCACTTTTCCACTATCATATTGATATTATATACTAATTATTACACACGCCTATATTCATGATTACATATTATATCGTGTACTCGATATGATATGTTATATGCCATTTTTTCCTAAGACATATATGAAGGGACTAGTATGATATGATTATGCTAGTTTCTTATACATAATTAATCACATTGTCACTTCCTTAAGTGTATTTATTGTTTTCTATTATATAGTTTGTGTAACACTTGAATATGTTCCTTACTTGTGGGATATTACACTATTCCATGTTATGTATTTATGGGCAGACATTTGAGTATTTCCTCCCTTTGATTGTGTGATATTTTAACTTGCCCCTTGTTTATGGTCTCATTTGTCCTTATTTTTTGTGACAATGAGTTCTCTTGTGTGTGTGATTGATTATTTACTAAGATTTTAATATTAATTTATAAATGTTTCCATGATATATATCATTTGTATTTGGGATTTTTTTGATCACATAATATGATCTTCATTGATATATCTAATTAGACATGTTACTCCTATATGTTACATGATTCATACATAGATAATATGGTGATCTTACCCTTTAAGGTAAGGTGACTAATAGATTTCACTCCCCTCACCTCAAAAGAGGGGGAATATTAGCGGAGAAATTTAATAAAGACATAAATCCACACATACATATATAAAATAATTTTATACAATTTACATGATTTAGATATACACCTAGGTTAGAATCCTATACATTTAACATTATTTTTTAAAGATTTGCAACAAATTTTATCATATTTATGACAAATATTATACAAATATATATATTATAAGTTAAAATTTTATAGATAATTTATATTTAGACACATTATAGGTGCGTAGGCAATGCAAGTGATCCAAATATTGTAAATACATACTCAAAACATTTTACTAATAAGAACTATTTTTTACCAAGAATCACTATTTTAAGTCTTTTCTAGTTATATCAGTTGGCTCCTTTGAGTAGTGTGTAGTGTGGTTGAGATTATATTACCTTCATGGCCTTAACATACTTTCATTTTTTAGTTTTATTTGATTATACCACTTATCTTATATTTATTATACATTTACTTGGGTTGTGTGATAGAGATTTAGTGATCTCAATAGCTATGTCATAACTCACCCTTTGCCATAGATTGGAGGCATAATTACCCTCTAAATTTACTTTTAAAATCTCCAAGGTTCAATTATAAACCTCTATTAATTCCAATGATTCATAAGGGAACATGTTTACCAAATTAAATTAGTAAGGGGAAACATGGTTACCTCAACATACATGTGTACTCCTTCCTTACTCTCTTTACTTTTAAATCATTTCAATTATTTAATTTCAGATTACATGCACTAGTTTATAATTTGGCATGATATTAGCTATATGTCATACATAGACAAAAAATTCACTAGGGCTCAAACAAAGGTAAGGTATGTTTTACACACCTAAGTATGCATTTATTTCCTTTAACCTAGTAATTTCATCCTTATGCATTACTAGATTAAATGGGGGGAATAAATGTAGATGCTAAAATATGATTATATATAGTATCTTAGTCTTTCACACTTGAAAAATACCAACCAAGGCTCTACCCTTTAGTTCTAGACTTTCTTGATGTCGAAAGGCTCTCATTCACAATCTCATTATGCCTAACTAATTAACTTACGGACTGACCCTATCATTATGATGACCCAAATAAATTTTACACTAAAAAAGGATTATAACATGATTTATATCATTAAATATTAGTTTAAAACCTTCAAAAAAATTCTACCCTATAAAACACATGTATTTTGTAGAGGGACACTAGCACTAATGCTAATGTCCAATTTCCTTATCTAGTGTTCATACCTAAAAAATCATCTAAATTGTAAATATTTTAAAATACACAATTTAACCTATTTATCTTATCTAACTCTTTTGTGATATATTTTTAAAAGGTATAGTATAAATACAAATCAAATCCTACTCATTATTAAACTAGAAAATACCAAGAAAACACATATTTAAGCACATTCAATCAATTACACAATAGAATTCTAATACCTTATTCTTCCTTACTTATATATAAATCATAGGTTAGTCATATTATAAGTATAAAGAATTAAAAGAATAACCCATTAGTAGTATTTGTAAAGTTACAAGATATATCATTGCAAGCCCTTACATATAACATATTTCACCCTTGTTCACATAAAAAATCACACCTATCAGAGAAATACATATGTATGAGTCCCTCTTTTGAGTATTAGATATGTAGGTAGTGATAATTAACATAGGGGTTCTTAAGGTAATCTTGAATTTTTGAGACCACTAACCAATTTTTGGCAAGGTGACATGACCTAAGGTAAAGCACTAGGGTTTGAACTATACATAATGATAAGATCCTATGCATGTAATCCAAACACATCAATCAAAAAGATGAAAGAAAAAACTAATAGATCTAGGTAGTCACTTCTAAGTAAAAAAAATATTTTATACATGATAAAAGCATCAATCCAAAAACATAAGTGTTGACACAAGAAACCATAGGTAAATTGAAGTGTCCAGGCCTCTAAAAATAATATTTCCAAGATATGACAATATGATCATAAATATTAGTTTGACTATTTATATACTAGCACATCTCAGATCTGCATGAACATCAAAAAATTAGATTATTATCAATTCTTTGTGTTACAATCATAAGAGTATTAATTGACATTGTACTTTCCATATTTGGTAATTTTACAAATTTAGTATATTATGTTATCTAAATTAATTTAATTGGCTTACTTTAGAATAATTTTATTTGTCTATTTTATTAGGCTATTTTACCCATTTAACCTTCATACTTCCAATAAAAAGGGACAAACAACATATAATTACTCACTTTAGGTTTCTTTTGAAAATTATTATAGAGAATAGTGTTGATGCCTAAATGTGTATCACAGGTGCCCATAGTGTTTAAGAAACACTTCTCATTTTAGAATTCCTAAGAATATAGTGCATGATTTTTAGGTTGTGATAATCATTTTATCTTTGATGGAATAGAGGTAGAACAAATGATTGTTTCACAATATTTATATTAGTTGGTGGTTAGGAGCCACTATGGCCAAATAGCATATCTATGCAAAATATGGAGTAGCTATACTAAGAACAATTAATTATGATCAATAACTAATCTAAGATGGATATTTGCAATGATAATTAAATTAGTGTGATATGGTTTAAAAAAAGAGCAAAAGGAAGGTAGGGAAGAAAAGAGATGTTGTTGATCTTCATTCCAAATATTATGACAAATTTCAAATATCATCCAAGCATGCACTTAACCAAAGTATAACATGAAATAAATTAATCCCAAATCCTATCACACATTAGGCAAACTCCTAAGGAAGGTGGAAATAAATCAAATAAGAACCTATTTTACTTTAAATATTTACCCCTACAAGCAAACAACATTAGTCCAAATGTAAGAAGAATAAGAAAATGAAATGAATCTAAGGACTTTCAATTAGCCTAACATTGACATAAATTAAAAACTCTACAATTAAATGTGCACAACAAGAATTCATAGGAACCATTAAAATTTAGAAATCAGAAAAAATATGTGAGATAAATCATGATAACAATGAACACAAGCAAAATTGGACAATCTTTATAGAAATCCTTACTTATATTAATTGCTCCATGTTTACAAAGTAATTTTATCTCTAAGAACTCCCTCCCCCTTTTTTTGACAATTGACAATGCTCCTTTTATAAGATACAAGGAAACATGTCTATCAGCCTCATATAATTACATTTGTATAAGTGTATAAGATATGTGTCCTTTCTATTGCATTCTAGAACAAATAACCTTTTATTTTTAATAGACTAGTTTATAGACAATGTGCTCTTACAAATTACACATGTCTATACAAAATAATATCCTATTTCAAAATATTATAAAAAGTTAGTTATAAACTGAATATTCTTATTTCATTAATCTTTGGGACCCTTATGCTACTGAAGTTCTAAGTTATTATTGTAAGGTCATCGTTGTCCATTGATGCTAATTTTCAATTGGCACAACGTCAAAAATTGGTTTTATAAAAATCTCCTTCATTTGGTCTATTAATTTCTTATGAACATTATCCACTTTGTCTGATACCTCCCTAATTCTTACAACTTCACTACCTATTCCCTTTTATAGTTAGGAACATATTCATAACCCTATTATTATCCATCTTGGGTTTCCTTTGGATCCTACTTTGTATTTACTAAAACTTGCACATGAGGAAATTTAGCTCTCCTTGGATCAACCATGGTGAATACAAGTCCAAACTAAGGATTTTATGATTTATCAGGGCAAATAGTGCCTTCATGGATACCATGAGATAAAATCACAAGCTTCATGCTTTAGAATGCTTTCATATTTGCGTATTTATACTATTAAATCCCATAGTTCCATGAGATATTTAGACTTATCATGATTTATTTGAATTGCATCATTGTGACATCTATGTGGTGCTTACATAATAAATTACTCATTAATATTTAAAAACATGATCATTTTCCTTTAAAAATATGATCTTATCTAGCACCATTATATTATTTTGTATGAATCAATGCTATTAATTGATCTTGATCTTGAGATTTAAACTTCATTGGTTGTAATATGTTTTGGCCTTGAGGTTGTGCCACTTGGCAGTCCCATGGGCCTCCCAAGCTCTATTAAAAATTCTTTGTTGATCTCACACCATCAGATCTAGTGAGTACAAATCAACATGGTATACTAATCTTTAAAAGGTGCTCAAACTTTAATGTGTACTAGGCCCTAAGGTTGTGTTACTTGGTAGTATCATAGGTCTCTAAATTATATACCTTATTATTTGAGTTAGTTAACATGATTTTTCCACATGGTAGTCTTATGTTAGCTTAGAGATTCATTGAAAATTATTGATTTGATACGTTCTTTTGATCTGGATCTATATGCTTGAACACATACCATTGATCCTTGGTAAGGTGCTCAATGTGATCGTGATGTGAGAAGTCAAACATGACTAGTTCCTATAATTATAAAAAGACTAAGTAAGCCCAAGAATATATATAAAGCCTAAGACTAATGTTTTAATCATATTAATAAATATGAATAAACTTTAGTCTAAGGTCTATTAATCTAAGTTTGAAACATATTAAATGATCCTATAAATAATTAAAGTCACAACATAAGATCTTACCCTAAGGTTTTACTATATTAATAAATATAGTTAAAACCTTAGGGTAAAAATTTAGGTTAAGTCTATATTATAGTAAAAGGGACCCTTTTAGTCTTAATATTGATCTTGTACTATTAGATCAAGGTGATATAAGTGAATGTGAGCTGTTGATTTTGATCTATGGGGTCAAATGAGATTAGTTCAATGGATTAGGATCCTTGGCTTATCGAGCCCATCTTACACCATCTGATTAACTTCACCTAATTAAATATGGGTGATTGATCTTGTGAATGAGCACAATGTTTAATTTAAGACTCAAAGATATATGGAACTGAGGATAAAGTCTTAAGGCTAAGGTCTCATTTATATTAATATATACAAACAAGACATTGGGATTAAGATTTTAGGATAAGTTTGTAACAAAAGGACCATGCATATAATAAATTTGGACCATGATTAATATAAAATGGGATGAGGGGACTTTGGACATGAAGGAGACCCAACATATAATTGTAGACTAATGTTTGGTCATGTTGAAACATGACCAAGCCTTAGTATAAAAAATATACTAAGTCCATAGAATTTTTAAAGTGTTCCCGCATAATTTATTCTCACCAATTTTGAATTTGGTCTGAAAGAACCTATGCTAGGGTTTCTTGAGCAAGGGTTTCAATAAGTTTTAAACATGGATTTAAATTGACTTTATATAGATCAAAGGATAGTAAAATTACAAATAAAGATTAAACCATAAAATTCAGACACAACCCATTCAAGAAGGGCTTCATCAAACCTATAACTTGAAATATGAAGAACACCTATTAGCAAACTTAGACAAGGTCAAACTAGAGACATGAAAAAATAAACCAACCAAGAGAAGGTGTGGATGATATTCAAATACATATAATGTGCAAACATATTAATGACACTCTGATCAAGTGAATATCATTTATAAGGTATAAATTTACATGATTTGACACAAGGGTCCTAATTTTCTTAGAAATGGGGGTATGTTGACCTCAAAAAATGATAAATTATGGGGGAAACATAGAAATATGTTAGAATTTAGAGACTTTGGATCAAATAAATAGCTAGATTACTTATTCCACTTGATCAATGCCATTATAAAGATTAGTTCATGGTTAAAACAAGCCTTGTACCTCCAAAATTAGGATCAAACATCAAAACCTAGCCATGTTTCATGTGTGATTTGATTCCACTTAATATTTGCCATGGTATTTATGGAACACCTTCTAGATTTTATGAATTTAGCCATTAACATTGACTTATAAAATATTTGGATATCTATTAAGAACCATGATTTAGCTTAGGGAAGGCTTGGGCATTGATTTTCTACTAGCCAAGCATTTATAACCCTAATAAAGATACCTTTGGCTCCACTCAAGGTCTTGATCCATTGCTAGCTAGGCATCCATAGCCTTAGTGGAGGTTACTAGAATCACCTCTGCTTAGAAATATCTTTGAATTTTGTAATAAGGATCTTTTTTTTGGACTTTTAAAGTCATTTTGACTTTTTAGCAAAGGTTGGGAACTAGGTTATCCAAGTTTAGGGATTTGCTCAAGTGTTTGATTTTTATATAATTATCCTTAGCTATAAACTTTATCCCAAGTAATTAATGTATTTTAAGTGCAAATATGACTATGTCCAAATAGTTTAATATTTTATCCTACATGTGTAATCCTTATTAAAACCAAGCTTAGATCAAAACAAGATCTAAAACCTTATGAAACAACCAACATATCCATTTATTCTTACAAGTTTCTCTAAACTACAACATTAAGCTTATGTTTCAAACCCATGGTCAACATATGTTTAAGATTCATACCTATTATGGATTTATTGAGTATTTAAGTGATCTTTGAGCCGAAGGTTATCCAAAGGACTTATTACAAGCAAGAAATATAGTAGAGAAAGTATAAATATAAGTAGAAAGTCTAAAGAAAAGAAATAAAAAATAAATACTCTAAAGACCTAAACTATCTCTATAAAGTAATTACCTCTAAGATCAAATAGAAAGTTATTTAGTCCACTACAGAACCTTGAATCATGATTACTTCCATTCAATGGCCTATTCTTATGGATATGATCACTTGTACACTTGTGTCTTCTATGTGATGTAGTTTGGCCTCTTATCAACATTATCAGATGTATGGATTGAAGGTATGAATTGAAGACCCAATCATCTTACTCCCAAATTATTCTAATTTATAGCATGAGTGCTAGTTATGCTTCATCTATAGACAAATAGTGGCTTATATCATTTTCACTCAATAATGGTAGCTTGACTAGTATCCTTAGGCTGATGCTTTCATTAGGTTCTTTCTAAAGTGGACATGGACTACCAATATTCACACAAAAATATTCCAAGTCATCCCAAAAGGCTTCTTCATCTTGATCAAATTAATGGGGTTCATCTGGAATCTCATCATCAGAAATGTGTTGGTCCCATACTCCTAACCTTTTGATGAAGTCATATGACAATTCCTGATCTATTTTACCTTCTTCATCTTCGACCTTAATGAAGAAAGGCAACTCTTCAATCTAATCAAGATCTTGGTTTCGGGACTCCAAAATAATATCATCTTCAAATAACTCCAGATCATTGGTGAAATCCTTAGATGAAGCCTTCATATGTTGTTCTATCACATCATCTACCATATCTAGCTCTTTAATTCCATTTAATAAATCATGGTATGACTTTTATAATGATCATATTATTCAATAGTATTCTCCATTTCAAAAATAAATATACGTGTGTTATCTTTTTAGCTACCTTTTAAAGAAATATAATCATGTACTTGATCCATATCAATTTCTATCTACTCTTCTTCATTTATATATGTTCTAATGATGATGTCTTGTTAGTCTTTAATTGTAATCTCTTTTACATCTTCAAGAATACAAGTCATCTTAGATGAAACTTCTTCAATTAGATCATCTTCATCTTAAAATGGAAAATCAATGGCCTCTATCATGAAACCTTGAGATGTCCTTGTAAATCCAAATGTCCCAGCAATAAAGTCTTGATTAAGCATATGTTCAAATGTACCCTTTTAACTTTGAAATGATTATAAGACATTATAATGATCATTTAGACATATATCACAAAGTTTCATTTCATGTATGTCCTTATTATTATTATTATTATTATTATTATTATTATTATTATTATTATTATTATTATTATTATTATTATTATTATTATCATCATCATCATCATGAGATCTATTGAACCTTTGAGAAGCATAGTCTCTATTGGATCCTTCCCCAAAATTTCCCACTTGGTTTTACAATTGAAGAAAATTAGTGCTCAGCTTTTAAACCTTCTTGAGTATGGATTCATCCTCATTCTTTGGTACTTTTGAATTATGAATTTGATTGTCATTATAAGTGGGCACCAAAGCTCTATGTCCTGTGGATGAAATCTATTTATATCACTATTGAAGAACCCCAAATTTTGGCTAGGATAGGCATGGCTTATGGGCATTTGGTTCAAGACTAGCATCTAATTAAAGGTAGATGCATTATTATTGGTATTAGGAAGGATATTTAGTATTGGGACATTGGGGTTGACATTGGGAATACTATATAGAAACTAACCTTGAGGTTACATTTGATCATTGATTATTATAGCTTCAATATAAGTCAATGCCAAGGTGTTTATGATTTTAACATACCTTTTAAGAAAAATATAAGTCATGGGATCCAAATATAACTTGTAAATATCTAATGCTAAAGCCTCATCAGGTCTATAAGGAGCTATGGTTTCACTATGCAACTTTTAGAATCTAGCATTGAAGGCTCTAATGGTCTCACTAGCATCTTTCTTAACAGTGGTGAATTGTTGATACAAAATGCATGGACTAATGATTTTACCAAATTGATCAATAAATATTCTATTAAAATCATCCCAACTAGCTATGTAATCATTTATAAGGTTGAGAAACCATTCATATACAACATCTTTGAAAGTAAATGGGAACAATATACATGTTACATATTCATGAACAATATTCAAAAGTCTTAAAGTAGCTTTGAAAATTTTAACATGTTCTACTATGAAAACATCATTTAGATTAAAATAAGGAAAATACATTTTAAGATTTCTTGGTAAGTCATGCATAATACTTGACATGTTGATTGGAGAACCACCTATCCAAGCCATACCTTGTACACATGAGCGCATTGACTTGGTGAAGTTGGTTGATACCTTGAAAGTTTATGCTTACCTTGGTCCTAATTTTGGAAATTATAGCTTGTGACCTTGAAACATGTTTAAAATATGGTTCATCAAACCAACCTTTGCAAAGTACAATGATTAAGTTTGTATGTTAAGCCAATTTTTCATAAATACATGTAAATAACAACTATATTTAACTAAATAAGTTTAAATATACATCTAAACTGATGAATGAGAGGCATATTTTCATCTCTAAGCTTGAATAAACTCTAATTTTCAAATAACTAGTCAATCTTTATGAAAAATTACTATTACTAACCTTAAACTTGGGGAATGCACAAAGCATGGACTACCTTTGAACATATGTCCATGGATCTCTAAAGAATATTGATCTTTATCTAAAGGAAGCACAAAGATTGGTCTAAAACCATAAATATCAATTATCTTTACACAAATATGCTAAAAAGGATCACAAGTATTTAAATAATACATCAATCTTTGATCAAAACATGCCAAAATTGGTAAAGATTCTACAAATCCACAAAGATCTAGCTAAAGGTCCTCATTCTAGTGCCAATGAAGCTCCTCCTATTGATGCCTAAATGTGTATCACAAGTACCTAGAGTGTTTAAGAGACACTTCTCATTTTATAATTCCTAAGAATTTAGTGCATGAGTTATAGGTTGTGATAATCCTATTATCTTTGGTAGAATAGAGGCATAACAAATGACTTTCATAATATTTATATTAGTTGGTGGCTGGGAGCCACTGTGGCCAAATAATAGATCTATGCAAAATATGGAGTATCTATGCTAATAATAGTGAATAATGATAAAGAACTAATCTAAGACTAATCTAAGATGGATATTTACAATGACAACTAAACTAGAGTGATCCAATTAAAACAAATGAGCAAAAGGAAGGGTAAGGTAGAAAATAGATGTTTCTGATCTTTATGCCAAATATTATGATAAAGTTCAAATATCATCTAGGCATGCACTTAACCAATGTATAACATGAAATATATTAATCCCAAATCTTATCACACATTAGGAAAACTCCTAAGTAAGGTGTAAATAAAGTAAATAAGAACCTGGTTCACTTTAAAGATTTACCCTTGCAAGCAAATAACATTAGCCCAAATGCAAGAAGATTAAGAAAATAAAATGGACCTAAGGAATTTTAATCAACCTAGCATTGGCACAAGTTAATAACTCTATAATTAAAGGTGCACACAAAAAACTCATAGGAACCATTTGGATCTAGAAATCATAATAAACAAGTGAGAGAGAAACCATGATAACAATGAACACAAGAAAAATTGGACAATCTTTACAGAATTCCTTATTTATATCAATTTCTCCAAGTTTACAAAGTAATTTTATCTCTAAGAACTCCCTCTCACTTTTTTTGACAATTGACAATGCTCCTTTTATAAGATACAAGGTATCATGTTAGGCAGTCTCATCTAATTACATTTGGACATGTGTATAGGATAGGTGTCCTTTCTATTGCATTCTAGAACAAATGAGATTTTCCTTTTAATAGACTAGTTTATAAATAATGTGCTATTACAAATCATGCATGTATATAAAAAAGAATATCCTATTTCAAAATATTATACAAATTTGGTTATAAAAGGAATATTTTTATTTCATTAATCTTTGAGATCCTTATGGTGCTAAAGTTTTGAGTTACTATTATAGGGTCCTCATTCTTCATTGATGCTAATTTTTAATTGGCACAAGGTTAAAAATTGGTTTTATGAAGAGCTCTTTCATTTGATCATATTCATATTCATAGTTAGGATCATATTCATAACCCTACTATTGTGCATCCTAAATTTCCTTTGGCTCCTTCTTTGCATTTACTATAACTTGAATAGGATGCAATTTATCTCTCCTTGGCTCAATTATGAAGAATATAAGGCTAGAATAGGGTTTTTATGCTTTACCAGGGCAAATAGTGCCCTAATGGCTGCCATGGGCTCAAATCATATGTTTCATGATTCAAAATGTTTTTGGATTTGACTGTTTATACCCTTTCCTCCCAAAGGTCCATGAGATATTTAGAATTATCATGCTTTGCTTGCATGGCATCACTGTGGTATCTATGTGGTGATTTGATGGGAAATTACTCATTAATGTTTAAAAACATGACCGTTGCCCTTTCAAAATATGCTTTTATATTGGACCATTAGATTATTTTGCATGGATAAATGTTGTTCATTTACCTTTATCTTAAGATTTGAATGCCATTGGTCATAATATGTATTTGGAACTTATTCTATGCTACTTGGTAGTCTTGTATCCCTCCTAAGCTCTATTGAAAATTCTTTATTGATCTCACACCATTAGATCTAGTGGGTATGAGTCAATATGTGCCATTAATATTTAAAAGGTGGTCAAAATTTAATGTGTACTAGGCCCTAATGTTTTGCTACTTGGCATTCTTATGGTCCTTTTGAGTTTTTTACCCTATTATTTGAGTTGGTTAATGCCCTTTCACCATGTGGCAGCCCCACATTAACTTAGAGCTTCATTGAAAAGTCTTGATTTGATATGTTATGTTGATCTAGATCTTTATGTTTGAATGTATACCATTGATACTTGCTAAGGTGATTTATGTTTAAATTGGGGTCCATGTCTTGAATTTTCATTCATCATTTTCACTTCATTCGATCATCCCCATTCTATTACATGCAAGCCATCGATTATGATCTGGGTAGTCAAACGTGACTAGTTCTTGTAATTATAAAAATATTAAGTAAGCCCAATAATATATATAAAACCTAAGACTAATGTTTTAATTTTATTAATAAATATGAATAAACTTTAGTCTAAGGTCTATTAATCTAAGTTTGCAACACATTAAAGGACACTATGAATAATTAAAGTCACAACATAAGATATTATCCTATGTTTTTATTGTATTAATAAATATAATTGAAACCTTAGGGTAAAAACTTAGGTTAATTCTATGTTATCATAAAAGAGACTCTTTTAGTCTTAATATAGATATCATATCATTAGATTGAGGTGATCTGAGTGAATGTGAACCATCAATTTTGATCCATGGTGTCGAGTGAGATTGGTCCCATCAATTAGGATCCTTAGCTCATTGGGCTCATCTTGAACCATCTGATTAGCTTTGCCCAATTGAATGTGGGTTATTGATCTTTTGAACAATCACAATGTTTAAGTTAAGACTCAAAGATATATAGAAATTAGGATAAAGTCTTAAGGCTAAGGTCTCATTTATATTAATCAATATGAACAAGACTTTGAGATTAAGATTTTAGCCTAAATTTTTAACAAAGGGACCATGCATATAATAAAGTTGGACCATGATTAAAATAAAAGGGAATGAGAGGACTTGGCACATAAAAGAGGCCCATTATATAATTAGACTAAGGTTTGGTCATGTTGAAAACATAACCAAGCCTTAGTATAAAAATTATACTAATTCCATAACATTTTAAAAGTGTTCTCACATATTTTGTTCCCACTAATTTTGAATTTGGTCTAAAATAACCTATGCCAGGGTTTCTTGATCAAGGGTTTAACAAAGTTTTAAAAATGGATTTAACTTGACTTTCTATAGATTAAAGGTTAGTAAAAGGCCAAATTAGGATTAAATTATAAAATTTAGACATAACCCATTCAAGAAGGTCTTCATAAAACCTACACCTTGAAATATAAAGAACACCTATTAGTAAACTTAGACAAAGTCAAACCAGAGCCATGAACAAATAAGCCAACCAAGTGAAGGGGTGGATGATCTTAAAATATAGATTATGTGAAAACATATTAATGACACTCTGATCAAGTGAATTTCAATTATAAGGTACAAATTTTCACAATTTGACACAAGGGTCCCCATTTTTTCATAAATGGGGGTATGTTGACCTCAACAAATGGCTCCTTTTTTAAGAATAAAATTGCCAAGGTATTTTATACTAAGTTCAAAAATTGGCATACCCTTTCTACCTATTACTACCCATAAAAAATGGGAAAGATAAGTAAACTAATAAAATAATTATAAAAATCTTAACTAAGACTTTTTCAAAGCATGAATAAGATGGCATAATTAGATTGTTTACACTCTATGGGAATATTATACAAGTTTTTATATGCCAAAAAAGGCCACACCTTAATCTCTTCTTTATGGAACATAAGCAATGCTCAATCTTGAAACATAAATACCTTATTTTCATGTGTCATTAATAGACATTACCAAAGATAATGAATATCAATAAAATCACCTATATGAACTAGAAATGCTTGATAAAAAAACATATACAATCTATTGACCTTTTAAAAGTTTATCAAACATGCATAAATGAGCATATGGAAAGAAATTTCATGATATATAATTTCACATTGGTGACCTTTTCCTTAAATTAAATTAAAATAATACCAATGTTGATAAGGAGAAAAATGGAAATTTAGGCCAAATTAGTTGGGGCCAAATGTGGTTACTGAAAAGATTGGCCTTGGAGTTTATCACCTAGCTACGCTTTAAGGTAAAATTATTAATAATCTTATGAATATTATGCATCTACATCAAAATTTTATATAGTTCTATTTTTTAGTTATGTATAATTCTCTTCTAAAATATGAAACAATAAAAAACATTCATATATTCTAAATATACATAAATTTTTTATAATATTTTCAAAAAATAAAAAATTATGACCTATATGCATCTTTTCATGTTGCTATATATGTCTTTGCTTATCTTATCTATCTTTATATTTTAGTACATAACATATTTTCAATACATAATGATTCTCTCAAGTTATTTAAGTGTGCAATATGATAAATTTCATAGTGTAAAACACTTTTCATACATATCACAAACTTTCCTGATTGATTTTTTATATATGGCTAATCTATACAAAGTCACATCAAGAAGACAACAATCTACTATGTGCCTATCCACTAATCCACATCTATCCATGTGCATCTTCACTATGTATTTTTAACTAAAACACAATCATAAGGACTTAATACATAATTATTTCACACAAAACATAATGAACATTTAGATATCAGTCAAGTTTTAAGCTAAAGCATACTTTTAAATGGTCTTGAAGTTGGTCAAGACATTCACCCAATAACCTTGATTTGTTGGGAGAATCATGTTATTTTGTATAAACACCTTACAATTTTTATTTATCCAAAACCTATTTTCCATGTTGAGCTTTAAATAAAAAAATGCATGTTTTAATATTTCAATTTTATCTTCACATATGTCTTGGTGAATATGCTACTTGATAAAATTGAAACATTGATAGACATGTTTAACCTATTCTAGATTCATTTTCTATATGTTGATATCATACGATTCTTTTAGTTTCATAACATGTTTTAAACTTGTTTGATTATTATATGTATCCCTTGGCCTTGTGTATGTTCAACGTACACCTTGCTTGTATGGAACAATCATGACTTTTGTGTGTGGCATTTGGGATTTTCATGATTTTGTGACATGTTCATATATTCGACCTTTGTGTTCAATGTGTGACACATATATGCAAAAAAAAAACATTATTGTTATAGTTTTACATGTCCATTGTATGTGGTCTCTAGGTGTTATTTCATGATAATAATGTGACTTTAGTTACATGTTTGTTATTTTTTTATTATGGTTCCATGATTATTATCATGAACTAATATTTATCTACATATATATGTTCCATGATACATATCATGCACAAATTATTTATGTGCTTCAATACTTCACTTTTCAATATACTATGTTTACAATACATATGAAAAAATCATAAGTTTTACATGTTTCATTCCTTACTACAATTCTCTATCAAACATACATTTAGAAAGGATTTTTTCTCAATTTCTTAAATTTTACATCGATAAGATTTAAATAAAAATTTAATATATGAAAATATTATTACATGCTTATCTATATTTCACAAATGTTCTTGCTTTTTATTTTGAGACAAGTGATTTTTAATTAATCTCCCTCATCTCAAAAAGGGCACCCCACAATGGGATTTTATAAGCAATACAGTTGAAGATATGACAATTTACAATGTGAAAAAATAATTATTATTAGATTATGGGTGCATTCATATTACATATGTACTCCACTCTTCTAGCTAATTGAGCATAAACACACTTGTGAAAAGATAGTTACAAGGCTTCAAACAATTTTCAAAATATCACATTATCACTTTATATAGTACAAGGGGAATAATATGCATTTATGACTAAGCTAATACTTTTAAAAAATAATATTTTTTATTTTTTAAATCAAATATCAAGTTTCTAAGAATTTCAAGTTTGAATATAGATGTATCTATAGTGGTGTGATTTATATTTTTCAAGTGAATCATGTTTTAGCTTAGTGGTGATCCATGTCTTGGTTTCACTTTAGTGATCCATCTACTAGCTCCCACCTCTTATCCTTTATTTTAATAATTGGACCACATGAGAGCTTAGTGGTTTTCACTATTTTGGTTGCACTTTAGTGAACGACTTTGTTGGCTCCCATTCATTCACACATTACAAAGTCATATATGATGGTTGGAACACATAACTTACCAACTCAAGAATATACACTATTTATTAAAATTGAGACTTGATCACTCTAAATTAAACACCTATCCACATACATGAACAAGGGGACATACATCAATAGAATAAAGGGGGAGAAAATAAAGACACATAAATTTGATAAAGAAATGCTTGACATTGCTAGTCCTTGACATATTTTATCTTGCTTGGCCAAATTTCCATTTTGATAACCATTTTCAATGTCTTGAAATCACTAAGAACATATTATAAAATTACCTAATTTATTATTATTCATCCCTAATCAACTTAATTCACTATCATTCAAGTTTTAGAAGCCTCTATTCATTTTTGACAAGTGAGCATTAGGTATACAAGGACACAATGTGCACCTATCCATTAGTACAGACTGGTATACAATGCTCTAACAACTAGTTTTTCAAAATGACACACTTACTTACAACTATACCACATAGAACAATAGGTTAGTTATCATAAAAAATTCAAATATTTTATTATATGATCACATAGATTATCTCACTTCAAACCCCCAGTTACTTTATATAGCACTCTCTTACACAATTATTTTAAAAAGCATTTATATATTCAAGAAAGAGCTCTAATACAATAATACAATCATTAATGTGCTCAAAATCCTCTCAAAATGGTCATGTACCCCCTAGTATGGTTGAATGTAAACTTTGATGGAGAATACAAGGGAAATACAGGTAGTGATGGAGGTGGTGGAGTCATCAGAGATGAATCTAAGGTGGTTATAGTTGCCTATGAATGACCTATTGGGGTTCAAAATAACCATGTGGATGAGGCCAAATATGACCTCTAGGGAATCCAATTGGTAATCCAATTAACCTATTAAAGTTGGTAATTAAAGGAGATTCACTAAATATCCTTAATGCCCTCTCGGGTAAAGTGAACCCTCCCACTCTATTAGTCAACTCATTGATGATTCCACTAGTCTTCTTTGGTTCACTAGTAAATGTTCATTCAACCACATATATCAGGAGGGAAATGTCATAGTGTATGGCCTAGAAAACATTAATGTCACTATCCCTAATTTAATCATGTGGATTGTCCCCACTAACATCCCCCCTTATCTCCCCCATGATTATTCACGATTTTCAAGACTCCCCCATTTATCTAAGGGTTAAAGGCACAAATGTGAATGGATATCACACCTAATCCAAGCTTGATCCACACTAAGTGTCATTATTATGACACTCATTTAAAATTTTTGGAAGGTGGACATCATACTAAAAAGCACCAGAGTTATAACATTTGGCCAAAACAAAAATGTAGTAGCTCAAATTACCATTCCACACTCTACATTTTTTACTACCTAAGTAGGAAGAAGAACATAGTCATGGGAGGCAATAGGGATAGGTGTGAGCCAATATCATGTTCCTAAGTCCAATGGAATCACAAGGCTTGGAGAAAGATTATAAAAGGGGGGATTATATAATTTATGCTTCACATTGAAAGCCATGGTAAAATTTTGGCTAAGGTTTTTGCCATGGGGTGGAAATAGACAAAATTCATGTTTAGGGGCACCAGAGTTGACATCACTAAGGAGATGGTTAGGGAATTCATAGGTATGAACTATGAGGGTACCAAATCCTTCAAGGATAAGAGGAAAAAAGAGTTGATGCAAAATTTATTTGAAATAGACTTAGCCTTATAAACTGATAATAAGGGATACCCCAGAGCTAATATTCCAAAGTGTTGGCTAGACATCTATCTTCAAGTAAATACATATTTAACCTTAGAGGGAAAATTTACCCACATCTTTTCCCATCACTTCTTGTTACTAAAATACCTCAAGGGATATTGTATTAGCCTCCCTTACTACCTGATCATGTCCCTTGAATGCTCCATTTTTACCTTTCAATAAAAACCCTCCTCTAACCTAATATACCAAGGGTTAACCTTCCTCCTCTCTAAAAAATGGAAACCATTGAGGGACATCAAGATCACCCCAAGTGAAATAAGTAAGGTAAAAATTTTAGGTAAAGCCTCAAAAAACTCTACTAAAGACTAGGAAGAAGATCCATCCTCACCTTCCTCCTACCCTACCTCCCCTCCTCTCCCCTAAACTATAGAAAATAAGGGAAAAATAAAGACTTATGACTCTACCTCTTAGGATAATAAAATTTAAAAGGAGGTTAGCATAAGTTTGGATCCCCCCAGGGTATTAAAAACCTTAGCTTTGAAATTTATGAGATGAAAGTGGTAGAAGTTAGGAAGTAAGGTGATGACATATAAATGGTGGACCTTCCTTAAATAATCAAGTAGAAGTTATTAGACTTCCACAAAAATCTATAGAGTATGTGACAATAATTGGTCCCACTAATGGAATAATGGAATGCCTTGAAAGTGGATTTGGATAGGTTGAGAGAGGTTTGGTGAAAAACTAAGTTGGAAGAAGGAAGTAGGCATAGGTCAGAGGACACATCCAATAAAAGAGGTAGGTAAATCATAGCTACCACCTTAGTGAGTTCCCCTACAAGCATCAAAAATAAAGAGAAGATAAGACCCAAGAAGGACAAGGGGACTATGGAGTAAAATTAAGTATAATGGAAGGCCCTAACATTCAAACTAGAGAAAAACATATAAATATCAAGCAAAAATTTGGTATCAATAATAAGCATTCAATGCCTACTAGGAAAAAGGATGGCTTTGATGTGCCCTCTGAATAAATTTAGTATGTGTCCTTATTTTTTAGTCTTGTTCTATTTTCTAATCCCATTTTTTCACTAAAGTTTATATAAATTTAGTGATCAATTGGTCTAATTATGTTTTGTTCCTTTTTAATTAAATATACTTATTATTTAAATTTGTTATTTTAGGTCCCTTTAAAACCTCGCTTTCACCTTATAAAATACAAATAATACAATCATTAGCCAAGTTAACATTATTTTATTGCAACTTGAGGCCATTCTTTGTCAAGCATTATAATCAAATTTAATAGTTGAATTTTGTATGATATTCCCTAAAGGGATAACTACATTGGCTTAATCCATTTAGAATATGTAGGAAACACTTAGTCAACATTATATTTTCTAAGAATATCTTGGTCATATCCCTCTTTTCTAATTTCCTCCCCGAGGTATTTGATCTTGATTATGTCCTTGTGTAGGCTAGGGTTTTAATTTTATAGGTGATATTCACATATAAATAGGCTTTGAAGATAATTAAATAGTATTTAGACAAAGGCAAACTGATCCATATTTTTAGTCAACATAGACAAAGTCACACTATGAACAACAATTGACTATGACCCTATCTTACTATTATGCACTTATCTCATAATACGTCTAGGTGATTTATTATTTTTTATAATAATGGAGTTTTATTCTTAAATAAATAAATGGGTTTGAGTAGGGTAAATAGGTAAATAATGTTCAATAATTAATCCATTGATTTGTATAAATAGATTGTATTTTTACATTTTCTAAAAATTGTAATAATAGAGAGAAAATCAAAATTAGTTGGAAACTGACTGAGACAGATGTGTAGGGTCTACAAATTTCTATGCAAGCTTGGGAAACTATCACAATCAAGATCCTAGAGTTCATTTCTAGATTGGATAGGAGTGACAAAAGTGGGATACCCTACTATTTGGTGTTATAGTCCTTTTTCAGTGTTGTTATCCAGGTGATCTAAGTTTTCTAGGTTCTACTCAGTAGGTCTATGTTACCCTATCAGTGAAATATCAAATCTTAGAAGTATGTGAATCTCACTATGAATATATTTTAATATCTAAATACCTATTATCTACTTGCACTTTAACTTGAATGGCAGCTTGGAAAAGAGAGAGAATGGGTTAGTGTGTAAAATATATGTTAGACACACTTCACACCCCATGTGTGGGCACACTACCTACATACTAATACTTTGAGGAATGATGAAGCTAATGTAGTTCTCCCATTGAAGTGCTTGGTGCAATTATGAATGAAAATTCAACTAGATGTGAAACTAGGTGTATTTCAAACGGTTAGGGGCTGGTGTAAGGGTTTGAATAATCTTGGAAGGTTGTATGCAGAGAATATGGAAAAATGATTGAATATACTTGCTTGTATTCTTGCTTCTCTCTTATAAATGAGTGCCAACCCTTCTAAATGAAATTTTAATGGCATTTTATAGGGGATTTAATGATTTTCGATTAAATGAATTTTGCATTAGGATGACATGAATTGGGATAAGGATATGAGATAATATGAACATTTGAGCCAACCTTTCACTTGGACAATAATGCCAAAAATAAGACAACCCAAGTTTTAGTGCTCCTATCTAAGTTGGGTGCCATTATCTAGAGGGAATGAGACTTGGGGGGATGGATCTGAGCCTAAAAGAGATACTTGGGTCTATAATGGTTAATACCAAATGGTTGTGGGTGACTGGGAATCAATGAAATAAAAGATTAAAAGCATTGTGCAAGTAAGTAGGAAGACCTATGGAGTGGGTATCTTTAGCCATACTCAAATAACCAAAATTTTCATTTTATATGAATACATTCCCCCCTTTATTTTAGTGATTTATCAAAGTGAAATATTATGATAAATGAAAAAAATAGAAATTATACTTGAACTTACCTATAAAGTTGAAGCTCATAAAGCTTGTGTGATGTTGAGTAATGTTGTATAGCGTATAGAGAGTAAATTATGCAAGTGTGAATCAATGAAATGAAATAAAGTGTAGATAAATTATTATTATATGTTTTATAAAATAATAACATACAAAAGTTGAGCTCTTGTCTGCTGTTTGTTTAGCTCTTGTCTGCTGTTTTCTGTTTCCTGGTTATCTGGTCTTGCTTACGCAGGTTCCAGGCTTTTTTGTATTCTAGTTGTGCTTAAGGTTTATCTCTCTTCTGATGTATAGGGTTTTGAGGCCCCTTCAAAACTTGTTTTTACCATAAATCTAAAACATACAAAAGTTGAGTAAAATAAAAGGAAGAGAAAGAAATGAATACACCTCACTGAGTATGTGAACCAATATAAAACCTGTTGTGATCCTGAGTAAGGATGAGTAGTGATGGATTATGCTAGATGATGTTGTACCAAAAGTTATACCATGAATAAATATGAGTGATCAATTCCCTATAAAGTGGCTCAAAAATATAAAGGCTGGCCTTTTGGCTCCATCATCACCTAATAAGTGAAGGTAGATGATCATACATGTGTTAATTGATGTATGGATTATGTGTCCAATCAATCCCTCTAAATAGGTGGCTCAATAATAAAAAAGGTTATCCCTTTAGATCCATCATTTCCATAATAAGTGAATCTAATGAGTCACATGTGTTCCAATTGATGTTTGGATTGTGTGTCCAATAACTCTAAATAGGTGGATCAAGAATACAAATGTTGGCCCTTTGACTCCATCATTTCCCCACGAAGTGAAGCTATGAAGTGATACTACTATAGAATAGATGTCATATGAGATGGGTCATGGATCCCATGGATGTTCAAAAAATATGAAAATGTGGCATGAATAGCTGAATATATTCTAGAACCAAGGCCACTCTTTCCCATTTTGAAAGATGGAGATTAGGCCTATATGAAAGCCACTTCAAAACTAATGCACTAGGCTTATGTGAAATCCAAATCAAGAAATCAATTAATTTTGAAGCTAAACTTGTATGAAAGTTTAACTTAAAAATATTCCAACCACCTATAGATGGAGTAAAGCATACAATTACTAAGAATGCCTGGGTAATAAACTAAACTTAGAAACAAAAGAAGACCAATGTGCCATGCACATTACCCCCAATCACTGGTGTTTGGAACATGGATTCTGATCTAAGAGTTATGTCAACTACCTAATATAAAAATAGAAGTGATAACAATCATGGCATACATGATACACCCTATATCTTGATTCCTTGAGAAAATTGTACTAAAACTACTGATTGTGACTAATCTAGATGTGTAAAAACTATAACTAAGCTAAATTTTTTTTATTAATATTACTAGAAAACATGGGTGTGTTTCTACCTAGACAAGATCACCAAAATGAGGACACCATTTTGTTTGGTGTTGTTGTCTGATTTCATGTTGAAATTGGTTGTTGATCTAAAATTGTCACTATTTTTCTATTTTGTTATGACTAGTTTGACCTCTAGATTTTGAATTGGGTGATTTGAATGCTACTATTTTGACTACTAAGATATTTTATTATTTTGATAGAACCCTTGCTTTTCCCCCTCTTCTAAGGGTAGGAATGATTTAACTAGGAATGACTACCCTCAAAAGAAAAGAGTCCTATAAGTGTGTTATGTTGCATAGATACATGATATAGCAATGATATTTAACAAGATATCTCTAGATATAGAAATGTTTGTATTGAGAGATTTTTAGATCAACAAAGGTATGCCTAGATAGATATAACAATGTAAAATCATGTGAAAGGTATTGAAATAGAATTGGAAATGTTATATGTTAGTTGTTAGTTATTAGTTGTCAAGAAGGGATAGAGCATGATGTCCATCATGGCATCCAAAAAATCAAGGTAAATACATGATATGGATCATGACATTACAAAAAAATACAAGAAATAAAACAAAAAGCATATAAATCAAGAATCAATAATCAATAAGTAAGAAGCAAGAAGCATACAAATTTGGGTAAGAGGCCATGCAAACAAGGGACATGGGCACATGTCACTCAAACTAGAAAACAAATAAATAAGGCATGTTCAAATTCCACATACACATATAATTCAAAACAAGAAAATATTTGCATGAGGGTAATAGGCACATAAAATATTACAAACAAGGGACATTTATAATGTTAAAAGGTACACACACATGAATATAATCAAAGGACATTGGCAAATGTCCTAAGTCACACATAAGAAACAAAACTAGAAATGGAAATGCAATCACATCTAGCTACACAAAGCAAGAAAGGAAAGAATGTAAAAAATAGAAAGGTAAAATCACATCTTATTAATCAAAGTAAGAGTTAAAGTGTGTAAGACATGTTTAGTACAAGACTAGGTATATGCTAGGAAATACACAAGCACAAGATACTAGTGAGTGTTAATGTAGTAATCTGTGTAATCTAGTAAGTAATGTATGTCAACATGATAACTAGAGTGTGTGGTGTAATAATGAAATAACTTGGATGGTGTAGTCATGTAGAAGATTCCCCTAGTGGGAAGATGTATGTTGATGTGTGTCTCAAATGTAAAAGTAGGATGCCCCCTCAATGGGTAGAATGAAGCAATCAAGGAACTAGAAATCATTACACACACTCAAAGAAGATGAAGTGAAGTATGGTAATGTAGATAATCAACAAATAATATCATATAATATAAAATTTAAGTCTAACACAATAGTAGAAATTTAAAACATGGATGATGCATATAATCTAAATGTTTTTGGTGTTTTTGAATTTATTTGAATGTTTTTGTATTTAGAAAAAAAATTATTACTTTTGTATTTTTATATAAGCTATGTATAATCAAGTAAAATATATTATGTACAAGTAGGTTTGGATAGGATGATACTAACATATGAGTCTCATGCGAGACTCCCTATCATGGTGTCCTGTATCAAGGAGTGGAATCATGCATGAATGTAAAGCAAGATGAAAATGATGAGATTGTGGCTCTGAAAGCTATATATGCTATAGATGCTCTAAAATATCTATACTAGAAACCAACTGTGGGTTCTCACTAAAACTATGAGAAGTGGATGCAACTATAGGGCTCTTAGGGACCCATCTAAAAGTATGAGAATCTCTCTGAACATGCACTTTATGTGTAGACCCATGAGATCTCAATGAAACTACTATGGGTGTGAAAATTGTAGTTAGAAGTTGTCTAGGATCCCAAATTTATGGAGGTGTATGAAACCTTTGTACTAGTGATGGATGTGTCAATTGTGTCTAAATCTATACCAAAGGAAGAACTATAACTGGTGGGGAAATTGAAACTAGTGGAGAAGATGGAACTAGGAGTACAAAGTAGATGGCTCTAAAGTGGGTAGTGGTAATTCATACAAAACTCCACCAATTATAATATCTTGATTAGCATGAATAAATTTCACACATATGTGAACTATAGATGGTACCGCTCAAATTTTTTGAATCTATGGGTGAGTAAGTAACATATCAAAAACTCCTGAACTAAGAACTATTGTGAAATATGTGGTCACATGTATTGGATTAGTCTATAAAGGATGTACAATCTCACCTAATGAATTATATTTGTGCCCACTAAATCAATTTATACCTATATTTTTTACAGTGATATCTTTCTCTAAATAGTCCAATTCTTGTAATAATGTAATGGTGCACATGTTGAAACTAAAACCATTATCGATGGGAACACTATGAATGGGTTGATTATGAATATGTGCTCTGATAAATATTACATTATAATTTGAATTATCCTCCATAATCTCCTAATCTAAGAAGGATATCAAAGGTCTAGCTGGAAATATGGACTCATACACATCAATCATACCACTCAAAGGATGTGATTCAATTGAAGGTGCCTGGTATGTAACTGGTGGAGGATGTGCATGGTATGTGTGGTGAATACTTGATGTGTCACCTGTCTCTTGCTTATAATTATATGGAAATGGATCTAAGAATATTTTCAAATCTTTATCCTATGTTTTTTTTGCCTTTGGAAGCTCAACTAAAGTTCCAAAATCAAGTAGGTTGTCATCTATCAAGTCCTATATCTTATGTCTCAAAATGATGCATTTATTTGTAGTGTGGCCTAATTCCTTATGGTAATCACAAAATGCCTACTGATCCTATCCCTTGAGAATAGGTTTGGTTGTATCAACTCCCTAAATAGGAGGGGGAGATATGATATTACAATTTAAAAGTTGCTATAAAACCTTGGTTAGATAAACTAGAAGATGTGAGAAAGTACGTCAAGGGGGTGCTGATGAAACTATACACTAAGGAGGATCTAAAGCTGTATTTATTGTAAGTTTATTTTTCCCTTTTATATCATTCAAATTTAATTTTTAAGGAACTTTGATTTTACTCTTATTAGTTGTGTCTAGAATGCTTGTATACTTGAGTTTGCCCATTGAAATGAGTTTCACTTCTCTTTCCTTTAATGCATGACTCAACTTGGTGAAGGAAGAGAATCACTTGAACATAATTGATTCATGAAGTGCTGGTAGAATAAATGAATAAATAAATTCATTTTTTAAATTAACACTATGTTTGTAGGTTTTTATAAGTAGTTTTAGATAGTCACAATCAATGAATGAATAAAATGTTTGAATAAATAAGTTTGCAAGGATATATCTCTAACCTTAACCTTAATTTATAATTTTAGTAATTTAAAACTTCTATAAATTCTATATCTCACTATAGTAGGTTATTTATTTATTTTCCTTGATTATATTTCAATTTTACATTAATTTAGAATTAATTTCCATTACTTAATTAAATTTTTAGGGTAAAAAATACACACTTTTATGTCTCCATTGAGGTTTATTTATTAAAATACTTCTTGGACATAATGTCTTTGTTTGCATTCTACTATGCCTTCTTTGTTGGTAATTTTTGTATTTGAACCTCATCCTTCTATCACATATCCTCTTTGGGTTTGCACCCCCATTTATTTTTGACCCTAAACTTTGGCTTCAATGCACATGAATTAAAAATTGGTTTTGGTGTACCATCCCTCAGTTCTTCCTTCTTTAACATATCACCATGTACTTTGATCACTTTATGTACTTATGGTTTCTTGAATTCTTCCTTATTTTCTAAAGGTTTCAAAGCTAGTTTTTTAGATTCACATGAGACCCATATTTTAACCATGATTAATTCTTTCCTTTTCTCATTCTTCATCTTGTAGCTTATTATCAATCTATTATTCACTAAATATGAACCCTTGTTATCCACATTTACTCATTTTTATCTTTTGATATTTAATGTGTCACTATCCCAATGTACATAATCTTAGTTAGAATTTTTACACCCCCTTATTCAGTCATTCATCTCAAGGATTTATTCTCTCATAGACTCCTTATTTTCCTTGTTTATGTATTAACATTGAATATATCATTCTCTTCCTCATTTGAGTCCACTCCTTCCATAAAATCCATATCATGTTCATAGTTTATTTCAATCACAACTCTTTTTCCACCATTTTAAAAATTCTTGTAACACTACTTGAAGTGTATATCATCTTGGTTATCATAATACTTTTTCTTATCCAACACCTTGGGATACTTATCTTACTTATCCATTTATATAAATTTAAATTCTACTAAAAAGATACCCCCAATATTTGTAAATATGCATTGTGCAAGATACCTATTGTCCTTGATTTTTTTTACCATGAGAAACATATTGATTAAAGAAGACAATGATGGCTTCCATATCTGTGTTTATTCCTTTTTTTTTTAATATGTTCACCTATGAAGCTAAATCAATTAATATATTTTTCAAGACCATTCCTTTTAGTCTTTATTAAACTAATTCTCATTCATTCTTGATAATTTATTGAAGCCATAATTTCAATAAATGCATTACCCCTTATGTATTTAGTAATGAAAGGGGTTATGTTATCTCTTTGACTCCATTTGAATGAGGATATATATTTAGGATTTCCTTCTTTTTCTCCTCATCTATTCTAAACTTCATCTTGTTGATTTTTACTCATTTTTTTAATTCTTGTAAGATGTTTTTTTTCATGTGCATTTGAGTATAACTTATTCAAAATATACTATCTACATTAAATTTTTTATTTTGAGATAGTAGATTGTACATTCATATACCACTTGTTTCTATCCCACTCCTAATATTTATGTTCAAGTTGGGACCTCCACCATCCATTACATTCATGTTATTTTGTATATAAGTCATTTATTCACCCTCAATATAAATCATTCTTGTATCCTTTTGTGGTCGATCCATTTTTATAATATTTTATCATAAATAAACATAATATTCCATCCTGTGATCACCCTAACAATGTCC
Source organism: Torreya grandis (assembly GCA_037957365.1). Classification (NCBI taxonomy): domain Eukaryota; kingdom Viridiplantae; phylum Streptophyta; class Pinopsida; order Cupressales; family Taxaceae; genus Torreya; species Torreya grandis. The sequence continues at coordinate 15,034 of JARHVA010001186.1, read as the reverse complement.
ACAATTCAGGTACTTCATATAATCTATGTGTTAATGGCCCATATGAACTTAAAATTGGGTATGGGACCATATCCTATACCTCTATCTCCTCATCCATGCTTAAAGGATATTCCACCTAATTTATAACCTTCTCTTAGTTATGGTTGTTCTTGCCACCTTGGTTTTGGTAGTAGCAACCACCTTGGTTTTAGATGAACCTATCACCTTGGGTTTGGTTGTAATTTACTTGATTTTAATAACCACCTTTAATTCTATGGTTGCATCACAATGGTATCTTAGTGCAATCCCATTTATATTTATTTATTGATCTCATTAATCACCATTAAATTTTATGTGTCATGAGTATTAATATCACATTTTTTAGTATAATATGACATTAACTTAGTTGGTGTACTATAAAAATAAATAATTGCATATCTCATGATTTCCTTTGCATAATTTTCATGGAAATATCATTAATTGCACATTTTTATTTTGTGAAATTCCTCTTTTTATACCCAATCGACTCATAATTAGTACATAAAAATGTTTTTGATCCTCCATTTACTCTACCCATCAATAGATTCTACAACTATGTTTCCATGTTATATCTTTGTATTTAGGTTCCTAAACCCTTTGATTTTATGTACAACATAAATACTTCATGTCTGTCAGTAATATTCTTCATTACTAATCATATTCTAATTTTTTGTATATATCCTCCCACAAAGTACTATGAATGATATAATTTATTAATCTCATATGATAGATTGGAAATACATGTCCTATAATGCACATATATTTTAAATTATTTTTTATTAATGAGCCTCAACAAGTGTAAAAATATGAATATTAAGATTATCTAATATATGTCTAAATTAAGTGAATTAGGATGTATAATAAGATGTTAATTTACATTTTAATAATTTTATAAATAACTAATAAGAATAGGGTACTTAACTTGTTACTATTTTGATTGGGTCTAGGTTGGGTGTAAGTGGAAAAAGAGACTAAAATTAACTAGGGAGTTACTTAGATCTGGAAACTGATTATGTAGACTTGCCTAAATGCATTTTATATAATATGTATGCCTTTATAAAATTAGAGACATTATATGTATGCCAAAAATTCCCTTGTGTGATGTGCCAATTTTTTTTGACATAGATTACTACACCTACTTTTGAACCATTTTTCATGTACTATTAGAAGTTCATTATTGTTTGTAGGTCCAAACTTCTATCTCTTTCACTTTTAAACCCTATATCCAATTTAAAAACTAGATTTTCTTAAAAAATGGAATGAAAAATATGGGTTGATCTAACCCAAACCACCTCCCACTAGGTGACTGATCACAACCTACATTTATGATATTCTGAACAGGGATCAAACTATATTTAGTTATCTCGATTAGGTGAATGTGTACAATAGTGATCCTTTAGTATGGATGAAATTTTAACTTGTATTTAAAAACTTGGTAATATGAAAAATTCATCTAGATTGGGTGCTTTAGACTTTTTAATCTTTAGGAAGGTTCTCTTCAATGTGCAACTGATATAATTCCTCTTAGTAGGTGATAAATAGATGCTTTCTAGTTAGGAATATGTTTAGGCCTATTATGTATAAATATTTGATTTTTTGGGTAATTTGTTCCACCACATATTATAAAAAAATATTTCACCCTTGTAAAAGGTGGTTCAAACCTTTCCAAATTTGTCTAACATTGGATTAATTTTTGAGGCCTATGGGTTACCTAAAGCAGAGGTAAACCTATAGATTATGGGCAAGCTCCATTAATATATCTTTTAAGCTCACACACTACACTAGAATAATCACTATTAAGGTTGAAAGGAGAAGAAGGGAACATAAAATTAACTTAGACTAATATAGGTGATACACCAAAGATAACTCCATAAACATAATTACATTTGCACTGAGAAAGAAGACTACTAAAACTAAATTCAACTCAAGGTTATTCTAGAATAAGTGTTTCTACATGGAGGTAGATTATTATGCATATCTAAAGGTGGGTGAAAATGAGGTTTGATATTAGACACTACTATTATTTCTCACACTTCAAAACATACTTAAAAAACACATACACTTCATGAGACCTGTTAGAAGAGATGTTACTAATCACATAATGCATACAAGAGCATAATAGAAGCAAAGAGATTAAATTCGTCACCTGTAATCCAAATACATCACTTTAAATACTTAGGTAGGATTTTTAGAGAGAAAATAAATTTTAGAACTTTATTCAAAGATAAACTAAGATGTCAAACCAACAAGACTTTTCCATACTAGGTGTGGATTGTTTACAAGGCCAAAATGGCTTAAATATATAGAGAATAAGAGAGGAGAGAGAAGAAATGAAGTTTGAAAATCATAATGAAAAGTGCAAAGATGTGAAACTAGTTAAAATGTGAGGGTAAGAGTTAGAAAAGAGTCTAGTAAGTTATATTGGACAAGTTTCTATATAAATTACATTATTCTCTTGAAGTTGGTGTAGAGACCCTTCATATCCTTCTTGAAATTGCGTTTCTCAATGAGGTGTCACTTGATAGTCCAAAATTGCCTTTGTAATTTGTTAACACATGTTATCTGCATTAAGAATGTGTAAACCTTATTGTGACAATTATTATACACATTAACTAATGACCTTTTCCTTGTTACTCACTCTCTGTAGTCACTCATTAACCTTCTAGGCTTGAATTATCACATTTATCACAAGGGTGATCTATATATGTTCAATAAGTTTCATTTTAGATGTGTTAAAAAAATCATCAAAGCCTTATTTTTCCTATGGTTTATCATAGACTTCAATGAAAACTTCAAACCATAATATCATCTCCAACTTAGACTATCACCTTGCTTTCTTATTATCTTGTTCAGACTGCCTACAAAAAATAGTCTAAAAGAGGGATTTCCAGGCATGACCAAGGTGATAATGAGGTATTGAGAGTTAGGATACATCTCCACATATCTTATACAATGAATTTAATTCACCAATTCCATTTCATAACTATAATTCAACCCAAATCTTGTAGAAAACACAAAATGAGGCATGTCTATACAAGTGATAGTTTATAAAAACTAAGCGGTGAAGAGATTAGGATAGTAAAAAATAGTTTCAAGTCAATTTATATGTCAATTGAACCCTCCTAGATGCATAATTCCTCATATCTTCCTCATCAGGTTCATATAAGGGTTTTAGAAGGGTTTTGGGTCATTTAGGTTGTTAGTGATGATTCATAAAGGTTAGAAATTTAAATTTCAAACCAATACCATTAATTTAAATTATAGGACACCTATCAAGTATCCATAAATTATTTATTCACCATACACATCATCTATATAGATATGAGAAAAATAAAATGGCTCTTGAGATCTTACTAGGCATTCTGGGTACCCCTGAGAAAAAAATAAGCCAAAATGACCAATTTTGAGTTGTCATTTGAAAAAAATGGTTATTATCAATCCTTCACTCTCTCATTAATGATATCACATGGTTTTTAAATATCTCATGATACTATGAGTGAAGTTTGGAACAATGAGGGTTCATGTCAATTATAGGCCTAGTAGGCATAGACTACGTTTCTATGTGTATAGACACCTTTGAGTGTTACTAATGGCTATAGTTCCTTATAAAAAATTTTCAACCTTAAATTAAATTTTATAAATCATCTCAAAATACTTATTTTCTCTCCATTTCATGCTTTCACTATGGATGCTTACTAGGTCTATAGACTTTACTGACTATGAGTGCCTCATGTATGTGATAAAAAAAAGGGAGATTACCCTATTAATAGAATAAAGGTGACTATGGATGGATTTTTTAGGTCATGATGGCATTTTATATCAATTTTAAAATCTTTAATGAGCCTCAGGATCCCTTAAGCATTCAAACTGTCAAGACTAGTTTCTTAAAATTATGATTGTGTGTAGTGTTTTAGTTGGCTGAGTATGAGGTTCAAAACATAGTCTTTGATTTATCTAATTGCATATAAGAATACCATGAATTTTTTTTATATAACTATTAGAGTGACTTATCACGTGATCATCCACCTTATATCTCATTCAACCTCCCAAAATTGCATTCTCCATTTACTTAGGCTAGTCTATGCAAAAGGCAAAGTGTAAGTGTCAATTAGGGGAATTAGAGATTTCGATAAGTGGTGTTTCATTTTTGAATACTATGTTTCACAATTTTTTTTACCTCCTAAGGTTACTAAGAGTATCTAATAATTTAATGGAATTGTCTCTACCTTGATATAATGTAACCATTCCTTACCATCAATGCACCATAGTGTAACTATTTCATTACAATATTCTCAATTTTTTTTGTCTTATGGCACTATAGTCATTAAGTGTTTATAAAAATATTTTTATTGAATTGAAAACCAAATATATCATCTCTATTTTAATAAAAAAATATCCTTATTATGATCATGTATTGTCTCTAATCTTAGGCATGTAAGAAAGGAACCATAAAGTTTATCTAGACCTCATATACCTTTACCAATAGATGACATTTTGTGGAGTAGAATCCCCTTTCAGAGAGATTAAGGTAAACAGTCTCAATTGAAACTTTAATAAATTTAACTGACCATAAGTGTCAATGAATTGATATTTATTGTGTTAATGAAACATAAATTACTGGGTAACTCCATTCAAGTCTCAAAACTGTATATGACATATCTCTTAGGTTTTGGATAGCCCTTCCATTCTCCATATATACCTATAGGTGACTATACACATTAGGCTCTATTTAGTATTTAGTTAGTGTCTTATAACCCCATATCCATAAACCTATATATCCTTCAATGGATGATATGCAAATTCCATGCTCTGATGGGGTTAAAATAAGTGCATCACCTTTGATTTGAAGCCATTCACATAAGATGAAGACACTGCAACTAATAAAACTCTATTTTGCAAACCAATGATGCCCACTTTTAGCAAAATGAGAATGATATTGCATGAATATTGATACACACACATTCTAAACCATTTTAATTCAACATGAAGAGGATTAAAATGTTCTGTAAGTGCACACATAAAACTTGTTTCACATAGATCAATGCAAATCAAGGAGAAAACCAAGGTGTTGGGAATGTGTATTCAGCTTAGAGGTGATAAAAATATTAGTGATTTTTCATATGGTATATAACATTAATATAGGAACCATGACCATGAAATTATATATTATGAGGACTAATAACATCCATGAAGTGCATTTAGTCTAACTCTTTTTCTCTTATCCCTACCAAAAAAAATTGTTTGACCTTGTTGACCTGCCCAAGAGAGCGATGAGAGAGAGATTGTATTTCATCAAATTTGAACTTATTTAAGATACCTAAGCCTAGAAATGAACTATGGGGATCTCAATATAGTTCCCTAGATCTTCCACATGTGCCAAACCAATCATTTATTTTGTATAATTGAACGAAAATACCTTTTTATAGTTGATCTTCTTATTTTTACATTAAACCTAGAATGTTTCAATTTCAAAAATATCCATAAGACCTCCCTAACACATGGTACATTAAATTTCCTCTTGACACACTTGTCCTTTCATGAAAATCTTACAACTCTATTTAAATAACCAAAAAGTGACATAAAATAACATAAGGAAAGAAAAACAAATATGACAAAGGCCTAAACACATTTTATGACCTTGAAAGGTGACTTAAACTCATGTTAGGACAATTGTGAACATTTTATTACTTAGAGGACCTTTTTAAAATTTTACACATGCATGTGGTTTGACCTATTTTGGCCTAGGGATAAATTAGTTAACATTTTAGCAATTTTTAGATGGTAGCATGCCTACTATGTTGAAGACCAGTTGACTTCTCCTATCCTTGGGAAATGGAGTCACCGATATGCTACATTTGAAACTAAAAATACTATAAAAAGACATAAAACACAAAAAATAAAACAACACACATGACAAGATAAAAACACACACACTTATGCTCTCTAATCACTTAAGGAAAACACACAAACAACTCAAGAAAACCAAACTATGTACAAACTAACATGAAACAAACTCTCTCCTCCTTGATAGAAAGGGAAGATTGAATCATTTTTTACTTCATGATATGAATGAATGAATTAATCAAGTTTTATTTTGAGAATTGGCCTCGATGTCTTTAATTTATTAATGTTTTATAATCTCTTTGGCATGATATTAAATGTAATGACATCAGCTACAAACATATCACCTATGAAGGTGAACTTCTATTATGACTCAAACATATCCTCATAGTAATTTTCAAATTTGAATTGGCCAAGTTTTTCAAGTAAATTTTCATCATCATATTCCAATAATATACCTTATTAAAATTCATTATAAGTTGGCATATCCAATGGCATGAATTGAAATCAATCTTGTGACTCACTTGTAGAATTGGCTCCAATAAGAACAAGTTCTTTCTTCTTGGTAAATTGAGGAAAATAAAAATATGTTTTATCCTTAAAGAGTGGGTAATAATCTTCCAATTTATTGAAGATATGATAGCCCATTTTTATGACCTCAAACATATCATCATGGAGTATATATACCTATTAAATTGACAAACTTAAGGGGCTAATTCTTTCTTGGATTTTTATTTTCTTGTCAAATTTGCCTTTTTCATACTTTAATAGAATATAGCCTCCTTGAATATGAATTTAAAATGTTCTTAAAACTAAAATAATGTCCTCATCATCTTCTTGATCATGTTCATGAATCTCAACTAACTCAACAATTGTGATATTCTTATTCAAATATTCCTCTTCTATGCCTTGATCAAACTCTTTGTAGATAGTTGCAACATGGTTAATATCTTATATTTCTTCACTAAAGAAGGTTTATTTGGGATTTTATTCATCAAGGGGAGTCCCTATAGTTATCTCTTCATCATACACACTTGAATCATCTAATTGATTAGATACAAATTTATCTTGATCTTCTTTGCATGTCTCCCATAGGATGGGTTCTTATTCAATAAGGGATGAGGTGGTAGGGTGGTGAATTGGTTCATGGGTTAGACAGGGAAAATGAGGTGTGATAGAGGTCTCATTAATGGTCATGGGTATGGAGATATAATTTTTGAAATTATGAGACTCTTTAAAGGATTCTTGGAGAGATAAATGGTTCAATTAGGCCATAGACACTTCAATTTCTTCAACAAGCACCTAATAATTCTCATTTTATTCTTGCAATTCATTATCAGTTGCAAATTGATCATTAATCTCTTGGTCCTGACTCTCTTCATCTTTATTCACCTGACGCTTTACTACTTGGTTCCAAGTTGGAACTTTGAGGTTATTAGGTTCTTTTGAGGATTTTTATTTAGGATAGTGGACGGTTTAATGAGGAGCATGAGAAAGATGATATGGAATAAAAGAGGTCTCTTGAGGAGGGGAGTGAGAGACATGTTATTCAACTATATTTTCACCTTATGCATATCCTTCTTTAGGCCTTTCAAAAAATGTAAGTTGATCCTCAACTTTTTGGTTTTCCCACATTTCTAATATATCTACCCACCATTGGATATAGTATCTCATTTCATGAAAATATTCATTAATGACATAGTTGGATTCCTCCTCAACCAACCTAAACTTATCCATAAATAATTTAAATACCTTTATCAACCTCTATATGAGATGAATAGGGATCACATCAAGTTCCTTATCCCATTTCTTCATCACCTTTTATGATTTTAGCATATTTGGCATGAGTTTTAAAAATGAATTATCTTGGGGTGGAATTAAAGTGGGAAGAGGAGATAAGTAGGGTTTATTTTTGAGATCATAATTTTTTAGTAAGTTGTCCTTGTTATTAACCTTGAAAAGGTTGTCTAAGATCTTGCGGAAGACTTCCTCCAAGAATCTACCTCTTAAGATCTTGGATATCTTCTTTAAGATTATTAAGCACATATTATTAATAAATTCCCTCATAGGATTCTTCACAATGCTACTCAATAATACCATGATCACACGGGGAAGGAATAGGCTAACCACAAGGATGACATGGTTCATAAGGATGATAATAATATTGATAGGTCTATTGAGGAACATAGTATGGGTCATGACAAGGTTGATAGGGAGGTTTATAGTAGGAACTCTCAACATATCCAACCATATCAAACTAATTAGTCAAATGAAACACAAAACTTGATCAAAATCCTTTACAATAAGTACCTAGGCTGATTATAACTAGTAGATTATATTCAGAGTCACCATTAGTTTTTGCTTGAATGCTTCCAAAATATAATAATAGGAAGAACACAAAAAAAATATTTTCACTCTTTTGGACCTTAGTCCCACCAGGTGTGATAGGATTGTTATAAAAAAATATTACACCCTTGAAAAAAGTGGTTTAAACCTCTCCAATTTTGGCTAATATTAGATTACCTCTAGGTCTGTGGGTCACCTATAATAGAGGTAAACATATAGATTATGTAATATCTCCCTTGATCTATCTTTTATGCCTCATACACTACACTAGACTAATCACTATTGGGGGTGAAAATGGAATAAGGGAAAATAAAATTAACCTACACTAATGGAGGTGATACACCAGAGATAACTCCACAAAACATACATGCATTTTCACTAAAAAAGAAGACTACTAAAATTGAATTCAACTCAAGGTTCATATAGCATAAGTGTTTCTACATGGAGGTAGATTAATATGAATATCCAAAGGTGGGTGAAAATTAGGTCTAATATTAGACACTAATAATCTCTCTCACACTTTAAAACATACTTAAAAAAGCACATACACTTCATGAGACATGTTAGAAGAGATGCTAATACTCACACAATGCATACAAGAGTAGAATGGAAGTAAGGAGAAGACATTCATCACTTGTCATTCACTTGACATACTTAGGAAAGAATTGTAAAGACAAAATAAATTTCATAACTTTATTCAAACACAAATTAATATGTCAAACCAATAAGGCTTTGCCATACTAGGTGTGGATTGTTTAAAAGGCCAAAATGGATTGAATATATAAAGTATAAGAGAGGAGAGAGAAGAAGTTAAGTTGGATAGTCATAATGACAAGTGTAAAAATGTGAAAACTAGTTACAATATGAGATAAGGATTTATAAAATATTCTATGAATTTATCTTAGATAAGTGTCCATTTCAAGTACATCATTCTCTTGAAGTTGGCATAAAGACCCTTTATATCCTTCTTGAAACTACCTTTCTCAATGAGAAGTCACTTGATAGTTAAAAACTACTGTTTGAAGTTATTAAAACATGTTATATGACTTGAGAAGGTGTAAACTTGATTGTGATATTCATGATACACCTCAGCTGATGACCTTCTCCTTGTCACTTGTCACTCACTCTCCACTCATTAGCCTTCTAAGCCTAAATTCTCACATTTGTCACTATGTTGACCTGAAGATGTTAGTAAGGTTCATTTTATATGTTTTAGATAACTAATCAAAGCCTTATTTGTCCTCTGGTATATCATAGACTTCAGTGAACACTTCAAACCATAATTCTCATCTCCAACTTAGATAGTCACCTTGTTTTCTCACTATTTTGTTCAAACTGCCTACAACAACCAATATAGTAGATGGATTTATATGCATGAAAAAGGTTATAATTAGGTATTTAGAGTTTTTATATATATCCACATATCTTATAAAATGACTTTCATTTACCAATTCCCTTTTATACCTATAATTCAACCCAAGTCCTATAGAAAACTAAGAATTAGGCCTATCCATACAAGTGATGGTATGGAAAAACTAAGTGATGAATAGATTTTAAGAGTTAAAAATAATTATATGTCATTTTCCATGTTAATTTACCCCTCTTGGATGCATAATTATTTATATCTTCCTCATTGGGTTCATATAAGGGTTTTAGGAGGGTTTTTGGTCATTTAGGTTATTAGTGATGATTCATAAAGGTTAGAAGTTTAACCTTAAAAAAATCCCATTAAATTCAAGTATAGGACCAATATAAATTATTCATAAATTATTTAGGAACCATGCACACCATCCATATAGATACAAGCAAAAAAAATGGCTCTCAAGTTCTTACTAGGCATTCTAGGTACGCATGAGAGAGAATTATGCCAAAATTACCAACGATGAGTTTTTATTTGAAAAAAATGTTTATTATCAGTATTACACTCTCCCATTAAGTCTCTTACATGGTTTTTAAATGTCTCATGATGATATGAGCGAAGTTTGGATCCATGAGGGCTCATGTTAGTTCTAGGCCTAGTAGGCCTAGACTATGTTTCTATGTGTATAGACACCTGTAAGTTTTCCTAGTGGATTTAGGTCTTTATAAAATATTTTAAACTTTAGTTAAACTATATAAATAATCTCACAATTCTTATTTTATCTTTATTTCATCCTTTCACCATGGATTCATACTAGGTCTGTAGACTTTACTGACTGTGAAGTGTCTCATGATTGTGACAAAATAGAGGGAACTTTCCTTGTTAGTCTAGCCTAAAAGTGACTATGTACATATATTTTAGGTTTTTATGAATTTTTATATCAATTTAAAAATCCTTAATATGCCTCAATATCCCTCAACACTTCAAACTATCAAGACTAACTTCTTGAAACTATGATTGTGTGCAATGTTTTAGTTGGTTGAGTATGAGGTTCAAAACCCAATATTTCCTCTATCTCCATACATTTGAGAATCACATGAAAATGTTTTATATCAATATGAGAGTGAATTATTACATTATCATCCACCTTATATCTTATTTAACCTCTAAAACTTGAATTCTCCATTTGCTTAGGCTAGTCTAGGTAAAAGGCAAACTATATGTGTCAATTACGGGAATCATAGATTCTTGTAGGTGGTGATTCATATTTGATTACTATTTTTCACCCATTTTGTCCCTCTTAAGGTTATTAAGAGTATATCATAGATTAATTTACTTGTCTCTTATTTTATATCATGAATCCATTCCTTACCATCAATGCACTATAGTGTCATTATTGCATTGCAATGTTTTGGGTTTATTTTTGGTTTCATGGCACTGTAGTCACTGAATGTTTCTAACAAGACTTTGAATGAGTTGAAAACCCAATATATCATATATATTTTGACAAAAAAACCATCCTTATTATTCTCAAGTGTTGTATCTAGTCCTAGACATGTAATAAAGGAACCATCAAGTTTATCTAGACCTCATATACCTTTATTAATAGATGATATTTTGTGGAGTAGAGTCCCCTTTTGGAGTGATTATGGTAAATAGTTTCAATTACAACTTTATTAACTTTGAATAACCATTAGTGTCAATGAAGTGATATTTACTATGATAATGAACCGTGAATGACTTGAAAAATCCATTCAAGTCTCAAAACCATACATAACCTATTTTTTAGGTTTTGGATAGCCCTTCTATTCCCCATGCATACCTACATGCGATTGTAGGTGACTGTGCACGTTAGTCTCTATTTAGTCTTTACTTAGTGACTTATAATCCTAATTATATTGACCTATATGTCATTGAATGGATAATATTAATAATTCATGCTCTGATGGGGTGAAAATAAGTACATCAATTTTTATTTGAAGCCATTCACAGAAGATCAAGACACTGCAACTAATAAAACACTATTCTACAAATCGATGATGCCCACTTTTAGAACAAGGAAAATTATATTGCATAATTATTAATATCCACATGTTCCAAACCATTTTAATTTAGAATTAATAGGATTAACCTATTCTTCAAGTCCACACACAACACTTGGTTCACATGGACTAATACAAGTAAAGTAGAAAACTAAGGTGTTGGGAATGTGGAGTTAGTTTGGAGGTGCTAAAATTATTAGTGATTGTTCTTATAGTTAAGACCATAAATATAATAAAAATAAACATGAAATGATAAATTTTTAGGACTAATAACATCCACCAAGTGTATTTATTCTAACTCTTCTTCTCCTATCTATACTAGTAGAAAACCGTTTGACCTTATTGACCAGAGAGAGAGAGAGAGAGAGAGAGAGAGAGAGAGAGAGAGAGAGAGAGAGAGAGAGAGAGAGAGAGAGAGAGAGAGAGAGAGAGAGAGAGAGAGAGAGAGAGAGAGAGAGAGAGAGCGATTTTCATCAAATTTGAAACTTTTAAAGCTAGCTAATCCTAGAAATGAACTATGGGGATATAAATATATTTACCTAAATCTTCTAAATTTACCAAAACAATCACCCATTTTGTACAACTACTTGAAATTACATTTTTGTAGTTGATTTTCTTATTTGTCTATTTAACATGTAACGTTTCAATTTCAAAACTATCCCTAACACCTCCCTAACACATGGAACATTATATAACCTATTAAAACACTTTTCATTTCATGAAAACCATATAAATCCATTTAAATGACCAAAAAGTGACATAAAATGAGACAAAGAAAGAAGAAGAAATATGACAAAGGCCTAAACACATTTTATGACCTTCAAACGTGACTTAACCTCATTATAGGACCATGGTGAACATTTTATGATTTATAATAACTTATGAAAACTTTGAACATGTATGGGGTTTAATTATTTTGACCTAGGGGTAAAATTAGTCAACACCACCAACACAAAAAACATATGAGAACCCATGGAAATATTTAAATTTGGAAAATGATCATTTCAAGGAATATGGATAGATTCAGTATAGGTGGGTGGATCTTGTAAACTATATATTTATGAGTATGATCAAGGATATTTATAAAGTATGAAAATTTTATACAATGATCAAGAGATAATATGAATGGGATAATGATAAAAATAGACATAGACTTTGGAATCCCTATAGGAAACTAATAGCAAATTAGGAAGACTGATTCCATAGAAGGTGAGTGACTAAGGAGTATGGGAGATATTCATGTATATACATATAAGTCATGTATGATAAATATAAGTCAAGACTAACATTTAAAAGTGTTTAATAATATATTTATGTGTCTAAAACATCATTCACATGTATGATCTTAGTAGCATCTTGTTTAATATCTTTTAAAGTAGAAAGTATTTACTTCTTGAACTACATAATGTGGATCTCCCTCAGGAAATTATTCTTGAGCTTGCTGAATTCTCCCATAGTTCAATTTGGATTGAACTACCTATTTAACATTGAAGATAAAATAGATATGATAAACTTAAATGAGATAAGTAATACTAATATAATCCTTAAGATAACCTAATACAAAAAATGACACACATAATATTACATAGTACAAATTATTTCACCTGAGTAAACCCTTTTGTGTAAAACATTTAACACAAAAAGTCCTTTATTATATTAAATCAATTATTTACAATATAAAAATTCACTACAAAGTTATGTGTTTCCCCTATTGTATGTGCAAGTACATATAAGGACATGAATAGTTAATCATTAAAGAAGTATTATAATATCATGGTTACTAAAACCATGGGATATATAAAATATGGGATAAAACCACCAAAATATATAGAAATATTATCCCATTATATCACTTATTTTGGATCATATTATATCCCAAATATAGGTCAGTAGGAGATATTCTATATCTATAATTTAATAGAGTGTAAAAAATGGAAAAAATACAACATATTTTTGACACATGTCTAAAATCCATTATCATTATGAAAAATTAGACCAATATTATCTTATGACACATTCACTTCCTTTATATTCCATGTGGTTTTTAAATTTTGGATGTGATCCTCATCATCCTTATTCCCATTATAATATTACAACTTCATAAACATCTCATAAAAAATTTAAAACTATAACATAAATTATTGTATAGTGCATTAATACCAATAGTAGTACTCCCACTTTCTCCAGTTATTTATCCTATACTATTGTATGTGGTAGATATCATGGTTTATCAAGTATAAATCACACTAACTAATGGACTTGGCATACCCACATCTCTTGTTGGTGCACTTATTATCATATTACGTTTCATAAAACTTATATTGTATGGAATCCAATGATCCACCAAAATTTATCTCTCTTAGTCACCAATATCATGTTATATTTAAAGTTTTCCATTATCAAATGTGACACACATAAGTTTTGATAATAGGTTTAATTATATTCCATATCTCCCATGCTTACACATCAACATACAATACCTTATGGATTTACATCCTTCATAAATAACTATATAGATCTAGGGATTTTTCACTCTAAAAAATCTCTTCCTCATTATAATGCATATCTTATCATCCAAAAATAATAATGTTCATTCCCCATTCTATGTCAAGATTCATGGTATTTAGATGACTTAGTTACCTCTTCTTAGTGGGGTTCATAATTCATAGTCTCACTTCCATTTCTATAGAGTCATCCATCCTACCTTCCTTTGTGCTAAGTGATCTCTCATATAGTTTCACATGCCTAGCCATTATCTAAAATAATGCTTAGTTAGATATGGATAGGGTTTCAAAAAAATGATTTTATCAAATGGGTATTATTCACACATAATCTCTTAATATTCACATTATCTACAAATATAGTCTTTAAAACATAACAAAAATGTTGCATTTTTTATTGATCTTTCTTATCCCTTCAAAGACTAGATAATGTGTAATAACTAGGACACTCAAACTCACAATGTTGACATGTCACTTAAGCACAAGGACTATGATGCTCATCCTAGATATAATAATGGAATACTGATAATCCAATTATGTAAAGATAAAGGCAAAAGACATGAATAAAGATCACTCACTCAAACCTTAACGACTATCAATACAAAGGAAATAATACATCATATTACATTAAAAAAGTTTCTAATCAACCTTTAATATTCATATATAATAAAAATAAGTAAAAATATTCCATTAACCTAGTGATTTCATACATTCAAGCTATGAATATATATAATGATTATAAATCTTTCATTAACTAAATATATCTACAAACCCTAAACTTCATCCTCATTTTTCATTAGACCTAAAAAATGGGTCCTTTCATAATATAATTGTTAATTCAAATGTGTATCTTATATTTATGTCTCAAATGAGAGGCCAAGATCCTTATTTATATCATTATTAGACCCCTACTAGTTATTGTTGAC